>VZRV01003339.1:696020-789667 GCA_013398115.1 Falcunculus frontatus | reverse complement strand
TTCCCTACCCTTCCCTTCCCTTCCCTTCCCTTCCCTTCCCTTCCCTTCCCTTCCCTTCCCTTCCCTTCCCTTCCCTTCCCACCAGTCTTTCAGCTCTTATTTCTGTGGTTTTTTTTCCTTTTTCTCCAAATTGCTAGTGAACGACTGCAATCTTAGCGAGACTTCCCACTGACTTGACCTGTTCAGACTTTGGCAACAGATTTAAGTAATTGTCCAGTTATTTAAGATATAGCAGCCGCTTATTAGTCCAAGAGGATTTCCACATAATGGAGAAACGCAGATGTTCCATGGTTTCCTCTTATTAGGTGAGTGTCCCTGCTTCTTTAGTTTTCCTCTGGTGGGCAGATGGGCCAAATGTTCCAAGAGCTGCAATCTGATACAGATACGTATTCATGGTCCCTGATGAGAAACAGAAAAAACTTTGTATGGAGGCCTCAAATTGATACCATTGTTTGTTGCAAGTTTCCCAGATGTTATAATTCAAATGTTTTCATGATGCAGGGGAAAACAGCACTTTCCCTGCAGTCAGAGGAACTCAAGGCTTTCCAATTATGGTCACACACTCAGACTTATTAGCACAAAATTTAATTTGAGTTAATCAGACTGAGGTGGGTAGAGCGCGAAATTAACTTGACTTCCATTTTGCATCATACAGCAAACCAGCTTGGTGAAATCATTGTAGAAATCTGAGCTGTGAATGATGGATGAGCTGAAAAAAACCCAGAGAATAAACAGAGTTGTGTAATCATCACTGCACTAAAAGGGACACAATATTCAATTCACTTGTTCGGAGAAATGCTTTACTTCCCTGGCAAATCAAAGGGTGTGTGCCCTCAGCTGCACCCATATTTTGCCTCTGAAGCCAAGAACAGAGTTTGGACCTAAATAACTGTCTTCAGCATCCCCTCTGTTTTGAGAGCTATACGTGCTTTGTCAGTCGATCCTGCCAGAATTTTCCAAACTGTTATTTTTGCCAGGAAATTACAATTTAATGAAAATAGAAACACATCAGTTTCAATGAAATTTCCATTTCCAGTTCAAGATTCTCGTTCAAAATCCGGAGGGAAAGAGAAGCATTTACTAGGGGCAAGCCAGAAGCCACAAGTTGTCCAAGTGGAAGGGATATGGGTTTCAAGTGTCTGCTCCTTGAGGAAGAGTAAGAATACACACTTGTAATGTTCCACAGCTCAGAGAAGTACAGTGATGACTGGCTCTTCTGAAAGCATGTTTTGCCTTGAACCTATTTAAAAAGCTTCTGTTTCACTTCAATTAAGAACAAAGTCTTGACATTTTCCCTTTATTTTCTTCAAATCAAAATTCTATTTTCCAGCAAAGGCTACCATTCATTTTCCTTTCCCAACTCTCTGCCACCTTTTCTGTGTGGCTAAAATAAATGTTTGGGAGATGGAAGAGGGCCCATATACTGGAACCATATATGCCTCTATCTGAGCTATTTCCTTATAAACAACGGGAAAAATGAAACAATGCTTCTCAAGCATTGACCTCCAACTTTTTCAGTAAGATTTTAGCAACTTGACCCACCTCTTGCTATAAACAGAGATATTTCTGTCTCGGAGCAAACTGCAAATTTGAGAAGGGTACCAGCACAGCAAGAAAGCTGAAGAACATTTTGGAACATAAAAGGGGCCGGTTTGGAGGGGAGGATTGAGAGAGAGAGTAAGGCTTCCATTTCCTTCAACAAGAGCATAGAAAACAGAAACAGTAAAGTTCACTTCTGTGCAGAAAGACCTGGGTGAGACAGGGACTGAGGCAATGTCAGATGGGCAAGAGAATCAGAAAAAGGGACATGATCTTACAGCCATGGTGACGGGTGCCCAAATGCCACCTAGCTTCTGACAACAGGTTGATCCTCCTCCTGTTTATACCCAGTGCTATCTACAGGAGGAGAAGGTTCCCTGCATAAACTGGCCCTAATTTTTTTTTTCAGTGAAAGACTAAATTTTATCACCAAATGGGAAACAGTGCTTACTGTTCACTATCTTTAAACTGTGAAATATACTGGAAAATAAAGACTTTAATTATTTTCAATGCCTATTCCTTGCAGAAAAGTGACACCATTTCAACACACAGCTTTTTTCATATGCCTCTATTTGCTTTCTCATTTCTCATACAATAGCTTCTATTTAACGAATTTCAGCAACATATTTAACACCTTTGCAAAAGTAATGGCAACACATTAAAGAGCCTTGTAAAGTAGGATAAAATTCTGTGGTATATTCAGTGTATCCAAAAAGGTGGGGAACCCAAAATCAATCAGCCTAGGAGTTGTTTTCCCATACTGATGTCAGAACTCCTGCCTTTATTATTTAAACAAACCAGGTAATGTTTGCACTGTAAAGTTCTGAACTGAAAATACCAAAGCAAAGCAGGAACAGGTTTTGCCAACTCTTCCTATCGACAGTGGAGGGTAAAAATTGCTGACTCATTTTGTGACACTAATTGGCATAACCTCCCTGTACTTTAATTGTGGTTTTAACTGTCTTAAAAAATGTATCTGCATATTTCAAGTATGATACATAGCCTGTATGTATGCAAACCACCATTAAACCACAGCACTGTTCATATTTCTTTACTTGTCTTAAAGCATTTGGAAAGTATGCACGATGAGAGCAGCTTTGCTACACTGATCTATCTGCACTTCCCTGCAGCAGAGGTGATGCCAGGGGGGGTTTTTTTAGGCCGTGTACACCAGAAAGCAAGGCAGCATTTCCCAGGCCAGATGCAAAGTTACATGAAACAGTGTACTAGCAATAACCAGCTCTGGAGCAATGAATAACCAGCAACCAAGTTACTCCTGGGAAAGCTCCCTTGCATTTTAAATCAAGAAGAAAATGATGACCCATTTTCAAAGCATAAAGTCATTCCTGTAAGAAAACTAACTTTCTTCAGCAGTTCCTAACTAGGCGAAACCAGAATATGGGACTTCTGCAAAGCCGTAATCCCACTTGAGGCTATGAATCCCACCCACAGGAACACTGCATGTGGCTCTGGAACTGCAAATGCTGTTGGCCAGAAAACACTAGGAGGGACACTTGCAGTGGGAGCAGGCACTAAGGATGAATTCTTGAGCGCTTTATAATCAAATGGTATCAGGGTACTCTTTTTTGACTTTTTGGTTATATCTGATAAACCCTTAATTTAAGGAGATGAAGGCTGGTTGTGGTCATCAGGACAGATGGATCTTCTAGATCCCTTCAGGTACCAATGCCCCAAATCAGACCTCCACAGTGGTCAGCAGGAGTTCAGAGAAGGGGACAAGATGGCAAAACAGGAGAGGCCTTCTTCTCCATGCAGGTGCACACAGTGATGTGCTGCCACGCGATGCCTGGACTGAAGGGATTACTCCTGGCCTTGAATGCTGCCCTGGCCTCACTCTGCCAGGCTGGGCTGCATCTGAGCCAGTGTGTGCTGCCCTGGGCAGAACAGCCTCTTTGCCTGCAAAGGTTTCAGGGAGTGAATATGTATTTTTCTCCTTGCTGATAACGCCATCCAGGCAAATATGATTTCTTCTTTGAAAGGAAGTATACTACTGTACATTGAGAAAACTCATTCCAAACCCATTTTTTTTCTCCATTCTCCCATCTTGATGATTCAGCGGATGAGGCACATCTTTTTTTCTTCAAAAACCTGCAATATATACCCATGTTTATTTCGGTTATAACCTTTTAACCCAAAGAGCCAGCTCACTGCAGCTCATCAGTAATGCCTCCATATATCACAACCACACAGAGTGCAGGCAGAGATTAATTCAATGTAATTTAGTGTATAAAATTTGCTCCAAAACTCATCTATCTCTAGATATTTATTTACCTATACAGAATATTCAGGGTTTGAATTCCAGTGAAATTTGGCACTGACTGATTATTAATAACAATTCCCCAAACACTACAGATTACTTCAGCATCTTCAGCTTCCATTAGAAGTTGAGAAGGAATCAAGGCACATAGTACCCAATGAGTGCTGCTAGTAGTAATAAATAACAGAGGGGAAAATGGAGAGAAAGTTCCAGTGCTTCAGCAGAAAACAGGATGAGAACATTGTTCAAGTTCATCAGACCAGCCAGCTTTTTGGAGCATTTTACTGCCCATGTCTTTAGGGTGCTGCTAGTCTTTTGTGTGTAGGATTTGTGATCTTGTTAACATGAAGAACTGAGATTTATGACATTTGTGACTTTAACTACTTGGCTCTGCCTATACTGCTTGTGCAGCACCATGAAAACACTGGCTGGAGGATGACTGCTGAGGTCAGTGGGACAGAGAACCACAGGGAGCTCCCAGCCCCGCTCATATTGAAGTCCTGACTCTGTTACTCACTTGTTTTACAAATGCAGCTGAAGTCCACCCTTTTTCAGAGCTTGGGGATGACTTCTGCAGTAATGTGACAACTGGCAAAAGAAACCCAAGCTGAAGGTAACTCTGGTGCCTTTGTCTTTTAATTTCAGCTCTTTAGTGTTTCTTATGAAACTGAGTTCTTGATGAGGAGAAGTCAGAGAGGTGACTTGCATGTACAAGGGAGTAAATGGACAGGTGACCCTGGTGTTGTTAAAAGTTCATGCTATAGACTTGGAAGTCCATGTTTCCTTCCTAACACAAGTAGGAGGGAGAGGAAAGCAAAGAATAGGTTCTGGCTCTGCTTGTTGGCTTCCACATCTGAGCCAGCACTGAAGGATAAGAATTACTTATTAATCCAGGTCAGGTCAGCAGTAAGTTAGCACTTTCCTTCAAGACCAGAGAAAACTAGAAAGAAATTGTGTCCATTATATCTTTGAGTCCCAGGGCTGCTTCAGAGATGGTGTAGATCACACTTGGTGGCAGACTCTGGGTTCAGATTCATATCCATTCTGTTTCCTACTGCACCTTGACAAGACACAACAAACACTAGCCAATAACTGGGCTGGCTCTTCTGACACACGTGCAACAGGATACACACAGAATTCTTCCTGACGTGATCTATGCCATGCTGGCAAACGTTCTCTTCCCTTCTTTTTTCCCCTCTCAGCTCCCTGCAAGCAAATAGAGTCCTTGGACAAACTCTGTGCACACACGCTAGTATCCATCAGCAAGGATGTAACAAGCCTTGTGAGCGCAGCCAAATGTACATACACATCTGAAACTAAACCACCTCGCCACTGAGTCAGGGAGGATTTTGTCACGATGTTTCTGAAGGGCAGAGAAACAGCTTGCTTTGGAGAGGAGGCAATTCTGCCAATCATCTACCACGAGATGATACGAGAAAAAGAAACGAGGCCACTCTCTCTCCTAAGGGAGAGCTGTTGATTGAGGTCTGTAGGCTCCAATCCTAAATCCACATCGGCAACTGAACAACTGCGACACTGAAGAGCATCTGATGTATGCAGAAGCCAACAACAGTATCTCCAGCTTATTAAAAATCTGCATGATGACTAGAAACAAAATGCAGGCCTGCACTAACAAAAATCATGGCGTGTGATAACTGCAGGTCCCTCTGGGTACAGCAGGACAGGAATGCCAGGCCAAAAGAGCCCTACCCAGAGGCAGCACTGCTGGAGAGCCAGGAGATTCACCACCTCCTGAGGTGCTAAAGGGACCAGTCTGAAGCACGTTCCTTCCTTCCCTGCCCCAGGGAGGGAAAGCACACCTCCCCAAGCTGTTTGAGGGTTTGCAGAAAGACAGTGGAAACCCACCTAACACGTCCCCTTTGGGAGTAATAACAGAAAAATACCTCAGGGAACCATGAGAAAATGGGAGATGCACAATCTGTGGACACCCAGGGCTTACTCATTCATATAACAGTAATAGCAGTTATTTGCTCAAAACCAAAATAGTTCTGAAATAAAACTGTAATTACTGGGATGAAACAGAGTTTTGGTAGAGTCAATAGAAAAATTCCCTTTTCCACCAGTGGAGCCATATTAGCCAATAATATATTCTAAAAAGGTTAAATAAGATTGTGCCTAGGCTTTAAGGATCTTTGTGTACTGTACCTGCCAGTTTAAATGATGACTACAAAGATCTGTTATAAAACTTTTTCCAGGAGAGGCAAAAGCTTTCTCTGTGTCACTGTTTTTAATATACTGTGACTCTCGCTCATAGTAAATTAGGTTATTTATCCCCTTTATTTATATGCACTGCTCTAACACAGTAACAAACCAAAGTGATAGATGCATCTGTACCAGTCATCAAACTCAATAACAAACCAACAGCAACTGTGTGTAACTTTACCCTATTGCTATCAATTTGTATAAAAGATAAATTCTTCAAGCTGCAAACATGTGAAAGTAAATTCTTTACTGTTCTGGACTTGCCAGCTATTATTTTGTCCTCTGGTCTCAAATCCTTCCCCAGGCAGCTCCCACATCACAGGCACCTGATGTTGATCTCACAGACCTTATCCCAATTCACCTTCTGGCTTCCAGAGAAGCTGTTCTTTATTACTCTGCTGAAATTGAAGGCAGAATCAGGCCAATGATTGGAAATACGCAGGATGCAGAGTTCTTCCATTTTGGAGTTCAGAGTCTAAGCCAAAAGCAGAATGTCAAAGGCTGAAGCAAATTATTGGATTGCAGAATAACTCCTCCTGCCTTCTGCAGATAAATTTTACATTTAGATGCATAGGGCAGACTCCCACTGCAGTCAATAAAAATTATGCTCATCCAGCGTTATTTGTCACCAATCCAATTGCCCATTCTGTAAGTACTTTGCCGAAAAAAAGGGGAGTCTTCAGGCAACAGGCATTCCTGATATTGTGTTTAAACTATCTCAGATTCCCACGTAGAACATCTTAGCGTTACTGGCTTCCCTGAAATACTCACCTAATTTATGCTATTCATTTACATTCTATTCCAAATTGAAGTTCTATTTCACTGGTGTATTAAAATGAGCATACTAAAGAACAGTGCATTTTAAAATAGTAACAGATGGATATGTCTGTAGAGTTGTACAGATTTAGATTCCTACTTTATTTATATAATTTTTAAAATTTGAGTAACCAGTATCCACCTTTCACTTTGTTTCTTGAAACACGTGCTTATAGTTTATTCTACGAGCCAGCATACAATATAATATCATTTGTAGACAGATGCAGCAAGTCTGGACAAAAAACAATTATTGGGAAAATATCCATCCTTTAATTGCTAACTATCTTTATGATTTTAGGTTATTGAATTAATGGTCATTAAACATGACTATTCCTCAAGCAGCAGTGTTCCCAAAACCCCCGTTTGTCGATATATCTACATCACAGTGCCCCTCAATAGAATTTTTGTTGTCTTCATGTAAGACAACCTCTCCTATCACACCGATAAACAAGGATTTCTATATTTTTGAAGAAATTAGGTTTGAAACTTGTTTTCAGAATGCCCTAGACTGGGGAAAAATATGTTCTTTTTATTCATTAACTGCTTTGCAATCCAGGAAATTCCTCAAAATGGAATAAGTGGATGAACTCATCTAGAATCTAGAAACATTATTTGCTTTTGGTATTAAGTATTATCACTTCAGTCAACCATAGTTTTTAACTTGTTAACCTATTCTTGATTGTGCTTTGTCTTTCACATCCTTGTGATGCTACCTCTCAATTTAGGAAATGGCACCTTTTTTCCTTAGTTCTAATGGCTTTTATTTCGACACTTGTTTCGCAGCTTAGAAGGCGTGCCTTTTGCATGCATGCTGCTCCGATCAGCTTACACCTTACAAATATGGGCACAAAGAAGCTACAGTCTCAGATGCATTTTCACAGATGCTTATCTTGGATCATACATTTAGCACAAAAAAGAAAGGTTATCTGTCATTATCCTAATTATTCGTAAGTGACTGCTTACTTAGGCTATTTGTAAAGTAAACTACTCTTAAATTTGAACCAAAAGTAAAATATGCTTTAAGGTATTTCTAGCCGTTCAGCACGCTGAGAAAGCACAGCAACGACTGCACCGAAAACATTTCCCTTTTCCTGTGCCGCTGGACAGACACTGGAAGTTCCACCGCAGCGATCAGTGCCGTGTGGGTCCGGCGGCGGGAGGGCGCATTCACCGCACTCCGGTAGCATCTCTCTGATCTCTCCTTTCCTTTGTGATCGCCGATCCAACAGCCCTGTATCGCAGTTTTTCTACCCGCTTTATTAGCGAGTTAATGTGTTTCTTCTCAGGAGACCTTTAAGCTTAAAATATTTCTTTAATTAACGGAGCCTAATCTTAAAGAGCCAAAGCCGGCTGCGGCGCTTCCACACGGCGTGAGTGCGGGAGTCCCAGCGCCCTGGCTCACGGGGGAGGGCTGAGGAAAGGACCATGCCTTTAACTTGCCGGACCGGTCAGAGAGACCCCGGCTCCCTGGCCGCCCCGCGGGGTCCCGGTGCCGGAACGCTCCGGCACTTTCCGCGCTCGGCAGGCCGGGGGCACAGAGACAAGGCGAGAAGGCTGCCGGCCCCCCGCCCGCGCCCCTCCCACCCTTCCCTGCCGCTTTGAACTTCTCCAGCACAGACCCCTGAAGGTGCAGCGCGGCCCCGGCACGCCACGCCACGCCGGGGGAAGGCGCAGCGCCGGCGCCCCATCCCCGCGCATCCCCCCGTTCCCGCCGGCGCGGGGGAAGATGACCCGCTGCCGCCGGCCCCACGCACTCCCCCCACGCGGGGAAGATGCAACGCTGTCCCCAGCCCCCTGCNCCGCCGCGATCCGGCCGAGCCGGCGTGCCGCCCGCCCCCGGCCGCTGTCCGCGCCCTGCGCTTTGTGCGCCCGGCGGCCACCACCATGCGGGGGGAGAGGCACCGCGTGGGACGCGGCGAGGCGGAGCGCCCGCGCCGCCCCGGCTGCTGCACCTCGGGGGGTAGGGCCCCCAGAGAGCCCTGAGCGCCCGGCGGTACGTAGGGGCGACCCCGGGCGGAGAGCACTTCTCTTTTTTTGTTATTTTTGTTGGGTTTTTTTCCCCTCGGGGGTGGGCGGTGATGGTGAAGGAGAGAATTTCTACTGTGCAGCGTTTGCTGAAAGGAAAACCCTGTAGGTGAAGCCGTGTGGGTTCTCAGTGGCATTGCTTAGTGGCTTCTTGGCTTAACAGTTTTCGGGCGGGGAGTGTTCAGGGTGTGTTTTAGGAGGGCTCGCCTGCTCAAGAGAGCTTGAATAGATACGTTTAGAGAAGCGGTGCTTTCCAGGAATTTAAATGAGACCCTTTTTTTTGTGGTTGCTTTTCAAGGCTGTTCTGTTAGTTCTATATTTGCTTTTGTAGATTGCTCTTATCAATAGTTAGGCAGCTGTGGTAGCATATAAAAATCGATATTCTCAAAGGAAAAAAGAAAGTCTCGGCGAATTCACCTCTACTAAACGGTTTAGATCACTTCTTTTTATAATTTATCGGAAATGTTATAGTCTCTAATAGTCAACTCCCATTTCTAGTTTATTTTGTTATGGCAACGTTTCATTTGGTACTACGAAAAAAATTGATTGGGTTACTCATTCAAGTAATTTAGTTGATAACTTGGAGGAACGTTTAGTCATCTTTCAGATGTGGAGGGAAGCGTTAAGAGAAAGGCAGGAGGCAGCGGCAAACCTCAAGGTTTAGGTTTTTGCACATTTTTTAATCTGATTTTCCTTTTTCAGTCTTGCAAACTTTCTGAACTTTAACCCTTTTGCAATGAAACTTTCCAGGCGTGGTGTCTGCATCCAGGTAATTTTAATACATATATATATATGTATGTATGTATCTTTTTGTTTGTTTGGTAAACTTAGGTGAAAATAATTCAGCTGGTTTTGATTGTGTGGGGCTGTTGGATATGGGGAAAGAATTATTACATTTTTCCATTTAAAGATGGAGCTCTTGCAATTTTTCGTTGTTTTGTTTGTTTGTTTGGTTTTTTTGAGGGGGTTTTATTATTTTTGTAAATCTGAAGTATAGTTTAGAGGTATTCTTTCATGAGCAGTTTCTGATTAAAATCCTGTTTGACTGGAAATCCTGCCATGGATACCTACTGGGTTTGTGTGTGTCTTGCTAAGACCAACTGCTGCACTATTGGGAAAAGATGTGCTATATTTGCTGAATAAGAAGCTGTGATAAAGGGTCTGGAGGTGAGGTTCTATCTGTGTATACAAACCCAAGGACACTCAGCACTGATTTCTGCAGCTGACAACTTTGTGGACACCTCTGCTGTAGGAGGCAGAGTTCCTTTTGCCTTTTGCTGTGGAAGTGCTGGATTTGAGGTCTTGTTAAGTGAAGACTTCAAACTATTTGTAGGCAGAAGTCTTCTCTGATCGAGTTTAGGATGTCTAAAACACCTAGTGTGGTAGTCAGAGAACTCTTTTCTGTTCTACACTTCATCTCAGCAGAGGACAGGATTTCCCAGCATTGTCCACACTGCACATTCAGAGTTGGAGGATGTGTACAAAATGTTGCAAGGTTACAGTTCTATATCTGTGGTTTGTTATGTGTTTTCTACCAAGGAAATGAAAAGAAAGGCCGAACAATAGGGAGAGTGTTACAAAAACTTTTTAAAGGGATATTAAAGAGATGCTAGGGTTGTATATGTAAATGTCCTAGTGGAAAGATATCATGGATGAAGTTGTGTGTTCATCTTCTCTCTTTTTCTTTGAAGTCAGCAAAATGATTGTTATATGCCCTCTTAGGTTAAACAGAGTTGTGCATAAGTAAAATCTGGCGATTTTGCTTCTTGATATAAAATCAAGAAAGCAAAATCAAAAAATAACTGTAATACTACAGAATTTGATTTTTTTTTCTATTGCAGATTAGTTCAATAAGATAGAACAGCATCCTGGTGATAGCATCCTAACAATTGCATTGTGAATTGATGCTGTGTGTGCTGCTTACTGCATATACTGTTGGGGCATGCTGGGTTTTACATGAGTTGTTGGAATGCTGCTGGCCCATCAGAAATAGTATGCAAATCTCTCTGCAGTGATTTTCAGATTGTGATTTGGAAACTTCTCTGTATTTGCTAAGGAAATGGCTAGCAGTCTACAGAGAAGTACTTGGGCATATGGTATAGGCTCATTTTCCATGTATTTAGCTACTAATGGCATTAAAATAAGCCAAAATACATTAAATATCTCTAATATTAATTATCTTGTTAAGAATTTGCTGAAAATACTATTAAAATCACGGATGTGTACAAAGGCTGTGTGATCAGTGTGAAGGCAAATCCAGAGAATAGGGTCAGTGGGAAATCTGTTGATCTGCAAAGGTCTGCTAAGATGCTGTTGTTGCTTCAAAAAAAATTGGTTGCCCCTGTGGCATTGTAACTTTGGAACAAAGACATAGCAACTTGCTCAAGGAATGGAAAATCTGACTTTGCTGCTACTTTTGTAGTGAAGAGATCATTTTTGTCGAGTAAGGCTGTTGGCTTCCTCAGCCTAAAGGTTTACAACCCTTAAATAGCTCCTCCTGACACTAAGCAGTATCCCTTTCATGCGTTTGAAGTGTGTTAGAAAGGCTGGCTGGCAATATTGGTACTGATGAATGAGAAAGAGATAAATTTACAACATCAGATACCTTCTTTAAATTATTTCCCTTGTTCTTAGTTGTTAAGCATTAGACTGCCACACTTGAATATAATTAATGTAGTAAATGGCTTATTAGGCGCCATCTGAACTTATGCCTTGTTTAATTATAGCAGCTTAGTGCACTGGTCTGTGTACAATATTCACCCCAAATAATTGCTTTCAGACTTTTATGTGACTGGTTATTTTTGGAGCAGCTGCATACATGGCTTTTCCCTGAACTTTGCACTTCTTAGGCTCTTGCTTGCAGTGCTGACACTACATTTTCAGTTTGCATAACTAAAAGCAGTTGCGTTTTGATTTTGCTGGTAGTAATTCAGAGAAATTGTTCTGTGTGCCATTCATATGTTAATGTGTTTTGAGCTTCCTTAAAATTCTCTAATTTATATTTAGGTATCAATCAATCCATGACACAAATGGGAAAGTTGTAATAATTTTTTTTTTCCTCAAAATTTTTAAATGGTTACTGAAGTTAAGAGTATTTCTTCCAGTGACATTGTATGTATTGAAAATGATGGTAAAAATGTAAAAGGAATGGCATGGGATGAAATCTGCACCACAAAGGAATTACAATATATGGTTCAGATTCAGCAAACCCTTCTTCATGTGCTTAATTACATATATTAATTTCACAATAAATGTCATCTTCCTCCAGTAGAACTCATGGTGGCATATTTAGAATGCAAGATCATGTGAAAAGCTGAATACACCTCCCATATTATACCTGAGAATAATGTAAAAACCCTGGTACTTGTTATTGAGTTTGTGAACATTTTGTATTTTAGATCCAGTCTTTTCTAAGGTGCAACCATAGAAAACTGATTTTCTTGATCTCTAACACTTCTGAAAAAAACCCCAACCTTGTAAAGAAATTCAGATTTCTTTTTGTCTGGTCTGAAAATTTTACATAGACTAGAAACAGTGCTTCCGTAGTTGGCCTTGAGGGCAAAGCATGCCAAAATCATTCTGTTTGCTCTGTGCGTTTTTCAGAGATTGTCTCTTTCCAGAAGGATAAACGCTTGGAGAATTAAATATCAGAGGGCTGTTGCCAATGTTCTTCATGAGGGTCCTTGACCTTGGGAGCTTGCACCTGACAGATGCTCTGGCAGACCTTGTTGGTCTACAGACCTTCAAAGCCCTCTTTGACACCAGTCACTTTAGAGAGGCCGGTTCTTCCATGCTGCTGAAATGGCCAGAGGCTTGGAGGAGCTGGGGAAGTGGAACAGAGCTTAGCTGTGAGGTGTGGTACCCTGGATTGCTGTTATTTTCATTGGAGATGCAGCCATACAGCTGGTTGTGTATGTGTTAGTGCACTGTGCTTTCTGGAAGGTTGTGCTTAAGAAACCTAAATGTAAATTAAAAGTAAATGTTATTCATTGTATAGCTGTGCGGTTGTCATCAGAGTAGGATTCACCACAGGTTTTGTACAGTCCACTGTTTATTGTATTAAATTGTAGGAATGCTATCTGAGAGTAGGGTGTTAGCTAGGGTTGTGAAATGACTGCAAGTGATCTGAGGTATGAGCACAAAATCTTTGTAACAACCAAATGGAAGTTAATTTTGGAAAAGGAAGTTTCTTCTTCACATGTGATACGTATTTGTCTGGCTGGAAGATATGTGGCCAACCAGAGAGGGCTTAGGAAAGTGGAGAGATTTGTTCTGTCACTTTCTGAATACATTATGTCATTGATGGAGCCAGAGGTCTGGAGGGTGTAAAATTTGATGCGGTCTGTTTATAGGATCCTCAGTTTAAAGTAACTGTGCTAAGTTCTGTATTTAATTTTGGTTGCAGAATTGTCTTTCAGTCCATCACTATAAGGACTACTTTTGGTCTAGTCACTGTCATACCAGTTTCTCAGCAAAGGCTCTCATCCTGTCTCTGTGAAATACGTGTCTGCCCATGATGTTCTGAGTAAATACCTTCTGTGTATAAAAGTGTAGTGATGTACTCTACAATCATAGTCCAAAATGTTCTCAAACTTTGCATAATTGAGTAGTGAACAATTTGCCATTCTCTTATGAGGCTAGATGCCTAGATGAGAAAATGCTAGTTAAGAGTGCTGTTTCAACACAATCTGAAAAACATAGGTATTTAATAATGTGCTATACAAAGCAAGAGGCGTTGGCTCTGGACTGACAATGGAATGTCAGGCCATTCACCCTTACGCTGCATCAGGGAAAGGAGGTCAGTAACAAATGAAAGCTGTTACCATCTGATGGCTGCTCAGTCACCTGTGAAATGTGGTTTCTAATAGACAGGTTTCCACATCATAGGAGCAGCAACCACAATTAGATGAGCAGAGCCAGCCCCCTTGTCAGAAGCCTCATACATCATGCCTCATCTTAGCCTCAAACCGATCCCGCCAGTTAAGTGTTTCCAAACACAGCCCTGAGACCCGTGATTGCTCTGTCTGCTGGTGGAGAAAGAGCATGTTTATTGTCGAAGCTGTTGGCCTTTCTCTCCTAGAAAGGCTTAATCTGTAAAAACAGAAAAAAGTAGAGCCTACAGCAGCATCCATGAGGTCCTGGCTCCCTGTGAATAAGTTGCTTGCAAAATGTTCAAAGGCCTCACTGTGTTTAGGATTTCATCCTGTGGAAGCATTATAGAGGGCACCGTGTATCTCCCACTGAAGCTAACTAATCATGTCCAGACGTGGTAGTAGTTAACTGACAAATTGGCTGAGAAGTCAGTGATTAATTTTAACAAATGAGTTTTCTTTGAATGCAAGCTCATGCATGCCCATTATAACAGTATGCCTATGATGAAATTAGAGATTTTTATTCTTTAAGCTTCAAATCTGCTTGTGTTTGATTAGTTTTTCTAGTGTCTTAAAACATCTGCCGTTTGTGAGGAGTATCATCGGGGAAAGGGGACAAACACACATAGAAAAGAAGTGCTCTTTCTTTCCCAGAAGACCCTAAATACCAATGAAACGTTCAAAGTGATTGCAAAATTATTTTCTAGTGCTAAGGAGTATTTAATATATTGTATCATACAGCCTGTAAGGCCTCTGGTGTCATCAGTGAACCACAGGTCTAATATCCAGTCCCATAAAACTAGTGAAAGGTTTTGTATCGCCTTTAAGTGGGCTCAGAGTCTAGACCCCGGTGAGTCCTAGTTTGTGTTCCAGCTGCAGGCTCCATTCGACAGGAGGCTCTGAACTTGGGTGGTAGGAAACAAAGCTGCTAGCAAACATACCTGAGTTGGGTCATATTTTGATGTATGGAGGAAGCTGCATTTAAAACCAAGCCTGCTTGGGCTAAATATATTGTGAGATGTTAGGGAGAAAGCATTCAGAATAAGAGGAGTGTAGGATTTCTTTGAATAAAGCAGTATACACTGTGTGACTTTTTTCCCCCTACAGGTTGTGGTGCTACCACAGAAATTTCATTTTAGCTGCATAGACAAGAAGCCTTATTTCTTAAGAACACAAATGTGGTCTATAGGAAAATCAAGCAGTGACTTGTTTTTAGACATTTAACTTGAATACAGTCTTGCAGATGGATGGAAGCTGGTGATCAAACCACCTTGACTCTACATGCAGATCTTTATTAGCACAGCTGAAGGGCACAGAGTATCAAGGGTGGCTTTGCACCCATAAGTTCGCGTGGCTGTGGCAGTGTGGTGTTGACATTTTCTTTACGATATGCCACCTAATTTTTGGAATCTTATCATTCACTCATAAGCCACATGTCCTGATTTAAAGCATAGTTAAAAGGCCTATTTAGTGGAAGGAAGGAGTTTTACTAAGTGTAAAAATGATTGCTTTGACAAAACAGAGAAGAAGGTGGCTTTAACAAAGACAATTCATTTTTCTTTCTTCTGTTTTTTTTTTTAAACATGCATAACTCTCAAGTACCCTTGGATTTAAAAGACATTTAGAGAAAGACCTTTAGAAAAATGGAAGTCTCTTTAAACATTGTTTCTTTCACTGTCTTGACAAACCTTGAAAAGTAGTTTTTGTGCCTGCACATTTCAGAAACAGTTCTTAGGGGTTTTATTATGTGCTGAAACATATGTTTATAAAAAAGACTATAACCTGGTGGAAAAAGTGTCTTATAATAATAAACCTGTCGATGGGCCATATGCTGCCATCAATATGTTTGAAAAAATAAATTCTTCTACAAGTGTTAAGTAAGTTTACAGCCTGAGTGTTAAGTTAGGGTCAGACTGTCACTCGCCCTTTGTGGATTGAGAGGGGGAGAAAAGCGCCTGCAGATCCTCCTCATACTCTTTTCATTAGCTCACTGGGCGGCAGGCGGGCTGGAGCTGGGAAGCACCCTTCCCAAAGGGCAGTGGAGGCTGGAGCTCTGTGGGAGACTGCAAGAAGTCCTCTTCCTGTAGCTTTTCCTTGGCCCTCCACAGGTTTGTGCCGACCCAGCACAGGGCTATGTATTTTGTAAAACTTGATTGAGCATTGTGTGGTCTGTCCTGAGAAGAGCACACCTCTGAGTTAGATTGTCTGCATTTTAAACGTGACAGAATAGATATTGAAGTTGGTAGAAATAAAAGAGCTCTGATAAAGCTCCAATTGGATAAGAAATGTGGAAAAAAACCTTCTGTTCTTACTGCCTATTAGGTAGATAATTTTTATTTTATGGGTTTTTTGGTGATTATAGTACCAGTTTTTGGTTTTTAATGTAGGGAACGTGGTCATTGCAAAGTCTTTTGTTTCTGAAGAGCAAAAGTAAGATGCAGAAGGTCAAAGGATATGTAATTCTTAAAAGGTGCTTTCTGTGTGGGATCAGTGGTAAATGTAGACACTTTCGAGCCTATTTTACTTTGGATTCACTTGCATAGCTCCTGTGAATGGCAGTCATGCATGTGTGCATCTCAAAAAGAATAGGTCTCTTTGTAACACTGTTTCTGTGTAGAAACATACTTCACCGGGAAGTGTTTTAATGGCCTAATGTTTCCCACCACTAGTCAGCTGTGCACTGCTTGTTTTCCTGGTAAGGTAGCAGGTGATAGTCATTGTCAGAGGAAATACCAAAGATTAAGGAGAATTGTTTAAAGTAGTTGACCATGCTGCTGAAAGCTGTGTCAAGTGATACATGTGGTTACCATAGTATCTGTTATCAAAATCAAGATTGTGAACAGAGCAGTCCCCATCAGGAGTGAATTCCTTACCCACAGTCTCTCCAGGGTTCATCAGACAAATTAAAAGTTTGCTCAGGGAAGCAAATTTGCTTCCAGAGGGCTGAAATCTTCCCCCCGGGTGTTCCTGTTCAGAGGTCTAATGCCCTATGTTGTAGCTATGTGTACAAGGCTCCTAGTCTAGAAGAGGGCCTTGGAGACCAAGAGAGTGGAACAGAGAGGGGGAATCTGCTGCAGTAGGAGCACCCAGACCCCAGCCCAGATTATGCAATCACCATATTAATGGAAAATAGATTGGATCGGTAATCCATGGAGGAGAGGGTTGGGAGTTATGTGGATGTTCACTGAGAAAATTTTTTGGGTTCATTGGAGAGTAAGGCTAAGTATGGATTGAAGGAGTAGGAAGAGGACGGCGCCAAGTCAGGGGAGGAAACCCTCTGTGTCTGGTTTGTGCTTACCCTTCTGAGAGAGGCACTTTTCTACTGGCAAGGCTGGGAAGCACCCCGGGACCATTTCTCTCCAGCTTGACAGAATGTCTCCCCATGGAATCTGTAAAGTCCGGCCAAGTTCTTACACCAAGCTGGACCTGAGGGAAGGGTCCTGGGCTTCAGTGCTGCCTCCAGAGTGCAGCTGATGAGGTGATGGAGGAGCCTGCAGTGGGCCAGGCTGGCTTGCCTGCAGCATGCACAAGCAAACATGTGGTGTTAACAACTGCAGCACTCAGAATTTGCACAAACCCACATTTAGTAATAAAATAGCCTGCAACTAGTCAAAGGCACCAGTAGTAGCCAAGCAAGTTTGGAATGTCTAAGCCAACCATTTTTAAGTTATGGTGAGCCAAAAAAAATTAGGGAACAGTCCAAGAAATGGAGAACACCTCACTTTTCAGGAACTCTCATATCTTAAAGATGCCTTGGCTGATCTACCTCAAACTTTCCAGAGGAGCTTTCCTTGGCATGAGACCATGACTCTGAAATTTCATGTGACTGGGTTTTACTTTGTTGAAATTATGAAGGTTAAAACCAGAGTTTGTTATAGAAAACTAATCTCTCCATTAGAAATATTTGTGCATAGTTAATATTCATTCCATTGTAATTGTTCATTGCTTGTTCAGACTGATTGTATTTTTGCTATTTATTTCAGGGGTTTTTTTAAGGGATAAATTCAGAGCAGTATAGGTTGGAGCCGAACTGTGCATGGCTGGCTATAGGCTTATGTGGTAAGGCAGAAGCATTAGGCCTGTAATTGCTGGAGAAGGATTTGCACTTGGAGTCCTACTCCCACCATACTATCACTTTTTGGAGTGTCTGGTTTGAGAGATCACTATTTAGTACAGCTTTTGTCTCTCTACTCGGTAGAAGAGAGTGTCTCTGTTGGCCTCCAGACTCTCACCTCCCGGCAAAAATTGTCTCTGACTGATGGCCAGCTTGGCCTTTAGGGTTTCCCTAGTGGCAGCTCCTGCTGTGGAACGCTGTAAGGGTGTCAGTGGCCTAAGATGAGGATCATTATTCTCCATGTGTGTTTTTGAGCTGCTCTTCATTGTGTCTAAATATCTGTAGGCTGAAATGTCTAGCTTCCAAAATTGCAAGATTTCAAATAGGCATTAAAAAACATAGAGCAAATGTTTGTGGGCCTGGGATTGCCTTTTATTTTTCAAGTTAGAGGCACCTTAGCAGTGACTTCTGTACAGGGGTGGGACCTGGTTGTGCACCAGCCCTTTCCTCTGCTCTGAGTGCTGTTTTCTGAATGGTGTGAAGACCACAGCATGCCATTGCAGATGCTTGCTATTGTTAGATGAAGCCAAGTGAGCAAAGGTCTCTAAATATGCTGTATTTCAAGACATTGAATTAGTTTGACTGAGCCACTTTATAGACAGAGCAAGCAGGGCTGGAACAGATGTCAGGCTGGAATGAGCCCTCACCCTGAGGCAGGGGCTGAGAGTGTTTGAAGTCACTGCTTGTCTGTATTTTTCTTTCTGGGGCTTAAGTTATAAAGCTCCAGAAGAGACTTGGCAGAAGTTAGGAGGTGCTGTTCCTGAAGAGACAGGGTGCTGTGCAGCACTGTTTGGTAGGGCTGTCTTTTAGGCAGGATTATTCAACACCTGCAAACTCTGCAGCTGATGAGGCCGGGAGGTGCTCTGTGTATCTGTGCAGGGCCAGTCTTTGTCCTGTTTGCCATCTGTACTGCTACTGGCTAGCAGCTGTAGCGCAGGGACATTCCTGCTTCTTGCCTAACACACCCCACACCAAAATTACGATTGTTACAGTAGTTTGCTATGGGTTAATTCCTGTGAAAGGGTGTCTGTGTAAAATACCAATCAGTAGGTTTTCCAGTTGCTCAGGCATTTTATTATTAGGAGTGCTGAAAAGACCAACACAGTCAGCTAAAAATGTGCCTCTATATAGGGGGCCACTGAGAAGGGTGCAGGGTGCAGGTAATGTGATCACAACTACTTAAACCAGTGATCAGATCACCACTACAGCCTGCAAAATCTTCAAGCAGGAGAGAAACCCTACTGAAAACCCCTCGACCATGGAATTAAAATAGTAGAGTCTTGCAGTCCCTGGAATATATATTGCTCTTGCAAGGTCATCATGAGATAAACAGGGACACTAGCACTAGCTAGAGCACACTGTATACATGGAACTTTGCTCCTGTATGACACTAGGTTCTTTATTTTTTAAAACAATAACTAGTTGCAGTTGAAAGTGCCCTAAGAATTCTTCAGGTGGTGATAGCACCAAAACCAGAGCCATGAAAGAGGAAATGCAAAGCAAAATATATAGATATGAGGATGCATCTTTTGATTCCTGAGTTAGCTCAGATATCACTGCGTGGCATTGGAGTGCCTGCATAGTGACTGTCTGCATGATTTCTTCTGTAAGCAGGGCCTCGAAGGAGGAGGTCACCTCAAAGATTTATCTTCTTAGTGTTTCTAGAAATAGTATATCTGCACTTTTCAGGCTGCAGAGCTGCAAAGCTTTGAGTTGCTACTGGTGCTGCTCCATCCCATGGTCCGAGATGAAAGTTTCCAAGGAGTGTCATAAACCCGTTGCACAAGCTGAGAGAAGGAATAGAAAACCACGAAGCCTGTAATACTGCAGTATAATAGTATTGTCTACTGCCGCAATAACCCTGCTGTGTTTGGAAGGTCTCAGGCATACCAGCACCATGGTTAATCAGTCAAGCAGCCAATAGTAATTCATAGCCTTGACTGCTGAGAAATTCAGCATGGCTAAGATAGACATCTGATCCAGCTCAGGAAAGTAAAGGCATCTTCCCACAGCAGTTTGCTTTTTGATTGAGACAATTTAAACTCTGTTTTTTCTGAGTTTTCTCACTTGTTTTCTAAAGAATAGTTTTAAAAGTATGACACTTTAATTAAAATATCCCCTTAAATCCTTGATATTAGCTCCTTATTTACTGGCTTTTAACATTTGTAAATGTTAAAAGTAAATGAGGCAGGAATGCTAACAGCCAGACAATAATACAGCCGTGCAAGGGCAAGAAAGCTGTTAGATGGACACTACTGGGGTTTTGTGACTCAAAACTATGAGTGCTGAATCCACCCTGTAAGTATATATTGCAGAGTGTGAAGTCTTTCTTACCTTACCATTGAATTAAAGTCAGCCTCTTCATATGTGATATTTCCCCTCAATTGTTTGGAATTGGTTATAAAGCAGAAGCGCGGTCAGTAACAGCAGAGCAACAAGAGAGTTCCTCATTACCCTGCTGCCCAAGTTTCTCTGAAGGTAAAATTCAATGCCACATCAGTTCCACTGTGGTTTGGGGCTATAAACTGAAATTGAATTTTTCATTTGGTGTTGCTAAACAAAGAAGTTATGGTTTTGTTTTTTGAAATGCAATATCTTTTTAAGCAAAAGATTCCCCTCATTTATTTTCTACCAATCTGAAGTGAGGTTACAAAAGAAGACAGTTGCAAGTCCCATATGTGAAAACTACTTAGGGAAAATGTCAAGTGACTTGGAAACCGACATGCTAAGTAAAAGTGTTATCAAGAGAAAGACAGATTGGGTCAAGACTTCCAGCAATGCGACTGGTTCGTTGGTCTTGAGACAATTCCAAATAGAGGTACTTCTTCTGAATTTTGGAAATCAAGGGGTGATTATAGTGATATGGTGATGCCAGAGGAGACACATGACTGTAATCTGGAGTTATCAGTCGCTGGCTGAAATGCTGGAGAAATAGTAAGAATAGAGAAAGGTCATAGAGTACATAAAGTATTTATTATATTAACAGTGTTACATTTTCCAAGAAAGACAGTGCTTTTAGAGAGCTAATGTCATACACTAAAAGTCTGGTTTTTTTCCTGATTCTCTGATGCCCAAGCCAAGTGAATTGATTTTAAACTAAAGACACCAGTGTGCCTGTTTCGTACAACAGTGTGCTTGGCAGAAAAGTGATACATTAGAATTCACATAAACTTGGATTCTTCAGCTCCTGGAAAGGAGGCTGTATATGTTACCCACTGATGGAAACATGGGGTCCTCTACACTGTGCCCTTGGGCATGTTCTGTTTAAGTGTCTTGAAAATACTTGATTATTCCTCATGTGCTTGTCCATGCTCAGTTTGTTTATGGAGACTGTGACATTTACAGTATCTGCAGTCTGGAATACTGCTTTTTCCATAGCTTTTAATGATTATCTCCTTTTACTAAAAAAACCCCTAGGAGATCTAGGCAAGACAACTGCATAGAAGACGTAGCAAACACAAATTGTTAATTGCATGTGGTGATAAAGTTAGAAAACACTTTAAAGAAATCAAACTTTCCATTAGCCTGATCTGAACCATACAAATTCTTCTCCTTTCATTTCTCTTCCCTTATGGTATAAAAGTCTGCTCATTCTTTCATCAAAAATGATTCAGACCTGAGGGACACTTGTAATTTGGAAGTAATTAGTAAATAAGTCAGATAAATACTATCCATTGAGATTTCTGAAAGCACATTGGATAGGATTCTTAAAGAGCTGTATCAAGTCTGAACAATTAAAGCTTAAAAAAATTATCTCTAGTTAGTATGATAAGTCCATTTCATCATAAATTAGTTCACTGTTAATAGTTTCTGCTGCTTTTGGGGCAATCTGAAAAGGTTTAGAAATCTGAAAAAGTAGTTAAAATAGAAGAAAATCTGTAACAGCACAGCATCTTTAGACTAAATTTTGATAGTATCCAGATTCTGACTTGCAGTGAGATCTTGCTTGTGTGCAAATGCCATCAGCAGTGTTCTGGGTCCAGAGCTGAACCTCAGATCTGTGGGTGTGGGTACTCACTCCTTCCCAACTAACTTTAAACAATATTTTTCTTCGTTCTTGTAGGGCATAACATATTGTCTGCCTGCTTGTTTAAGAAAAGCTCAGTGGTGCTCATTTTCTTATGCTGAAGTCAAAAATCTCAGATTATGTGGCTGTTACTGGTCACAGCTTTGGGCTCTTTAAGTGGAAAAGCAGAATTTGAGGTACAAGGTATGTTTGAATAAATGTGGTTTGTAAGTAGACCAGTCAACAGCTGCTCACAAATTCATCTTAAAATCTTTATATCCCTCTACTTAAATGTCTCTTCAGGATTGTGAGGTGCTACAGAATTCTCCTGTAGCTTTGCATCAATGCACAGGTGGGGTAATGGGAACACACAGAGCCCTGCCATTACTCCCTGGGAATAACCTGGTGTCTCTCATGGCCCTCCAGGGTCTGTTAGATGTAGTATCAGGTTTCACATTTGAAGGGCTTATATAATAAAAGTCACTGTAGTTACTGGAAGTACTATGAAATTATATAATGCATTAAAATGGATTAAAACATATATACTGCTCCTATATAGATTTCCTTCTGCTTTATTGGAATGGTAAATTTGGTTTAATCAATTCACCAAACCAAGTTTGGTGATTGATAGGTTTACTGCTAGTGGCAGGTGTCCTACCTGCCAGGGTAGGGAATTTCCTACCTGCCAGGTAGATTACCAGCACCTTGCTGTACTCAATGTCACCTCATGTCCAAATACTGATTTGTAAGAATTTTACTCTTTTCCTAGAGCAGAGCAAGCACAACAGACTGTTTTGCATAGATACTGAAAAATTTGAAAGAGTTTGGAGCAGATTGAACACAGCTGAACACCAGAACAAGAGTCTTGTCACCACTTGACATCATTTATGATTACTGCTAATATATCTATTTGCATTTTTATACCCGTCTTTAGAATGAACCTCAGTGCATTTTTCTCTAACATTTAAAAAAAACCCCAACAACCCAGCCTGATGAAAGTAGGAAAATTTTGCTTTGCTTGCAGTCATCCTGTATAGTACAGTCTGTATCTGCTATAGAAATTTTAACTGTTAGTAAAACATCACTGCTAACATGCTGACTAGAAGTGTAGATGTAAATCAGTAAATAAAAGCAAGAATCCTGAAAATTTTAGAAACATTAAGCGTTAGTTTTTAAGTCAGACTAACATTTTTCCCGATTTATTTAGTATCTGAATGGGACTGAAGGAAGACTAAACCCCATCATCAGAACATGTTTGACAGGACTGGGTGTTGCTAAGGAATCAATCTATGTAAAAACAAGGATTTCTTTTTCAGAACAGTCTCTTTTCATGTTGACAGAGAAAACCTTCTTTTGACTGATTTAGGGAAGTGAATTGGCTTTACTTTATTACTTGTCCTGTGCCTTTAGAACTTAAAAGCTGCAGGCAAGGGTTGGGGTTGTATTATCCTAGGCAAGGGTCAAAATCACATACAAGTTTCATCTCCACCCTTGCAAACTTTTTTCGTGGCTCTCCCAGTGGTTGGTTTGAGTGTTGCCTGTAGCTTTCCTAAATGGTAAATGGTGCCATGGTGAGGGAGAGCTCCTGTTTTCCTGGGAAGGGCGAGAACTAGAAGAGAAGCAAGCGCTGTCTCGGAAGAGGTTCCCTGGGAAAGCAAGCAGGTGGGTTTGCTAGGGCAGTGTGGGCACACCGCAGCTACTCCTTGCCACAGATGTGAGGGGGTGTGTTCCCATGGATGCTGAGTTGTCAGTGTGCAGCAAGAGAGGAAAGGGAGAG
Source organism: Falcunculus frontatus (assembly GCA_013398115.1). Classification (NCBI taxonomy): domain Eukaryota; kingdom Metazoa; phylum Chordata; class Aves; order Passeriformes; genus Falcunculus; species Falcunculus frontatus. The sequence continues at coordinate 766,018 of VZRV01003339.1, read as the reverse complement.
TTTCAGAGGTTACTGACATCTTGATGAGGGGATGGCTGCGCTCTGTGCTGGGCAAGAGGATGCTCTTTATCGGCACCTTCTTAGCAGATGCACCTACATCTTCTAAACAGAGTGTGCAAGAGACAGGCAGGGGTTTGCACATCTTGGCTACTTAGGGGTGGTCTTAGAAAGAGGGCTTTTTAATTAAATCGGTGTTACTTCAAAGGCCTTCCTGTTGGCTGAAAACCAAGAAATGCATAGCCAGCATTTGAAATACTAAGAAATACTTTAATGAAAATTTTGATAATCCCACCTGTTGAACAATTGAAGGAAGGGAATGTATTACATGTATACTGGTTAGCTTCAGGTTTCCAAGTCAGTATTTAAATTGAGACTTTACTCTAAAGATAAAGGCATAAAAGGACTACAAAGTATCTTGGAAAGTAAAGTACTTACTCTTTCACAGATTCGTCTGTAGTAGCCTGTAGATCTCAAAATACAAGGTTTTAGGTTTTGTTGTCTTATGATGGTGAAAATTACCATCAAATGATAATTCCACAGGTATATCCAGTGAGGATGGTCTAAATCTTATCCCATTCTTCCAACTTTTATAACAAAAACAACTAATGCAAATAATCTTGGGAGCTAGCCAGCTCTGTCTTGCTTCTAACTTACCTCAGTTTCTCACTGTTTTAATGGTGTCAGAGCTTTCAGAGAACCTAATGTTTTTTCTGCTACCTTCCATCTTGTAAAGTCAGTTGTATTTGCAGGGAGTGAATGGCAGGTGCTGGGAGAAAAGGCTTCCTGTGTGCTGCACATGGGCATCAATGATTGACAAAAGGGAAAGCTATGAAGCACCCAGCCAACAGCCTTGGTTTGTCACTATTGCTCATACTAGTTTCATGTTTGTAGTTGTTAGAGATCCTGTTCATCTGTAAAATTTCCAGACAGGTAGGATTCAGGTTCCTGTCAGGTTATAAACAGCTGTATCCCCCACAGAACAGATTTCTGTTGATCTAGTCATAGATTAAACTAATTTTACCCATGGCCCTGCATAAAACAGTGCCAGAATGGAGAAAGAAAGAAAGAGGGGGGGAAAAAAGTACTAATACCACTTCATTTTGCTTTAGGAAGCCAACCAAAATATCCCAGCTAGTGTAGGTTGGCTTATTATCAGCATAGTCATGTTAAGTATTAAAATATACAAAAAAGAGGGGAAAATTGTTTCAGTCCAGGAAATTTCATTTTTAGATTGTAATGTAACAAGGGCTTGACTGACATCATCCTTCAATTTGGCAAGTCTTCCTCCAGGATGAAACTTTTCATTCAAGCTTTTAGACTAATGCAGATAAGCACATAGAGGGCATGTTTGTATGTAATATGTGAATATATAGAAATGAGATGTTAACAATGATAATTTTAGCAAAGTAATTGTAGGAGGATATTTAGGAAATTATCATTGTTAACTTAAATGGGAACTGGCACTGAGATAGAGCTGAGAAATAGGGAGCTATTTGTTTGACGTTGTTCTATATTAGAGTTTTTAAACAAGGGCTGAGTTGCTTGCTTTCTGGAACAAATGTAAAAAGACAAACTACAGTCTAATAAAGAAGTTAGTAATTAAAAGGAAAGCAAAGCAGTTCTTACAGTGTTAGAAACATACAGTAAGAACATACTTGGCAGATGTAAAATATACTGTTACATAGAGATGTGGATAATCAGTGTATCTCAGAAATGTTGCTGCTTTAGATTGGAAAATCAAAATTCTCCAATCACTTCTGCCTGGAAGAGTTAGTGAATTTGGTCAAGTTCTTTGTGACGGGATTGAAATGGATCTTTTGAACTGCACTCTCTGTTCATGTGTGTGTTAGTATGAATGTTTCCTTCTTTAAGGAAGCAATTCAGATTGCCCTTTTTCAGTGCAATTACTGCTGTGTTAAGTTCAAGTAATATAGCATCTAAAAACATTTATGGAGCAAAGAAAAGAAGCCTTTTATTCTAACCTTGCCAAGAGCAGAAATAAAATGAGCTGTTGTGCTGAAAGTGTAGAACTGCATGAGGATTTGTAACGTCCTATTTCTCGTGGTTTAGTCTTGTGTGCAGCCTGAGATTTGTGTGATTTAATGAGACTGTGATTCGTTTATCCTGTCAAGCTTTAAATAAAAACCCTCAAAGCACTTCCTTCCTTTTTTGAATTATGTGTTTTTGCAAGTACGGTATGAAAAGCTGTCCCTTAAAAAGAGGGAGGGGAACCAAATACAGTTATGTATGTTGGCTGGATTTTTTTTTTTCTTCTGTTTTATTAGACTCTGAGTAGTATTATCCATTTCTCTGCACCTCTGTGTCTTGTTTTGGGGCATTAAGAGGTTCCTGCGTTCCTGTTCAGTTACAGATGAAAACAGAACATAAGCACAGGCTGCTCCTGAACTCTGCTTTTTCAGGGGGGAGAATGGGATTAAAATCTCATTCTGTGGGTGGGGAATAAAAAGTCCTACAGAAAGCCAGGCTGTGCTGAAGATGGGCATAAACTCCAGCTTGTGTTGTGTGTCCTCAGGCACCATCTGTGCCTGTATTGTGGAGCATCCCTGCAACGGGGTGTGAAGTAACATTCACGGGGGAGAATATGTGCAGCTCTTTTGGGTGCTGATCCATTGCAGCACATTAACCTGGGATTGACTGTCCAGAATAAGGGGGAAAGACACAGTGTGGGTCCTGCCGCTCACCCAGGCTTCCCATCTGCTGAAGGAAAATGGTGGCCTCTTTCCCATCTTGGGAGGAACAGGGTAGGATGCTCAGGTCGAGCCTTCCCTCAGCAGTAGCAAGGCTCTCATGGTCCTTCCCCGAAGGGAAGGATGTGATCATTCTGATGGGAGGAAGTTTTCACTTCCAATTCTCATCCTGGTGGTGCTGTGGTGTTGCTGCCGCTGGCAGGTGTTGTTTTGCTCCTCCACTAGCACTATGGGCATAGTTTATTTTCAGTCTCTCTGCCTTCCTGCCCTCCATGCTGCCCTAAAGCCAGGCTTCCTTCTCTCCTGGCCCAGTGCCCCAGCCTCCCCCAGCCCCTGCTTCTTCCTCCCTGTGTTGGTGTATAACTCATTTCCTCCTCATTGACCTCACTGCAGCAACAAAAAGAAATACCTTAATAAGGTGGTTATGTATGAGTGGAGGATGCACATGTAAGTGATGGCCATCAGTCTGGTCACCTTGTTTCCACACCTGGGTTTTATCTCCAGCCAGCTTGATGTTTCAGTCTCCACAGCATTCAGCTTCCTAGGACCTTCATGGTGGTCAGATCCCCTGGGAACAACTGCAGTTCCTCTGCAACCTGCAGTTTGTGAGATGGAGGAGAGCTGCACAAAGGTAGCACAGAAAAACCACATGCAGCTCTGTGGTTTTATCTGCAGAGGAACTACTGAGGTGTAAGAGTGGAGCCTGCTGGGATGGTGTTTGTGCAAACCTGGATCCCTCCATGACTATGCAGTGGTGCACTGAATTTCACTTTGGAAAAGTGACTTGCACTGTCTTTAGATATTTACAGTGGTTTTATATTGATGTAAATACGAGTGGATTTCTTTCCCCTGCTGTTTGGATCAAGAGACAGTGCTGTGGCAGCTGAAATATGATCAAAACCCATCCAGAACACCCAGCTGGTAGATCTGCAAGGGCAGTAAAGATATTTCATGTGCTTTTTTACTGTGTGCGAGGGCGTGCTAGGGACTGTGGCCCAAGTGGTGGTTTCTGCAGCCGTGTCCCATGGTGGAACCAGGCTCCGCTGGCATTTGGAGCAACTTGAAGCAGCCTTGAACTAGTGCAACTTGCTGAACAGGGCCAGGACACAGCAAAGGTGTGGCAAGAGCAAACAGCAAAAAAAGGTGTCAGAAGTAGATAAAGCTGAGTGCAGGTAGTATTGTGGCTCTGTGAGGGGCTTCTTGAGAGGCTGTGGGGGGTGATTTGAGTTATGTTGTGAAAACTGCTTGGCTTCACACAACTGTGTGACACTTTTGCCCCTTTGTAGTTTTGATTAAAGAGCCTGGTAGTGATTTACACTGAGGTTGTACTGAATTTCATATGAAGTGGTATGTAGTACATTTCTATAGAAACCCTCAGTTAGAATAACAAAACTGTGGTCACCTCATAACCAGTCTGGAGAAGCCAAAGAGGTCCAGTTGTCTCCCTGACCTGAAATTTGTGAGGAAATCCTGGCCGGAGTGGTGAATCTCAGGGCATGTCAGAGTGAGAGCTGCTCTCGTGGCTCCTGAGAAAAGCTGCTGCAGGTTGGGTAGGTGGAGGTTGACCTGCTAGGTGCAGTCAGTCACTGGGAAACCGGGTTCTCCCTGACCATTGTTGCTGTGTTAAACATTTCCACTGGTGGTGGGAAAGCCTGCATGTGAAGGCTAAGAGCGGCTATTTTTACTTCCCTCCTGTCAGCCCACACTCGGACAACCTGTATGTGTTCTGTGGGCTGTGGGAAAGTGATAGCTGGCTTCAATGACAGGAAGCTTGAACTTGATGATGGAGCATGGAGACTAGATATCAGATGCATAGAAGATAACTTTGACCTTCCACTAAGCCCCAGAGATTGATGCATCTAAGCCCCCATGCTCCTACAGAATAATCTAGGACGCGTTCCTTGGCAGAAACCCCACTGAGAATTTCTCCAGCTGCCAGATTGCCAGCTTGAGTGAGTTTTACTGCAAGTTTCACTATATTTGGCAATTTTCTTACAGCCTAAGCTCCTGGAAATGGGTCATTAGTAAAAATAAATAAATAAATAAGTTGCTTCACTCCCACCCCCTTTAACTTGAAATCTTAGGTTTTATCAGAGGACCTAAGAACAGGCACACTGCCTGCTTTCGTCCTCAGAAGCAAGAACCTGAGACTGCTCTTTCCAAGTGCTCTGGCTTGGGACACCTGGCTCACATTTAGTAGGTGATTCAGGTTAGCAATACCATTATTTGAATACCTCCCAGGGAATTTTCTCTAAGCTTTCCATCATAGGTTTAAAAGGCACTATTGGAAAAAAAAATAATCCTCCTTCAGATTTCTTTGGGTGTTTTTTCTTTATTTCAGAAGACAGTTTCTTAGGTTGCCACAAAAAGTACAGAATGCAGCTTGACTACTCTGAAGGAAAGAGCCAGATTTTTCGGGACTAACAAGGAAGTTGTCCAAAAGAGATTCATTAATTAGGAGGCCTAATCACAGCCAGTAAAACAAATGCCCAGGCCATCCACAGGCTATATATACATCTTTTGGCAGTCACCATTCCCCACAGGCTTGCCTTTATGTTGCTGCCTACTGTATAGCTTCCACTGCAGAAATGATGTGATAACACTAAAACCAATTTGGCACTTTCCACATGAGAGGACGAGTGTGTTCCCCACCCTGGAAATGCAGCCTCCAGCTGTCTTGCCCTATGCCAGAGGTTTCTTAATACTCTGGAATTAGCTGACTAAGAGATGAAGCAAACTAAGGGAGCATTTGCTATCTGTTCAGGCCGCTTAAGCTTTCCATCAAATAAACCTTGGTCTGATTCTCAGCCCTTTGGGAATGGTTGCCCACAGCTAACATTTGCTACCCCAAATAACCCTGTGGTGACCTTTGCTGCAAAGCTGCAGCCAAGAAAAACCCTGTTTAACATAACAGTGCACATCTTAGCACATCAACTTGAACCATCCTGACCTCTGAGCTGCCAGGGTCTGTACAAATTAATTTTAACAATAGACAGTGTTGAAAGGAAGGAATGTTTCAAAGGAATTAAAAAAATCTCCCTTATCCATCTCTTCTCATTTAAGAAATAGTCAGGAGGCCTACTTTAGAAAAATGAAAAGTGCTCCTTGTTGCAAAACAATGGGCTTTATAAAGGGAAGGAGAACTCTTTGGTTTCTTGCATCTTAGCATGGCAAAATGAAATTTCCCACAACCGAGTGCTGCTTCTGGAAAATCAGCCTTTAATTTCCACTGGGGAATTGCCTTTATTTCCTGGGATGCCTCAAAGATACGATTGGGGTTTGCCTTTCTTTTTCGTAGCTGCTGCTAATACTTCTATTAAGCAAATAAGTTAAGTCTTCCCACTTCACTGGTTTGTACCTTGCCTCATGTTTTCCAGGACTTTTGTGTGAATGACGAGACAGGGAAAGGAAAAAAGCCATTCTCCATATGGTAGTTGGAACTTAAATCAGTTAATGATTGAAGTAGCCCATCAGAAAGGAGATACATAGGGAAATGAGGTCTTCAGCCCCTGGGGCAGACAGGCTTATCACTTCTGCTGAAGAGGAAGCTGGCTTGGGTTAAGTCTCGGGTGTTTCCCCCAGGGGTAGACTTATTCCTCTGCTCCTCCTCTGCAGCAGCTTTGACTCCAGCAGTCTGTAAGTACGGAGGATTATTACAGCAGGGGGGTGAAGTTGGAGACAATGAGAAATGCTGATGATAATTTAAAAACTTGTGTAGAATTGTTTTAACAGTTTGAAAGCTGTATGTTGAGCACAGATAAAAGAGATGGAAACTTATTCCTGAAGCATCCAGTGGACTTCATAATTACACCCATGAAGCCACCTGTTTTTGTTTATTTAGCCAGTGTAATTAGTTGCGATTGTCCTTTCTGGTTTCCTGCACAAATGCTTTTCTCTTTGCAATTGAGATGTGCTGCTGAAGGCAGCACAGGGCGTTAATCCAAGTGCATCCCCAGATGGTACAGAGGAAGATACCCCCGTGAGCAGCAGAGGGGTCTGCTGCCAGCAGGAGGGTGGTGGGGAGCATGTGAAAGGGCTGCCCTCTCCTCCCAAACATTTTCAAAGCCAGGGACTGCAAGGTGTGAGAAGCTGCAAGGGCTGAGGGGGGGAGGACTGGATGTTTCTTGTAGAGGGAGATAAGATAAACTGATATTTCTCTGAACTTAGTGCAGCTTTGCACACACAGCCTTCAAGATCCTGTGAGGTTGTAGAGGTCCTCTTGCAACTAATACAGTAATGACCTTGAATTTGCTTCCAGCATAGCTGTACTGCTGGAGGACAAGGCATTTCTTGTGAGCAAAAAACATTAAAGCAGCACAGAGATTTGCCTGCATAGCTCTGGTCTTCAAGAGATTTGGGTATCCTTTCTGAGGCCCCACTCGCAACGAGGAATTGCAGATAAGCTTCTGCAGTAGTTAATGTGTAAAGTTTTTGGATTTATTCTCGCTGGTGCCTCTCCTTCTGCTTGCAGTGTTGACAAATATACTGTTGGATGCTGGTTTTTGTTTTACATGGGTATTTTTTTGCTGCAATAGAGAAGGTAATCATATGCATGCTTATATGTGCACGCTGAGCAAGATGTGCGCTTTCATGACATAAGTGCTGTGGGGGGCTTGGGGGGGCAGATATTAGTTTGCTTTAATTTGGAAATAATTAATAATGTGTCTCAGTCTTTTTTCAGATTGTAACCTGAATACTGAGTCTTGACTAATTTTTTATGCTGAGGCAGTCTGCTGTGCCAAACACGTGTGATCACAGACAATTAGAAATTTTGTAGTCTCACGCCTGAATTAAGGCTAAACTTTTCTTTTTTTTATCAACTTCTGGTTATAAGATACAACAAAACTGGGGGGGGGGATGGGGGAAATGAGCAAATTGTAAGATTTTGTTACAGATTATCTTTAAATTGTGTCTGGACTTGCTACGTGACTCATTGGAAAATATTAGTGACCTCTTCCTTTATGACTTTGACTTCCTGCAGGCTTATCTGTTAAAAAGATCATGCGAGATGCTTCCATTGCAGATACTGTAAGAAATGTATATTCAGCAGGAGAAACATCTGACTGAGCAAAGACTAACTTACACAGGGGTTTGGAAGCCACGTGTTGAAAAGTGCTGGGGAAACACATCAGGGAAAATGATAAAAAGAGATGAAAGCCGTTCAGATGGGTGAAGAATGCTGATTTAAAAATGCGAACCATCTGAACACTGATGAGTGGGCAGGTTGCAATAACTTCAGGGCAGACCTAACTTGCACAACAACCATATACTGTAAGGCAAGTCCCACAGGACATCACCTGCAGTGATTTAAAATTGGAAGGTGTGGGAGTGTCGAGGTACTGCAGAGAGCAATCTTGCAGCAGCAGAGTGCAAGTAGGAAATGGGTCAGTTGGAGTAATAGCTTTCTTCCATGTGGTTTGTGTGAGCCAAGCCAAACAAATGTGGAGCACTGGGTTATCACAGTCATGATTTTTTTTTTTTCAGTGTATTAGAAATTGCAATGAATTGCTTTGGTCATCCAAGCATAACTTTATGAATCCTTTCTCTGTTTGGACACTGCCTTGAGCTCCAAAGTCAGCTGTCTTTGTCTAATGTTCTAGGCTTTGTCTAGATCATTAAAATAGACTGTGTTTGGAAACGTAATAGTGCGGTCTCACATTCTCAGGAGGTCAGCAGAAACGCAGCCTGAAGTATCTTTGCTAATACCACCTGCGGTTTGTTCTTGCCTCTGCATTGTGGTAGGCGATTTCCCCATTTGTGCTGAAACAACTGGATGTGTGACCACACTGAAGTGGATAAAGGGGCTGACCCAGTTAAAAAAAAAAAAAACTAACAAAACTAAAACAAGAGAAACCTCTAACATACATTTCCCTTGCTGTATCAGTTCCATACATGGGGGTGTTGGCAGCAGCATCGGCACAGTGCCGGAATGAGGGACAGAGAAGAGAATGTCCTATACTGGTGTTACTGCCAGGTTCTTTTTCATGTGAAAACACAGTCTTAGTTACAGCTTCGGTTCAAGCTTTGCACTCAGCTTTGATGTACTTTAACAGCTTGCAGAAAGGTGATAGCGTGTGGTGACTGTGGTTTTGGTCCCTCCTGATGGCCAGTGTGAGCAGGCAGTGTGCTATCAGAGGCACGTAAGCTGTGTATGCTGTTCGGATGTGATGAGGTGGTGGCTCCTGAGGCACAGGCTGGTAATGAAATCCAAGCTTGCCCCTGCTCCCATTCCCTTTTGCTGATCACAGCTGGCTGGTACAAGTGGCTCTTAAGTCCCGCTGTTAAGTGGCCATTGAAACAAATGGTTTAGAAAGAAAACTCCAGAAGAAGGGCTTGGCTTATTTTTAATTCAGATCAGGTAAGTGATCTGTCACTGATTAGTACACTGAGTTACACTGCAGTGTAGCAACTGAGGCTGACAATGACTATGGTGCAGGGGGTGTGAATGGTAAGGCTTATGGTGGGAAGAGCTGGATTTGATTCAGTCAGGCTTGTAACTGATAGTCACACCACTTGATTAAGCGAGTGAGTTCGTGTAAGGGCATAGTGTGCTCGATGGTCTAGCAACGTGTTATGTATTTTCCTTGGAACACAGCCCCCTCAGTCAGACTTTGTTTCATTTGGACCATGCACCCCTCCACTAATGTCCAAAACCCCCAGGTATTAGTAGGGCACATATTTCCAGGTCTAGGTCTGACATTCTCTACCCACTCCCTTTATGTAAATCTTTATCTTATCCTAAAGGAATGTATTTAGATAGTTGTGCCACCCATTCTCCTTTTTGGAAAATACAAAAACCCTGCCACCTTGATGTGCAGAACTCCTTCATGCCACTTCAGTGTGCATGCAGCATCCATAGCAGAGGTACAGGAGTCGTTCTTACTTTTGTCTGGTAGTAGGCAACAAATAATGTAACCACTGGTGTGGTGCCAGTTCATACCAGCTGAGGAAGAGGTTCCCCTCTGACCCATCTGTGTGATGCTCTCCCCTTCACCCCCAGTGATATGCTCAGAGCACCATCCTTTCCAGGCTGTGGGCAGAGGAGGGCTGCAGCGTAGAGCTTGTGCTCCCTGCCTGGTCCCTTTGGAGACAGGCTTGCTCACAGTTCCCCTGTGTAAAGACTTTCAGTGGTAAAGAGAAGACAGTTTATACTGTACCCGCTGTGCATGCAGCCAGACATGGGTTTTGCTTTTGCTCTCTTAATGCTACACTCGGTGTAGCAGAAGCAGGCAGGCACATGATCTCCCTGAAGGCAGGATCCAGTGTTACTGTAGAAACTGGCCACCAGCTTCTTTTGTAGCTAGCAGCTGTCACGGTGTGGTTACAGCCAAAGCGTGTCACTCCTAGAGTGTCTGCAGGCTCTGGAGCTCTGTTTCTGCTACTGAATCCTTTGTACTACTGCTTGGAGATTAAATCTGCACTGTCTATCAATATGTGTTAAGATATTTCTGAGTTGTATTTCTTTTTAGAACAATTTTTGATAGTATTTGATGTTCTTTCCAGGTTTCATTTTCCTTCACCAATACTTCAAGGCACAGAGGAGCTGGTAAAGGCATTGCCATGAAACCTAACTTGAAGCAATGGAAACAACTCATGCTCTTTGGTATCTTTGCATGGGGTCTGCTTTTCCTGGTGATATTCATCTATTTTACAGATAGCAACACTGCTGAACCAGTTCCAAGTTCCTTTTCTTACATTGAAACTAAGAGACTTCTGCCCCTTCAGGGCAAGCAGAGAGTCATCATGGGAGCCATTCATGACCCGTCATTCTCTGAAACCATTGATGGGAATGAGGTGCTTCTTAATGAAGATCTCCTAGGTACTTTTAAATCGGGGACTGGAAATTCTAAGAAATGGACTGTGTTGGAAGAGGCCTTTAGAAATGAAGACGAGTTTTTTCCATCCCAGTTAGGAAGAAAATCAAAAAGTGCTTTCTACCAAGTGAATGATGATTATTTATTTGCTGCTGGTCAGCCTCAGTCACACAATCACCTTCAAGAGATAGAAAAATTCATTTCGGCTGACATGAATAATCCAAAAGGAAATATTTTACAGAACAACTGGAGCCATCAGAGAAGAATGAGGAGAAGGAGCACAAAGCATAGGAGAGGCCAGATGCTTGATGAATCTGATGACTGGGATGGGCTGTATTCCACAATGTCGAAATCCTTTCTTTACAAGCTCTGGAAAGGGGATGTCTCTTCCAAGATGCTAAACCCTCGACTGCAGAAGGCGATGAAAGACTATTTGAGTACCAATAAGCATGGGGTGCGGTTCAAGGGGAAACGAAACTCCAAGTTGACAGGAGACCAGCTATTCTGTGAGCTAAAAGAAAGAGTGAATGTGAAAACAATAGATGGCAAGGAGGCTCCCTTCTCCACTCTTGGATGGGAAAAGCACGTTCCCCAAATTCCACTGGGCAAATTATATACACATGGCTTTGGGAGCTGTGCAGTAGTTATGTCTGCTGGTGCAATACTGAACTCCTCTCTAGGGGATGAAATAGGTGGGTGAAATGCTTCTGTTTGTATGTGTATATATATGTACATGTGTGTGTTCATGTTTATCTTTCAAAAGGTTCATGCTTCTCCAGCACAGATCTGTAAAATCTGGTTGTTGTCTCTCAGCAGAGTTGCATGAATATAAACTAATGGACTTCAGTGAAGCTGTTCCCTTTCAGAACAATATAACTAAAAGGAAAATCAGGTCTGAAGTCATAATCTAATTTAAAGAAAACAATGATGCCTTCTTATCATATTACAGCTTGTAGTATGAAGGAGGCACTGGTTTCATCAGATCTGCCATATTCAATGTTTGCCTGCAACATGTGTTTATTTCTTCAGCAGATTAGAGCCATGTTCAGGTTTTATTCTGCAATGCTGTGTTGTACTGGTCTTTATTTTGCAATGGCTCATGAGAAACTGCTGCTGTATGGCTGTCCCAGACATTTGTCTCCCTGTCAAGAAGCAGTAGAGTGTCCTCTTCATCTCTTGCATGTTTAGAGTTCACAGACATATAGAATTCAGACCCTTGAGTAGCTTCATGCACTGAGATCAAGTCCCCTGGCCTCTTTCCTGAGACTGAATTTAAATGAGTTCAAGTATCTTCACCCATTGTTTTCCCATTGCTGCTCTGAATCAGTGGGGTTACAGGTGTGCTGAGATAGTCACTCAGAATTCCCCGCCTCAAGGTGGGAGCTTTGTGGTAGCTGTTCACAAAAGGATGGTGGGGCCATAAAACGAATCCAGGTCAGTTTTATTTTTTCTTTTCAAAAATGAGTGCTACTACTTGTGTTAAAATCTCAGTAGCTCTTCATTTTAGAAGTACATGTGCAGTATGCTAAGAGTGTTGAAAGAAGAATGAAATGCATGTCTCAAACTTGTTTCTGGAACACGAAGAGTTATCTCTATCAACTCTCTATAAAAACCTTTTGATGTTCACTCATTAATCCTCCCCATCTTCCAGGACTTCACATCCCAATACGTGCTTCATCACACTGTATCATCCCTTTGACACAGTTTCCTTTAAATCTCTGGGATATGTTTGAGCTGCTAGGGTTATCAAACTACTACAATAGGCTTCCAGCACAGCAGAGGTGCCCAGCCAGCCTGCAGCTAAAACCACACCAGAGTAACCTCCAATTTCACAGGAAGACTCACTGATTTAGAAATCTTTGGGGTTAAAAAGCTTAGCAGTTCCTACCTTCTCCAGCATGTTATCTTTGACTGAAACAGAATCTTCTGTCAGTGTTCCCCCGCACACCCAGAGTTTACACCAGTATGGATTAGTGCTGTATTGTAGAATTCATAGCACATTGTGACATATTTACATAATTACGTATTACAGCACGCTTCAAGTCATATTTGCACACTCAGGTGCAGCCCAGGTATGGACTTGGGTGCTTGACATGATACCTGGGGCCTGCTTGCTCCTGTGTGTACCCATTTTCTTAGGAAGCTTCTGGGCACAGAAGCTCATGCCATTTTCTATGGAAGAGCTTTGTATTTAAATGGGAAATTGTCATCTGATGCTGCCTAAAGGGAGGAAAATGGGGTTTGAAAAAGCTTACATGGAACTTGCAGATCTCATCCATGTTGTGCAAGGAAGTGTTGGGGCACCAGGAACCACAGAAGGTTTTTTCTAAGTGTCCTCAGGTTGTGGGCAGATACCTGTGACTGAGGAGAGGATTTGGCCCAGACTGTGGGGGGCCAAGTGACTGCTTACAGCAGTGGTAGACAAGGGGGAGCGATTTTAACCTAAAAGAGAGGAAACTTAGATTAGATGTTAGGAAGAAATTCTTTACTGTGAGAATGGTGAGGCACTGGAACAGATCATCCAGAGAAATTGTAGATGCCCCATCCCTGGAAATGTTCAATGCCAGGTTGGATGGAGCTCTGAGCAACCTGGTCTAGTGGAAGTGTCCCTGCCCATGGCATCGTGGTTGGAACTAGATGGTCTTTAAGGTCCCTCCCCAACCAAACCATTCTGTGATTCTATAGTTTATTCTCCCAAGAGAAAAAGAAATGCCCTGAAAGAAGCAGCGAAGAATATTTCCCTTCATAGGCCTTTAGCGCCCTCTTCTGTGTTCCTACTAAAAACACAAGCAAAACTGTTAATTTGTGTTCTGCCTTTTGCCCTCCTGTCCCCCCTCACCTCTGACTGTTTTTAAATGAAAGTAGGCATGGAAATACTGTGTGAGTATAGCGAACACTTCCATCGTGATCATGCTATTAATTGAGAGAACCAATTATTTTGGCATCACTGGAAGTAACGGAGATCTGTGATCAAACCCCAAACTTTTTTAGATCTTTAAAATGTTGATCTACAAATATGTACTAAGATTAAAATCAGTTTATTTAAAACCAGCTGTTATCAGTGTTAAGCTGTGTCCTGGTCATACGTTTTTGGCGAAGGAGAAGTATTTCATCTGTATACGAAGAACTAGCATGAGTGATGTTGGAAATGCATCACAATTAAGACCATACAATTCCCATTTCATGATCCATTTCCTAGTTCTCAGTCAACAGATTGTCTAAAAGTTGTCAATCACAGGTCCAATTTATGTTCTTAAATTCATTACAACAAACTTTTGGTTTTCTTCTCCTTCTCCAAGTACGTGGAGTACCTGCAGCTTCTGTTCATTTCTTCTAGCTCCTACACAATCAAGATGCCTGTGTTAAGGCAGAGGAAGTCTAGGTGTTGAGGCTAGGGTTGTCCCTGCATGGGGACACAGGAAAAACTTCCACGCCTTAGGTTCTGAAGAGTTGGGGTTTGTGGGCATCTGTCAAAAATCTCTCTTTTCAGACATGACATATTAATGCACACATATATGTCTGAGATCAGACTGCTGGCTGTGTGCCACAGTGTTTCCTTGTATGGAGTACAAGAAGTGCAGAGTAAAGGAGGGAAAAGATGAAAGATCCCAGTTTGATAGGAACAGGCCAAGACTCCATTGAGGCATGTTGGTTATCTTTGTAGACTTTAGCCTCCTCCAGTTTTTGAGCTACAGACAACTCATTTTGGGTGACTAGAGATGAACAACTGTACAAACTACCTGTGGGTTAAGGCATTTCATACCCATTTTGCCCTGAATCATATTCTCAGCTTCTATCAATAGAAGAGATAAAACCAGACCAAATAGAAGGCGATCAACAGGGGCTGTGTGTTTCTGGACAGCGGATGTCTTTCTCTCCTTCACCCGTTTTGGACTTTGAGATCCCTTTAAAGAAGCACTGGGAGGGCGATTATCTCTTATCCAACGGAGGCTTGCTCATGGTGTCTACCCTTGACCCATATTTGACCTAGAGCTGCTTTCTGTTCTCCACGACTCCAAGGTCAACAGCTTGCGGAGAAACTTTGACAGTTCAACTCTGTTAGATCTTTCCTACCAAGGGATCCTCAGGTTTCTTTGTGTGAGCAGATGTGTGGGCTGGCTTCCATACAGAGGCTCTTTAAGATTTGTACTGAGCTTGAGAATAAGAATACAGTATGATTAATAGATTTGGGGTAGTCTGAGATTTTCAGGTATTATAAAATACTGTGAAACACAAGCTTATAGTAATGCATTGTTATTTGTTCAAATGTGCAATTAGATATCCCTGCAGTTCACTTGCTTTTGCATGGAGTAATTCTCTGTAAATTTTGTGATAGAAGTCGTGAGCAATTGTGTGTACTGGCTATACTAATAATCTTCCTACACTAAGTCTATCCAATTAAGAGAAGTATTTAAGCATTGCATGCTAAATTAATAGATGATTCTGAACTTTTTTCCCAGTGGGCTTTTATGTTAATAACATATGGCAGATGCAAGAGGATTTTTGTTTGTGCATAGTAGAGTGTTCATCATCCTTTAAATATCCAGATTAGGACAAATGTGTAAGTTTTGTATTAGTTTTGGTAACTGGTTTTATTTTACTGTTCTGTATACTAAGAAAAAAGAGTTACCCCTCATTTATGCTCCTAGATTCTCATGATGCTGTTTTAAGATTTAATTCTGCTCCAACACGTGGCTATGAAAAAGACGTTGGAAATAAAACAACCATGCGGATCATTAATTCTCAGGTAAGACCTTCCTTTTCTGAGTTCAAGTCAATGTCTCTTCTGTACAATATGTCAGTAAGTTAATAACCTCTGAAAAAGTGTTGGGTAATACAAGGAGCAGGTAATGATTCAACAGTCATGATGCAGAGAAGGTGAAAGTTTTCCCTTACAGGGATGTTTGCACTGCTGTCAGTGTAGAGTGGTTGCAGTAGCTACTCGATAGCCTTGTTTCAGAGAACCAATTTGTAGAGTTTCTCATGTGAACTGATCTGTAAAGGCTCTGCAGGATGCCAGAGCTGTCAGTACAGAAGACCTTGACTGCACTGCCTCCAGGATCTTCATGAAGTTCAGGCTGTGGTGATCCCAAAGCTGTTTTCTCATATTTTCCAGTTCCCCAATTATTTCCTTGCTGGAAGGCAGAAGAAATGGGAACTGAGTTGTGTAACTTTAGGCAAATCATCATTGCTTAAAAATTTGGAAAGAACTAGTAAAAAACTTTAATGTGCACTGGGTATTGCACACCAGGTGAGTTTGTTCATCTGAATGGAACAAGAGAAAATGGGATTTTCTGTGTATGGGTGTAAATAAATAATTGTGACTTGAGCTGCAGTGACACCTTATGGTTGAGATTAGTTTTTCAATTTTGAAAATGCTATTGCCTGAATTACAGTCTTGGACAAACCAGACCTCTTTCCTCTTCATGAAGTGCAGACAAAAAGTCAGCAACAGAATTTCTGTGAAGTTTTATGACATACCAAAATGGTGAGCTTACTTACTCCTGGTCAACACCGGGAGTATGGTTAGCTATGTAGCATGCTCTGCACATACTGATTCTTGTTGAAGGAGAGCAAAATTTTCAGTTACTGTAATTTTTATGAGTTCATTTTTAATTCTACTTTCAGTGACTGCCCATGCTAAGTCTGTTCTTGGTGGGTGTGTTTTTTATGTGTATAAGCTCATGTTCTTTGCCATCAAAAAGAGGACTGTTCTCTGTCATTCCCTTCATGCTCATTTTGTAGGTCTTTGTGAGGCTGCAGAACAGACTAGATCTTTGAAGTGATTTGGGTTAAATATGCCCCCTTTCTTTTGTTCGCGAGAAGAAAACAGAAGTATCTTATTCTGGCTTTAGTGCTGAAATCAATGTATCAGGGAATGCAGATTTTCTTTTTTGTTGTTGTTGTTGTTTTGTTTTGTTGAGGTTTTTTTCCTTTTCTTTGATGATTCTCCATTTACCATAGCCAAAATGTCCTGACATTAACCATGTTTGAACTCCTGAGCTGGGCGAGGAGAAAGGTTTAGAAACTCTTTATAGATTACTAGACTCAGTAGGCTCCCTGTAGAAGAGAGAAATGTTCTCAGGGAGTGATCTGAGCTTTTTTAACTCCCCAGGAAATTCAGAGAGATTAAATGGCTAAATTAGCTGCTCTCCATGCAGGGCATACTGGGGTCTTCTGGCTCCCAGAGCTGCTGCAGTACGTTCCCACTGGGATGGTAGTGGAGGGTCCCATGGTCTTCTCTTCTGTGCTGTATAAGGCTTGCTCCCCAGAAGGCCTCTCAAGAAAACAGAGGGCATGGCTGAAGTGTTCCATCCAGGTCAGCTCACATGGCTTCCTCACAAGTGTTTGTATTCCCACCACCTTTGTGCCTCTTCAAAGAGGTCAGAAGCCATCCATGGTAGTCTGGCCACCTGCTGAGAAATCAGCCTTGCCCTCTCTGAGAGTGAAATCTGCACAGGCCACTTGATGGAAGTTGCTTTCCCTACCAGTACTATAGCTGGGTTACCTATACAGGTTTACTGACCCTCCTGCCCTCCTCACTGTTGGAAACTCCTGCGTTCACTTCATTAAAAGATTGCTGTGGCCCCTTCTTCCTTCATATTCTCCGCTGTGAAACCCAAAGGACATGAAGGAAGCCTCTGCAATGGCAAAAGATACTGCTATTGCAGAAGAAACTCAACTCATACACATGAATGCAGGCTCACTGAGAGCAAAATTTGTGTGGACAACACCTCCAGAGGACTCTTTCTTACTGAAAGGCAAGTAAGAGCTCCTTTGTGTGGTAAGTGTGGAACCAAGCTTTTAAAATCTTGACCTTTTGGTCAATTTATTCTGTATACTCAAAAAAGGAGTTTACATTCTGAGGTGAAAATTGCTCTGAGAAATGAAGTTGAGGGTGCTGATAGCAGCATGACTAATTCTGTTCTTACTGTAGAAGGCTGATGGAAATCATTAAACTCAAAGTTTATGGTAGGAAGAATATTGCTATGGCAACAATATTATTTTTCTGAAGAAAAATATGCATAATCAAATATGGCTCACTGGATCCTAAAGGGAAATGAAAATTATTATGAATTTATTTGTCTGGAATGTTGATTATTTTAACAGCTGGAACAAAATTCATGCTGTTTTGTCCTGTGCTGAACCTGCCTGACATTGGATGCACCAGGAATCACAGAGATCTGGTTAGACATGGAGGGTCTCAGTGTGGTGGGATGATCAGGCAAAGTACTGGGACATGCAGGAAGGAATTATGTGAGAGTAGTAGATTAGAGCGAAATGACAGTTACTTCAAAAATAGCCATATTACATGCCTGTTGTTGGAATTGTTTTTCTAGGTATACCAGTTTTTACAGTCATGGTCTAATTAGCATTTTTGGATTGAAATGAGACTGACTTGCTGTTGAAATGAGAAAGTCACGAAAAAGGTGGTTGGAGATGGGTGGCAGGGAAAGACATTACCCCTGGGGGCTGTAGCCCTTCAAAGAAAGCTGCTCTGCGTCCAAGAGGATCCACAGGTGATCTGAAATACCGTAGCTTTCGTTTTCAAGTTCCAGAATACGTGGTAATGTTGATACACAGTTATGCAGCATCTCAAGTGGTCCCATCACATCCCTCACAGATGGAGAGTATTTCAGCACGCTGCTACTTCAAACTGTCATGAGTGCTGTTTATGGCTAAGCTTTTTTTGTATATTTTTTTAACACAACAAGATGCTCAAAATCAACCAGAACTAAAGCATAACAAACAGCAGCGTGGGTAGGACTGTTCACTTGAGAGAAGGATTTTGCCATTTTTCTGGATCCCACTTGCTTTTAATTCTGTGCAATTCTTTGCATCTGTGTTCGCAGATTCTCACCAATCCAAACCATCACTTTGTCGACAGCTCCTTGTATAAAGATGTTATCTTAGTAGCCTGGGATCCTGCTCCTTACTCTGCAAATCTGAATGTGGTAAGATATCCACTTAGACCTTTCTTCCCAATTAGTTGAAAGTACTGGAGAAAAAAAATTAATTTACTACTTTAGTCTCCTGGTTCTCCCTTTTGACCATGAACCCCAGGGTCTGTCTTTACCTGAGTGGAGAATTCTATGTCTATAGGAATTGCTCAAAATTGGTTTATTGGTCAAAAACTTTTTAGTAGCCAGCAATTATACTGGAATGGACTGTCTGAGATGCTAGGATAGATGAATGATGGTGTTTGCTTTATAAAACATTGGTATTTTCACATAACAGTGAGTTTTCTGTGTGCTTGCCAAGGAGGGAACGTTGCTATATTTCAGAAGGAGGTTTTATCAGGAAAGGTGAAAAATTGCATCCATTTTTCCCCATCTTCCCCTCTGCCTTCCCAAACAAAATATAACATCCTAGTCAAAATCTCTCTGGATGCCTTCCCCATTTCTCAGGCCTCCTCCCCACCAGTCTTCCCTTTACGTCCACTGTCCCACAGCCATCTGTGCCCCGCCATCCACCCCCTCACTGAGAGCAGCAGATGTCCATCTGGTTGTTGCTGGGGGAGTCTCTACTTTGGCTGTTGCTGCAGCTCCAGTAGACAAGTTGATCTGATGGCTTTTGGCATAGGGAGCTTGGAGCTGAGCAGGCTGCAAAGTAGAAAGTAAGCCTTCATCTGCTGAACTCCCTTAGCAACAGATGCCAGAGGCTGCCTGCTTCCTACGCAGGCTGCCATCAGCCTGCGTCATGTGCTGCTGCTGCCTCCGTCAGGGACAGGGATGCTTTCAGAGGAAGATTCACCCCCAGGCCCAGATATCATGTCAAAGCTCTTTGAACTTTTTTAATGTGGATCTGCGAGGGGAAAAGGGTCTTGGCTCATCCCACAGCAGTCAGTTACTTATTGGGAGTCTCTGTATGAAGAAAGGAAACAGAATAGCCCAGAGTGAGAAGGGCCTTTCTAGCAGAAGCATCCACCAGTGCAGGCTGCTTTGCTACCTTTGCTTCTGTTCTGTAGAACCAAAATGAAGCCAGTTTATGCTATTGTACATGTAGTGTTCAAAACACATTTAATACTATTAAAAAACATCTGACTTTCTTTCTTCCCAGTGGTATAAGAAGCCGGACTACAATCTGTTCACTCCCTATGTACAGCATCGCAGGAAGAATCCAACCCAGCCATTCTACATCCTCCATCCAAAGTTTATATGGCAGCTCTGGGACATTATTCAGGAGAACACCAAAGAGAAGATACAGCCCAACCCTCCTTCTTCAGGATTTATTGGTAGGTGTATCAAAGATGGTCTTAGTAGACATGTTAGATTAAAAAAAAAAAATAATGTATATCTTGCATGAGGATCGAATCCATACATGTGTACTGTTTGTCCTTGGTGCTCTGTACAGAAACAATGAGTAGCAAAAACACGCAGTATGAGAACTAGAAAATAGTTGAGTGAATTTGGTGTCTTGCTTTCTTGCCCTTCATATCCATAGTATGCAAACCGTATATATAAAGCGTATATATATATATCTATGAGAAATTTATATTATTCTGTTGAGTACCTACTCGATTCTGAAGTTCCTCGTTGGGATCATAGAGCAGAGAATCCTCAGACAAGAAGTGAAAGCAGATGGCAGATCATAAAGACAGGATGAAATGAGTGGCAGGCTGAGCTGTGTTCCCTACACAGGCCAAGCGCTTCTAGTGCTCAGTCTGAGCACTTCTCTTCTTCACTGGAAGCAAGAGTGTTTCACTGTATTTTTTGGTCCTTCCTTAGTATTTCTTGGGGGATACTTTGGCACTATGCCTACAACTTATCTGATGTACAATGGTTCCTGGCTGTGAATGTCTAAAGGATGCAAGTAGTCAGAGTGGCAAGGCTGAGTCAGGGTCATCTTTGCTTATGCTTCTAGACTCAGAGGGCAGTAGAGCTTCAAATACCATCTTCTGCTTTGGCAGCTCTATCCTTTCCTCACTGACATTGTGATATTGATTTGGGTGTTTGCTGCAGTCAGAAAATGGTTTGGGTTTTTTTGTTGTATCTGAATCTGAAAGCAAAGACACCTGAGATTGCATCTGATACGGGAAAACCAGTTTTGAGCATTTATCTTCGGTTCTATATGCAGTAGTGGCATCCTAGGATACTGTGGAGCACACCAAAGGCCTCAGAGAGGGTGCAAAAGCTCTCAGAGGGATGACATAAAGGTGTCTGGGAGATGCCCATCTATGCCTTGAGTGGGTTGTGCATACCTGGAACATGACTGGAAGGTAAAGGAGGCCTCGTGTGTTGTACGAGGGGGGCTTGGCAGTTGGTTACTTCTTGAAGTGAGATTTTTTTGGAACCTGCTTGTAAAAATTCACAGGGAGAAGAAAGCTCATGTGGAATGATCTCACCAGCTGCGTTCACATTTTGCAAAAGTGTTTCTTGTAGCAATGAAGTTGTTGATAAAAATAGGTTAACAGCTGCTGATTGTAAGAATAGTGAAGAGGATCATTGTGCTGTCAATCTGTACTTCCACCATACATAAAAAACACTTCAAAAGCTTTCTTTGAAGAAATAGAATTAATTTCACTATGAGAACAGAACAGCAATCTTCAGTCCCAAATCTAAATGTTAGTGACAAAAAAATCCTTCAAGCAAAGAAAGCTTTGAAAATATCAACCATTAAACAAGCAAAATTTTAACAACAAAAGCTGCACAGATAAATATACTCTGTGTACAGACGCAAATTTGCTGCCTTCTCCTCTAGTGGGAATTTTATTTATATTGCTCTTTTCCAAGGAGCAGTGCTTTTTGGTATGCTGTTACTAACTTGAAAAAAACAAGGTAGTTCGACAAGCTTATTGGGTGTCATCCACCTCATTTCATAACTAGCTACTGTTCTGATAGATGTATTTTAAATATTTTAAAGGGAGAGTCTTCCTGTTTTGGTAACCTTACTGAATTATGTCTATGCATTGTACATGTAACATAATCTAAATACAGAAGTAGCACAGAAACAGTAACTGCGTATTGTCAGGGACATAAAGGGCAAGACGAAGCATAAAAAATATAATGCAGCTTGGCAGAAATCTGAAAAGTCATGTTGGTCTTCAGGTCAGGTATCTCTCAATCACTCATGCAGGAAATAATCCTGTTGGAACTGAAGCTGGCAGACACAACTGACTGCACCTGTATGAAAGGGGTATCCTGAATATTGAACTTCTACCTGATTCTTATAAAATCTATAAAATTATTTCCTATAAAATTAGTAGAAAGATTGAGTAAGTGATGGCCATCGTAAAATATGAGTGTCTTAATTTCAAGATGAGAAAATAATTTATTAAATTAGTTTAATGACATTACTAAATACCATTGTGCTTAAAACAGCTATATGAAGGAAAATAGGCTGTTGTAAAATACAGGGTATGAACTTTCACAGAGATATATATTCCTGAATCTAAGCAATTACTAGCATGGACCATGATGATTCGTATCATATAGAAAAGGTTACAAAAATGATTTGGAGGCACTTTTGTTTTGAGATTTTTAGCCTTCAGTAGGCCCAGTTTACAAAACTGGACAGATGTATGAATTAAAACATGGAAACATCAGAATGTTTCCTTTCACAAACTTCAAGAATGTTTTAGCATGGTCTTACACTGTTTCTTCAGTAATTACATTTTTCACCTGATAATTATATCTATTTCTGCCTCTTAGCACTATTTATAAAAAACTGAATCTTCCCAAAGGGAGAGTGTTGGTGGAATGTGTCCTCACAGTGTTCTTCTACAGCAATGAGTTAGCATCCTTCCACAGTGACTGATGTCAGGGGAATCTTTTAACATCATTAATAACTGTATTACAGTGCTGAAGTCACAATATTATTAAATCTCTCAGAAGGGGGACCAGTTGGGAGGAGGTAGTCTCACATGCTTTGACTTTAGAGGAATGAGAAAGGTAAGAGGTAGAACTTTTCCCCTGGTTTTTTTCACTGCATGGGAGCTAGGGAAAATAATATTTTTTGCACTTCCTCTGGGGTATGGGGTGCCCTATATCTGCATAAATTCTGCTTGGATGCCCTGCCTCCTTAAAACCCTGCCACGTCAGCTCTGCACTAGCTCAGTGTTGCTGGAGAGAGGCGGTAACCTTTGGCAGCTGGTGGCTGGGGTGAGGGAAGCACAGTGCATGTCCCAGCTGTAGAGCGGAGAGGAGAGGATGGGGAGAGCAGAATTGGTTGAGGGGGGGACAGTTTGTGGGTAAATGTCCAACAGGGTAAACCAACCTTTTGATTTTAATCTGGGGGTCTTTTTTGATTTGTTTCCTGAGACACCAGCATGGACTTTCGCTGGCTTGTAACTTGTAAATGGCCTTACGTGGCATATCATACCCTAGTTAATGTCCCTCCTCGTTATAAATCATTCAGTCTTTGTCTTCCTATTTTAATGCTTATAAGAGCTTTGAGAAGCCATTCCTTCATATTTTGCAGCTGCTGCCTTCATGCTTCTAAACAAATCTCTGCACAGCATTCTCATTATCTTGCATTAGCATTAGGCAATTGCCATGGTGGCTTTTCACAGTTAAAATTGTTGGTTCGTATTTGGCTGAGAAATAAGTTTTGCTAAATGAGTATTGATATGTTTACATCTCGTCTTGGACTTGGATCTATGCCATTTTTCTCAGAAGATATAGAAGCATCCAACCACCAAACCTCAGATCTGGATTCCACTGGCAAATCCTAAATTAGCACTGTTACTAGGGAAGGATTTGCCCTACCTTTTGGCAATAGAAGTAAGTCACCTCTCACTTCCTGTTAATAAGTCTTTCACTGTGAAATACGAACTCAGTCTTCCTCCCCTCTTTCTGTACATATCAAAGTTCAGTTGTTAATTGAATCTGATAGTATGTAAAGTGTCAGTCTCTACTGTTACCATTCTGCTGTAAGAAAAGACTGTTCCTGTACCGTCTTTGGTAGCCAAAATGTAAATGTAATTGGCAATGTAAATAGCCCGTCTGACTTAATTTTTGTCATCTGAAGACCAAGAGTAAAACTGCTGAGTATCTGAAGAGCAGCCTTCCGTGTTCATTGGATGGGATGGTACATTAGCATTCGGAAAGTTTGGGGACCATAAGTCCATCTACACTTTGCTAATTTCCCTCTTCAGAGGTGACTTTAATTGAAATTCACATTTATACACTCTTATAGAGCAGTGACTTTTATCTTTTAAAAACTAGCTGAAAGCTGTGACTGCAGTATGTTGGGTTGTTTTGGGGTTTTTTTTACTCTCAAATCAAAACATGAACTGTGTAGATTCTTGCATTTTAGGTTGTCTGTGTAGGCGGTAGTTTTGCTGTGTGCTAGAAATTTTATCATAACATACAATCCACTGAACACAAAATAACTAAGCCCAGATTACTTTATTGCTGGGAGAAGGGAAATGTTGTTTGAGGCTTTACAGTTGACATTACAGTTTTAACAGTTATGCATCATTAATAGTTGGTAACATTATTTTAATCTTCATTTGCATGCATCAAGACAATAGTACAAGGCTAGTACAAGCAAGGCTATCATTACACTGCAACATTAGCAAGTCGTTGTATGACTAAGAACTCAAACTTAAAATGGCTTCGGAGAGCATGTTGCATGGAAGTATACAGCTGATCTCCAGCTGTGCTTAGAGAAAAATACACTTTCATGAACTGAAAGAAACAATTAGACATATTAAGAGTTGTCTTTATTGCTGTTACTCAGCTGTTCTGCCAGCAGTTGGTACAGGAACAGAATAATGCTCACTCTTTCCAGCGCAGTGTTGTTCAAGTATTAGCACACAAATAAATAATACCTCCAATACATAAGCTTCAAATCATTCTTACTCTAATAAAAAGCACACTGAAATTTGAGTACCTCCCACTTCCCAAAATGCAGACATGAAAGAGCAAACTCTCCTCTTAAATCACATTAAATCTTTATTTTTCTAGTGTATCACCCAAAATTAAATAATACATTTAGAATTACATTATATTTCTCATCAGTATTTTCCAGTCTGTGCTCATATTACAGAATATATTATTTTGATTAATGTAGAGCTTTTTGCATTCACCAACTTATAAATATGTCATTTTCTAGGTCTACTATGTAATGCTAGTATCTATACATCAAAGATGACAAGTATTGCACAAATTATTAAGCTTAGGCACAGGGCCATTCGGTGACAATTCTTTGATAAATAATTTGGTTTTCTTGTGGTTGGTATTTTTAACGTAGTTCATGAACTAAACCGAGGTAAAATAACACCTTTTTAGAAACAAAGTGCTTTAAAAAACCAGAGCTACTTTTACTCCATGTTCCAAAGAATAACTGAGGCCCATTTGGCCCAGTTTCAAGGAGCTTCCTGTGGTATCTGCAGTCCAATCAAGAGAGACTATAGTAGTAGACTATCATCTAGAAAACTATACATTCTAAATGCTTTATGCTTATTTGTAATACTTTCAAGTACACAGATTATCAAACACAAACCTACTAGTATATCTAGCTAAATTATTTTCTGTAACTGAATTTATGATGTGTGTGAAATGAGACATTATGAGTATAATAATCAGATTATGTGTATTTAAATGTTTTCAGCATCTCTTACATTATGTTAAAATGATTCTGTGTTCTTGATGAATGTTTGAGTTACACTTATAATTCTAGATGCTTTCATACGGCATCTGTTGATTCAGGTATTTTAAACTAAATCTAATTTATTTGTAAACTAGAAAACATTTTTTTTTTAAATTAGAGTGCTAACCACAAAGCTTAATCGTACCATACAATATTCATGTTGGAAAATCGAAACCTTTAGAATAACTCAAATTGCCAAGAACAAACTGAAAAAACATTTTCTCCTTTTGATTGGAATCCATAGTACATGTTCATTTGTGAAAACCATCCATGCAAGGAATTTAATCTTCATATAATTCTGGTTTAAATGTTCTCAGTGCAGATTGTAAAAGCTAGGTTTATTTGTGCCAATTGGACTGAGTTTAAACTATACCCAGCACTTCCTAACACCATAGATATTGGGTAAATAAGAAAAAACAAAAGTACTGCGCTACACTTGATCTTAACCAAAAGGCCAAGAAGAGATAACGCACTTCTCTAAGAATTTTGAAATAATAATATATAGTATTTCAAAATACTTAATACTGTTTTAGCATCTACTATTGTACTGTTATAACAAAGTTACATTGGACTGTTTCTCTGACAACCACATAATTTCTTTGTAATAATATATTTTATAGTATTTTTAAAAGAGTGTTCTATGCTCACTATTCTTTTTTTTTTCCTTTTTTTTTTAATGTCCAGTTGGGTGCTCATGAACATCGCCATTCAACTATAAAACATTCACAAAGGACACCTTTGAATGTTCTACCCTAATACAGGCAGAATTATTTTGCATTTTTCCATTTTTACAGTTGTAATCCAAACGGGACTTTTGAAAATCCAGCAAGGGTATTAGAATTAGATTAGAGTGGCCTCTGTAGAATTATCTTTAGTTGTGATTTGGAATGTGTGGTAGCACCAGTAATGTTTGTCAAAGCTAAAATCAGGCTGGATACCCTGACCTTTTCCTGAATGTGAAATATGGATTTAATATTTAAGATCTAAAAGGTTTTTGATGTTTGCATGCTATAGACAGCCTATAGGCTTTCCCTTTCAGGTTTTACATTTTCTTAAGTTGTGCATGTCTACTGGCCTTCCCGAAATACTTTGTAATTCTCTGCTTTTACTCCCATTCCCATACCTTAATACTTATGAACACTGGGAAAAAACCCCATCTCCCTTCAGCTTATTCCTTGCACATAAAATTACCCTATGTTTATGGTCCATGTCTGGGTCAGTCAGAGAGCAGGACTTACGTATCCTAACTTTAGCTGTTTCCAGTGCAGGTCTGTATTTGTGTTAGTCACCCTTAGACTTATTAGAGCAAAGAACAGGTACCTCTTAAATATTGCTGTGAGCCCCATATTCCCCTCAACATGTGAAATTTTCATCTCATACTGCTAGTGCAGCTATCCATGCTGCCACTCAGGCTTCCCCTACAGCCAACAGAAAAACCAGGAACTTCTGGGGAATGGCTCATGTGATCCATTAGACGTACTGCTTCCTGAAAGTGCCCATTTTCTTCTGCTGACAGCAAAGGAGCCTGTGATACCTATCTTGGGTGTGGGTAACTGCATTAGGGGCACATTTGGTCATGCCTTGTTTTTATTTCTTCTCACAGTGCTTCTGGAAAAGCCAATTATATTATTTTGCATGAAGCTCCAAAAGCTACTTATATAGGAGAGTAGAGGAGAAGGTTCTTGTTAGCCAAATGCCAGACTCTTGTTTTCGGTTTCTGTCTAGTCAGTGGAGAGGAACAACAGTTAAAGGAAAGTTCTCTGTAAATGAACAATTCAACACATCCTAAAGGAGACATCTAAAATAAGTCAGATGAGTTTTGCCCTAGAAATACCTGTCTCTTGCACTGTCTGTAAAGAATGCTTTAAACCAGCAAGGTCAGAGATGGGCATGAACATCTCGGTGAGATTAATTCTGTCCAGACTATATATTATGGTGGGACAATGACTGTCTCATCCTGTTTATTAATAGCTCCTTAAGTCATGTGTAAGACAGTCTGTGCTGTTTTCTATGTAATAATTGTGCATCGACTGAAAATTAACATAAAGATTGTTAGCAAAGACAAATATTGAAATGTATCATATGGAAATTCTTCACCCTACAGGCTATCAAACAATGAGGTTTTCATTCATACTGATAATCCTGAAGGAGTGTTGAGAAATGGAACAAAGTTGATGCAGATGATGTTGAATTGGGCAGTGATGTGAAAAGTACACAGATGAAAGAAATAGGTATTTAACATACCCTGAGGGCAGTACAGGGATAGGAAATAAACAAGGCACACTTGGACACTACAGGTGTGGGAGAAAATGCCAAGAAATTCAGCCACAGAAGAGAAACCTAGGAAGCAATAACACAGAAAGAAATGTATAAAGATAACAAATGGGATACCAACATGGGACTTCTCAGAATAGACAGGCAAGCAAAATGAGTTAATGGAACCAAGATTAAGTCAGAAAGCTGTCAGGCACATACCTTTTCTTTATCTTTGAGACTGCATCCAAAACATAAAAGTTCAAACATAATGTAAAAAATATTCTGAGGGTCATGTAAGTGGCAAAAACCTACTGGTGATTTTAAAAAATTGTAATATCACTGAAGCTAAGTGGAGGAGAGAAGGGAAGATGAGAAAACTGAGTTGTAAGGTAGATGAAAATGTAGACAGCTTGGCACACTTATATCTGCTGGATACAGATGTCAGTAACTTCCTGCAATGTTGTTAAAACCAAGCAAAGAGAGAAACTGAGTTAAAGAGTGGTATGAAAAAATGTGGGATGGAATGTGAGACCTGTAGTCCAGGAAGCTCTGTTGGCAGCCCTGTTTTAGGGACTTAGGAAAAATAACCTAGACACAAGGCATTAGAAAAAAAAAAGTAGAATAAAACCTGAATATGTCCTAGTACATGGACTGATATAAATGTCCTAGTGGTCTAAACTGCTGCTATTCTTTTAAAGATGCTCAATTAACATTTTTTGTAAACTGAGTTTGCAGTGATGGCTCTACAACATTAGGGCTGTCACTTGTGGAGGAGTTTCACATACTCCAAGGCATGAGACAGAAATGAAACCATTTCTTCTCTATTTTTAGAGTAGACTGTATTTGTACAAAAAAGATGGCTTCCTTTCCAAAAAGAACCTTTTTGTTGTTGTTCCTTCTCCATCCCTTGTTTTCTTGTTGTTTTTTGGGTTTTTTTTAATGTAGTGCAGAACAGCAGGAGCAGATCATTTCAAGGGGGAATCAGGGGGCTGTGTCAGCTAAGTGGAGGGACCTACCTCCTCAGGTTCATGTGTAATCCTGCATCTCACCCACAGACGGCTTGGATGGAAGTCCTGGTTGTGCCACACTGTTGGTCCCATGGGCTGGAGGTCTGTAGTGTTAGAGGTGCTAAAGGAGGAACAGCCTGGCACTGACCATTTTTACCCAGATCAGGGTTTGAGCATTTGACATGTACACAAGGTCTGGGAGTATCAGGGGTGCTCCTGATTCCACCAGGACAGACAAGCCTCTAGCTCAGGGACAGTTCTGTACGTGGTAATCTCTACTTCTTGTTGTAGCTCATCTTTCAGACTTCAACACAAGAATGTGCTATAAATTACATTTTACCACTCAAAAAATAGTCTGCCAAGTCACTGTCTCTCCTCCTGTCAAATATCATTGTCCAGCATGAGCAAAAATGTGAGTAGAAGTTATGGTTATTTATGAGCAACCTAGACTGAAATCCCAAGACATGGTCTGGATGGATCCAGGCAGGAAAGGTAAGGAACTAAACTAGATAGGCCAGTGTGCCTTTTAGATTGATTCTGGAGGACAGTGAACCACCAATGACTAAAAACTAAAACTCTACCACTTCTAAGTCCTCCATTAACTAATTTACAGGAAAGGCAATGATATTGCTTAAAATTTTGTCAACATTGAATCATACCTGGCAGTTAATTGGGTATTTTTCTGTTATTAAGGAGTCACAATTTTTGTTCTTGACAGTTTTCCAATCCCACAAATGGCAACTTCCTTTATTACTTTAAAAGTTAGCTTGGTGATGTGGCAGTGAAATAAATCACACTTTGGTTGAGGCTTGTACTTTCCATCCAAGCCAGTTTTCCTAAGATGTTGGTGGTATAGCTTTTGAAATTGGCTCCAGGCTTGGCTCTGGGCACAGGGGAGAAGTGATTTTATTGTCTGTTTCTGGATGTGGTTCATTATTGCACGGGTTTCCACCATCTGCCCTGTGATCCAGATGGATAACTGTTACCTTGGAATGGCAGGTGGGCTCTCCATCAGTAGAGGAAGAAGGTTGGCAGTGGAAAAGCTGACGAAAGCATTTATAAAACTAAAACAACAAAAAAACAAACAATTCTAGACATAGCTGCTTGGCAGGTTACAATTCAGAGCATCTCTGTAACATCTTCAAGGCAAGGAAACTTGGTTTATTAAGCTTGTACTTTTTGTCCAAATAGGGATTACATATTTTTTTGCCATGAATGTGTTTCTGGCTGCTTAAGACTAAAGTTCACTCAAATTTGTTAACTTCAGAATTGACATACTTACCTTTTCTAACACTATAGATTCTATAGAGTGTAAAGCTGTAGAATAATTATAAAGTATTTTCAGAACCTTTAATTTATGATAAAAGAAGATTTAATCACGGAAGTAATTGGTTTTCAGTTACTTCACACATCAGGCAGGGAAAAGTCATTTTGATAATCTAATGAGACACAGCAGGGAGAACACAGGGTTCTTTTCATTAGCAAGCCATCGAAATCCCTGCATTCCCAAACTGTAC
Organism: Falcunculus frontatus; assembly: GCA_013398115.1. Classification (NCBI taxonomy): domain Eukaryota; kingdom Metazoa; phylum Chordata; class Aves; order Passeriformes; genus Falcunculus; species Falcunculus frontatus. Next base: position 736,121 of record VZRV01003339.1, on the reverse strand, counting down.
ACTAAACTTCAGAAAATGGCTTTGCTTAATTAACAAACCAAAATAATTTTTTATGTTAATTCATTTCACTTCTGAGATCTACCCAAAACACCTTTGATGATGCCAAAGCTGTTGTGCAGCAAAAAAACTCCAAACAACAGTTACATCCGTTCTCATCTGTAAGTGCCAAGTGAGCAGAGTTCTACAGCTACCTCCTCTGAGAGCTGACAGTCCTGTTCAACAGATAGGGATACGAGTAGTGCTACAAGTGCCTCAATACATTTTCTACACAAATTAATTTTTAAGTGAAATCTTTAAAAAAAAAATGGCGTCCAAAACTTACTTTGTGTCACTTTCCTTTTGCATGGCTTTATGAAGCAGAAAAGGCTTCCAGGAGCTGTGATTGATGTGAAAGTATTGTAGTTTAAGGCAATGTTGTTGATCATTATCTGGTATTAGTCTGTCTGAAAATGTGTAGCTGCAACAGCAATATTTCTCTTTTTTCAAGGCTAGAAAGACCACAATTGACGGTGCCGATGATAATGTGCCATTGGCACATGGCAGAAAAAAAGGGGTTGGCATTTTGTAGATTTCTCCTTGCTGAGCAGGAGGTGGTCAGGGGCTTTTCCTTACGACAGCACTGCTCTAGGAATTCATCTTTGGTATCTCTCCTGGAGACTCTTCACAGAATTGTCTGAAGTTGTGGATTTCTGTGCCACCACTACATGGGTGATGTTTCTTTATATGCCCTTCTGCATGTATTTGGCTGGGTCTTCCTGATTAGAGAGAAGCAAGTGGATGGGAAAAGTGGAATTGGTTCAATTTCAGACTAAGAAAGACCAACATTGCAATAAGGTGGAGATGTTTCAAGGATTCTTGTGGGGGTTGTTTTGTGGACAGTCCACAGAATAAGTGGGGGGAGGTGGGAAAGAGCAGTCTTCTCACTCAGGAAGCTGATGATATGCAAGCCCTTTATAGGCTTTTCACTCTTTCTTTATGACTGTTGTCCTACCCTGTTGACTCTACAGGGATTGCAATTTTTATGTATCAGGGACAAGTGAAAACTGCTATAATAAAAGGAATGTTTGCTTCACTTAATGGTTTTACAGAATACTTAAGGAGTGCACAGCAAAGAAAACCGGGAAAGAAAAAATAGACTGGATGACTGCAGGGAAATTTCTGTGAGAAAAGTGAAAGCTGGTGTTCACTTTCGTTTTCACTTCTTGTTGCAGGTATCCTCATCATGATGTCCATGTGTGATGAAGTGCACGTGTATGAATACATCCCTTCAGTGCGACAGACCGACCTGTGCCACTACCATGAACTCTACTACGATGCAGCTTGTACCTTAGGGGCGTACCATCCACTGCTCTACGAGAAGCTCCTGGTGCAGAGGATGAACAAAGGTTTGCAGGATGATCTGTACCGGAAGGGGAAAGTCATTTTGCCAGGGTTCAGAGCTGTCAAGTGCCCCAAACGAAATAATTTCCCACACTTGTAGAAGTAAGTCTTTCAGAAACAATGTGCAATAAGGTACTACTGTCGTACTATAAACAAGAAGAGAATACTTGAAAAACTGTATCTTAGACCAATCTACTCTTGAGTCTATAAATTGTAATTAAGTAGCAGGCATGAGAAATACTTCTTTTCTGAGCCTGAGTATTTATTATTGCTTTGCAAATAGTTACAGAAAAAAAAGCAAAGGCTTAGCTCATGAAGGTGCAAAGGACGTACTTAGGCAGAAATATAATGTATTGTTGTTGGTGTGACTGTCAGAATTTGTCTGTGGTCTCATGCCACATATGCTAGACTGTAATTTTTTTAAATGAATTTATTTAATTGTCAAACCTGGCATTGTGAAACAGCCTCTATTGTTCATGTATGTACAGAGCGGCCAGTTGAACAATGCAGCATTTCCTGTGGCTTCATGGGATTTTCACACTCTCCCAGAATGAAGGAATTGCTACTCCAAGCTGTGCAGTCATTCACTAGAGTAGACTTAAATGCCTGTTCCTCGGCAGGCTCAGTTCCAAGCCTTCGGCTGAACAGGGGCTTAGGGTGGCCCTGAAGTGCGTGCGGTCGGGAATGGCTACACTCAGCTAAACTACTGGATGTATTTTTGACGCCAGTCTCCCATGCTCACACTGACTGAAGAGGGAAGAGAGGAATGTCTCGTTTCTTTAGACAAAAAAGAACATATTTGTAACCCAGTTAGGAAGAAAAACTCTCCCTGAAAAGACTCTCAGGAAGGTGTGAGATGGAAATGCTGCCTTCCCCCAGTCTGCACAGATAAAAAAGATCCAGAGAAGGCCAAGGGAGGCTGTGCAGCATTCACCCATCACACTGAAAGCAAGCATAGAGGGGGCTCACCTCTGGTCAACAAAGACAGCATTCAGGAATACAGACATTATTTGTTAGGTATTTCATTAGTATCTGAATCGAAGTCACTTGTTCACAAGTTCTTGCTGTTCAAAAAGGAGGAGTTTTCTGACAAAAGAAGATGATATCAGCATTTTTTACTTAATGTTTGAAAGACTATAACCCAGAAAAGCTGTCATGCCTGCAAAAAAACCTGACTACAGATTGCATTTGGAGATAATTTGATATTTTCATTCATAACACACAAGGACAATATTCTTTAAGGCACTTACTTATAAAAGTCTGCCTAATAGCTACTAAATTTAAAACATTATTTTCCATATTTTCCAAGACTTCAGATTTTCAAGGTGGTGGGAAGTTAATGGTTTGGAGTGGTTTTTTCAGTTTTTTGTTTTGCTCTGTTTTTTTCCCACCTGACTACCTTTTCTTTTAGACTAAGTTCAGCAGGAATATGTGTACACAAAGGCACGGCTATATCCTACTTACGTCCATCCAGTAAAAATGCAGACAGCTCAAAGAGGCATTGAAAAGAGTAGCTGACTGGTTGTGGTGGAAAGTATTTTTTATCTTTTGACTTAAGCAAGAAGCCTTCTGCCAGAAAGGCAAAAAAAAAAAAAAAAGCAAACACTATTAATGACTATTTCATCTTCAATTGTAATGTAAGTATAGTCACAAAATCCTTTTTCTCTCACTCAGCTCTTTGGGAAGCATTATTAGAAGGATCTTTTGGAAGGATTATTTTCCTTCCTCAAAATGAAGAATATATGTCTTACATAGGACTTAGTCTTCTTTTTGGGGTTTATGTTGATCTTAAAATTCTTTTTGTCAGCAGAAATTATGTGTAGATGATCTAATAACTGTACTGTGTTGTATGGATAGTTATGTCCATAAGGCATTTTGGTACATATCAGAATTCATAGGTTTTACTCATACTAGCCTTGGACTCTGGATATAGTACATACCAATTTCTTTTTAATGTTATGTATGGTGGCAGCTTTTATTCTTGAAGTTAATAACATTGTTATTTAAATGCATGGAGGATAGATAGCCTACACAGAACTAATCTATTTTTCCGTGTGCTTGGTACCCTGTTTGCAAAACATAAGCAGTCTGAACAGTGCAATCAAAGATGTCTCTCTCTGCTGTACCCTGGGTTAGCTAACATAACTGTAAAGGAAGAGAGTTTAGCTTTCTAATACTAGTGAATATGCTACTTTTCAATAAGCAGGAAATCTAGAGTTCCAAAAAGAAGGAAAAAAAATCACTTTGACTGGCCTGCAACCACTAACTTTTAACTTTGATTTTCACACAGAAGAAAAATACTAACTGCATTGCTCAACCACCCACAGCAGGATTATTTAGTATTATTTATTCCCTCAGTAATTTGTCAGAATGATCAACATAGCTGTTGATCATGCAGAACAAGACAAATTATAAAGTTTCATGTAACAAGTGCTAAGTGCTACCTACTTAGTACATCATTTATATACCAATGTAGAACCAGGTCCGAGATGTTATAAAATGAACTGTATATTTTTAATTTACTGGACTGCATATTCAAGCCCTTGCAGCCAAAATTTTATCTTTGCCATATCCTTATTTATATGGCAGTCAGTCCTCCTTCCACTAGTGCAAATGTGGGTGCTGTAGCACCATCACCTCAGAAGATGCTGCAGAGCTGTGTTGCAAACACTTGCTCACAGAGGAGGAAAACCAACCTGTGATGCCACCTTTAAAAAGTGAGCCTGGTGTGGCTTTCTAACACTTGTTTCCACTGTGATGTTTTACTGGTCTGCCTGCTCAAACACCTTGTGGTTGCTTAAAGAGCATTTTCTCCCCTACCTTGTCTTGTCCTCCTTCAGTTTTTGGCACAAGTGCAAGTGTGTTTGCTAATTGAGGGCTCCCCTCCACTTGCTCTAAGGGGGGAAGGGGCAGAAATGAAGGGGAAAAATAAAGGACCTGCAGAGGTGCTCCTCTCAACACTTCTTACTCTCTGTGGCATTGGCATTGCCAGCTTTTATCAGAGCCCTCCAAGTGTTTTTACATTAATGGGCATTTCCCCATCCCTTGTGAGGGCAGAGAAATGTTTGCAAAGAACCACATTCAGTAAATTTAAAACAGTCAATGTGTAATAACACTGAACCACAGATCTTCTAAAAATAATGGATGAGAGTGCTGGTTTTAGATCCATATGTTAAATGCAGCAATATGAAAGGAAGTGCATTTTCTCACCCAGATCATGGGGCTTTTTGGGGAAAAGATACAGGCCTGGCTTCATAGCTCTCCCATGTGGCTGTCACACACTAACAGAGTGGGACAGTGCCTAGACAAGAGAGGTTTGCACAAACCTGGTGCATTGCGAAGTGCATCATCAGCCAAGCTATTGCCTCTGCTATTGGGCCCCTGAGCTCCCTTCGCACTGGTAGGCTTTAAATTTATGGAGTTTTACTGACAAGTAGGAACAAGTTGCCTTCAAACACTATCGAGCCTCATTTCTGTTCCCTGGTGCTGTGGACAACAGTTAAAGTTAACTGAAACAAACCAGAAACATGGCAGCAGCTTAAGGAAATGTGCTGAGTTTATGCTGAATTCAATTATGCTCTTCTTTCCCCACTGTGAATTCTGTAACTTTTCTGACTTGTGGTGCTCTATCATTTTATGCATTCAGTTTTGGATGGTTAAATCAAGGTATTCTTTCATTTAATCAAGAAAAAACCAAGAAATATTTTGCCTCATTTTGAGCCAAAATCTTTTTGCTAGAAAAAAAAAATTATTTGTTCCATTCCTCTATAGTTCTGAAGGTTACCTCAGCATAAACTCATAGCTCAGTCCTTCCTTGGATTAAACTACTCCATCTTTTTTTACTTTGTTGTGCAGTTTTATGCTGCAGAAGCTCTGGTAAATTCAGTGAAATTACCGTGATGTACCTTTGGAGAGAGAGAGGGATGATGTAAATTCTCTAATGTACACTTTCATTGTACAAATTTAATATAAGCATTGCTTGTCTTTGGTCAAGACACTTTCTTTGGTGAAGATATCCAAATTCTGAACTTGTTGCTGTAGATCTCTTGCCAAAGTCAGGAAAACCAAAAGAGTTGTTGGGTTCTTTTTTAAATGAAGACAAGTGTCTACACTCACTGGTTGCACAGACTGAACGCAGTCATTTTAGAGACTGATTGAATTAAACAGGAGTTCAAAACACATGTGGAGCAATCCATAGTGGGGTTTTCAATTTCTTTTTTCTTCAGAAGTTTTTAAGGATGGAAAATGCCATTTGGACAGTGACACAAATGGACCATGAAAGGAGTATTAAATGCGTTGACTGCAACAATAAATGGTTACTATTTTTCCCTTCATGCTTTCTAAAGTCGATGCATATTTAAATGAAATTCTCCTTTGAAGTAGGTAATTCAGAAGCCTGCTGTTAAAATGATTTGAATCTTTCCCAGCATCTATCCTCTCACACACAAGGAGGATACCTGATTTAACTGTTTGAAATTTAAAGTATCCTATGTCTGGGCATACCTGAATCACTTAATGAATTTTGACAGTGCAGATGTCTTCTCTCTGGCTTAGCAATCAGATTCAGAATTTTGTTCTTGAAATAAGAGTTGTGTGTAAAAGCCTTACTTTTTTTCATATCATCTCATCACTCTTAAAATATGTAGTCATTGAACGATTCAAATATAGACTGTGTACTTTTTTAATGGCTTTGAGAATTATTTTCTATGATGATTTTTTTAAATGAATGTGTACTCTAATAACAAAGCTTAAGATTTTACAGGAGTCACATTTTTAAGCAGTGTTTGTATACATTTTAACACTTTTTATATTTTTATTATGATTTTGTATATTTTTACGTATACACAGTGTACAGATTTTTTCCTGTAAATAAAACATTTGTTTTCATTTGTTTAGGAGTGCTGGTCTTTTCATATTGCCTTAAATGAATCTCACTGAGCTGCAGGTGGAACAAAAGAGGGAAGGTGCCTGTCAGTTCTGCCCACAATTTCATTGAAATCTCAAATGGAACTGGACAGCTAATCTGACAAGGAGGTATCACAGTAAACTACAGAAAAGAGGCAACTATTGTAAAGCCAGTTTTATTGTAAAGTGAACATGTGTACCCAAGCAGGTGCTCTAGGATTCCCTGGGAGAATATATTCACCATACTGCTCAGTAAATTTCTGAGCAGTAAATTTCTTGTGATTATCAAGCCCTCTATGGAGGTCATGCTCTGAGGAGTTGGTGCTGTACTTGAAATGCTGGTAGACCTCAGCTAAATGGCTGTGCCACCTATTCAAGGAATCCAGTGTCATGCTTAAGGGAAAAGAACAGACTTTTTAATAAATTATTAATTAAAATGAAAAACAACTTACTAAAGGGAAAATGTAACTTGCCATTCAGTCTGTGATGAAGTAGTGTATGATTCAACCACTGCAAGTCTGCTTACATCCATTAAAAGTTGGATTGCCATCATGTACACTCCTGGCAGTAATCATGCAGCTCATCCTGTGTATTACACCGCCTCCTGACAGGCAGTGTTGGGGGGCTAGTTACTGTCATGATACACAAGTAACACCTCTCAGAAAACTCACATCAGTGAGATACACTAGAGGATAAACTGAATGCTGGGATCTATGAATGAAACAACGAATTGATACTTTTCAAATCCGGCAACTTTGCTTTTTTAATTTAAAAAATGAACAAGAAAATACGATCACTGTATTCCATCTATTAAATACCCAGTCAACTTCACTCTCTGTGACATCAGAGGACATTCTTGTCTCACTGCATTCAAACTGTACCTCAGTAGGAGGTGTAAATCCATGAACTATATTGTGTGAGGACATCTTGCTGTACACACCATTCTTCAGCAGGGACAGCTGTAGGAGGTGTGACATTACCTTTCTGATAGTATCTCAGGGAGCCTTGGAGGCAACTCATTTTCAGGTTTATTCCCAAAATTGCACTGTCTTTTTTTTTAACAACATGCCTTTTCTGGAGGTACTTTTTATCACTTGCATAGTTCTTAGGGGCATAATTCTATTGACAGGTCAAACTTCATACAGGTATTTTGGTCTGTTTATCTGCATTATTAGCTTGCCTGTTGTGATCGGGCTGAAAGACATATCTCAGGATGATTAACTCAACTTGCTATCTTGACTTCAGCATGAACTTGTTGAAGCAGTTCTCCTACCTCTCCTCCCCTGTGGTGAGACCCCAGCTCACCCTCTCAGCAGAGTACTGCATCCAGATCTGGGACCTCCAGCATAAGTAGGACTTGGACCTGTTGAAGCAAATCCAGAGGAGACCCACAAAGAGGTCAGAGGGCTTGAGCACTTCTCCTATGAGGAAAGGCTGAGAGAGATAGGATTGTTCAGCCTGGAGAAGAGAAGGCTCTGGGGAGACCTTATTGTGGCCTTCTAGTATTTAAAGTGGACTTACAGGAAAGATGGGACAGGCTTTTTGGTAGGGCCTGTAGCAATAGGACAAGGAGTAATGGTTTTAATCTAAAAAAGTTAGATTTTGCCTAGATATAAGGAATAAATTTTTTATGGTGAGCGTGGTGGAACACTGGAACAGGTTGCCCAGAGAGGTGGTAGGTGCCCCATCACTGGAAATATTCAAGGTCAGATTGGATGGGACTTCGAACAACCTGGCTGAGTTGAAGAAGGTCCTGATCATTGCAGGGGGGTAGGAGTAGACGAGCTTTAAAAGTGACCTTCCACCCCAAACTATTCTGTGATACTATGATAAGAACAGCTAGACAAGCAAGGGAAGAGCCGGTCTTTTACTATAATCACATCCACCATCTTCTGCAGGTAGCTGCACCTGCAGCAGTGATTAAACAGTATCTTACTGTGGGACTGCATCAATTACTGTGAACAGAGCACTAAAACTTGTGGTTTGTTTGGACTTCTGTTCTAGCTTTCCTTATATCTTACTCTTTCCAGTGTGACAAATTTGATCGCTTCATCAGAATAGCATAGATTTATCTGCTGCACCCCAAAACTTGCCAGTGTCTACTCCATATACGTATCCTTCCTTGTTTTTTTTAGATTCTACTTTCTTACACCAGTAAGTTACTCCAGAGAATGCACTTCAAAGAAATGGCAGTACTTTTGTGGAAGTTAAGCATAGTCTGACGCTGGAGCTTCGTGCCTTGATAACTGAGGCAAGTAAGAAGAGCATGCCCTGTTATTTTTTTTTCCTAAAAATAATCTAAGTAAATGCTTATTTAGTTTGATGAAAATATTAACTGATTATATTAAACTGACTGGGAAGTAACTATAATGCAGTAATATAGCAGGGGTTTTTTACACTGGGGGCAAAATAGCCACCAGAAAACTGGCAGCACAAGTAGACTGTGGCAAATCACAGGAGGAATCATTGCTGGTGTGATTGCTGGATCCTTAAAAATTATAAAAGTAACGAATGACGTCCAGTGGACAGAAGGGGGAGAGACAAGGAATTATGAAAGACACCAAGAAAATAGAAAGAAACAGCTAGAAGATGTACCATAACAGATGAGCAGGACTCTTGCTTTTTCCTAGTATTCACTTACTTGGGTTTGGCATTTTGTTTTCTTGTGTTTTTTCTGCACATTTGGAAAGAAACCCAACTCATCTGTTGCTGCTCATATTGCTGCTGTCAGGTTTAGTGTGCTGGGATGTGATCCTAAAATGAAGAACTACAGTAGAGTTAAGAACAGACTTCTGCTAGAGTTCAGCTTCTTTGTAAACAAATGAATCCCACAAATTTAACTGAGAAAAGGCTAATGGAGTTACACTGCTACACTCTGAAAAACTTCCTCCATGTGCTTATAGTCATCTGTATGATAACTGAAATAAGAAAACCAGTTTCCTCTGGTCACCTGTTTCTGCACATAGACAAATACAAATCAAATACTGTCTTGGTTCCAGGATGCTGACAGGTAGGGGATAATTACTACAACAACAACTCCTTGTATGCTTGTGAGAGGATTCCAGAAACCCTGAGGGGTTATGGAGGGCAGGCAATAGGCATCACAGGTGCCTTGATTTTATGGAAGCAGCCAGAGGGGAAAATTACTGCCAGTGCTGACTCCAGGCTGTGTCAGCTGCTGTTAATTACCTTGCTCCCAGACAGTTGTCTGACTGCAACTGAGCTGCCTGATTAAAATATTTTGCTGCCCCACCTTCTAAACAGTAGGTTTTTTCCACCCTCAGTCCTGAGGAGCATTGATGGATGTGTTGTACTGGCTGCACCCTGCACTGCTGCTACCGTGTGCAGCAGGTATGTCTCCTGTGCAGGTGAGGCCCGCGGGGTGGGAGTGTCGCTAATGGAAGAGGTTTGGGTGATTCTGAATTGTTTTGATTTGTATAAATCTAGAGGGCTTTGTTTTATCTTTTAAGCATCATTTAGTGATAGTAGTTCTAGGAAACAACATGAACATGTCTCAAGAAGTTGGAGTTTGTGACTTGTGAGTTGTCTGGTGTTTTATAAACTAGGCGGCATTCTCGATCTAAAGTATGGACTAAGACGGGGACAGCATGAAAAATTTTTGGCAAGTTAAGGCAAGAAATATGCAATATGTGTCTTGGGCAAGCTAAAAGTGCCAGAGGTCTACCACTAGGTCCAGCCTTACTATTACCCATGAGGCACATAAGCCAGAAGGTTTATATAAAGTGCTATATCCTGAGTATGAAGAAGACAGATGACCAGAAAGGAAAAGCAGGGAAGGTTCTGTTCTGGACCTGTTTCTGAGCCTGCTTTTTCAGTAAAGGGGATAGGAGCCTTAGCTGATGCTTCCAACTGGATCAAGCAACATTACTTTTCTCCCTCAGCAATATTCCTCTTTGGAAGTGTTGGGTTGTTTTTCAGTTATTTCCAGTGCTTGTTTTCATCTATACAAATGAAATTATAAGCTACCTGATGGACCTAATTCAGACTTTACAAATGCACAGGGCAGAATGCAGCTATCAGGACATTAGGCATTTTAATGAGCAGTTGTAGCCTCACAAGAAGTAGAGATGAGAAGAAAACATGTAAGCTGTTACCAAAATAATATTAACAGAGTTGTTCCATGGTAGAAAAGCAAGGAAAGCAGAAACAACAGAGCATATACCATGTCTGAGAGATATTGCCTTATTTTCATGGTTATAGCAAGCTATTCAGATAATTATTTTTAAATACTCCTTTTATATAAGTCCTCGTGAAACATGTTCTCTCATATAAAGCTAATAAAGTGAGAGATCAAAGCTGAAGGGATCATAAAGTGGGGACAGTTATTTTTTCAGAGGAACGAGGGAGAAACTTTTCTTTGCCCATACTTCGATGGAATCGGCATGGTTGCTGAACTTCAAGGGGGTTGATTATGCACATGAAAGCAAATATTAACAATGCTACTGTGTCTTCAATACACATTGGTTTAAAAGAGCACATGGTTGCTTTCAATGGGTTTATCACTGCAGGAAAAATAGACCAGTTGTCATATTTATCTCACAGATGCTCTTCCCTGGCCTTAAACAGAGCTACTAAACCCCATACAGTATACAATAGGAGTAGCATCTGAAGTTAATTCCTCCTACCTAAAGGAAACTTAAGAAGAGTTTCCTAAAGCAACATGAGGAATAAGAACAGGCAAAGAACTTCAGTGAATAGCAACAAAATGAATCCTGCTTCTGTTTCCTGTTCCCATTTCATAAGTTAGAGTTGTTTAGGGTTTTGCAGTGTGATTGATGGACCCTGACTAACAGAAGCAGCAGCAAATTTACCAGTCCCTACAGTAACATTCTACTTCATGAGGAGAAATGAAGGGTCTATTACCACTGTAATATGGGATGAGTGATTCCAGATCATTTTAAAATAACTCCCGTTTTGCTGGAAGTTCAAAGCATAACAACAAGAAATATTTTGACACTTGAAAAATCTATGTGTTTATTTAGTTACAGTCGATATGCTGTTCTGCTGACCCAGTTTTTTCTTGTACTTTTGGTTCTTCAGCCATGGAATCTAGATCAGCCCAAATGGATTAAAATAAAGACTCCAGCTGACTGTGATTGGTTTATGCTGGTATATTCCTGCCTCAATCTTGCTATGAATGTAGTACATTATTAAATATTTGTACAAATGCGATCTTATTGTGTTGGGGGTGGGGGGGTTGGTTGGTTGGTTTGGTTTGGGGCTTTTCTGTGGTAGGTTATGAACTGCCTGTCTTTGGCTATGTATGTAACACATGTTTAGGGAAAACAGATCTTCCAGATGTTCCTTACAGAGTTCCATTAAGGCTGAGACCCAAAATACTGCACAAGGAAATCCGAAGCATTATTTCCATGAGGTTACTTTTGTAGTAAAATACCGCTGACTATCTTCCCTTGTGAATTCCTATGGGTCTTTTTGCTTGAGGATTGGTCACTCTTGCATTCTGCTAACAGTCACACACAGAAACTTCAGCAGCTCTTGGGCATTTTGCCTACTGATTCTTCCTTGGCACTAATTAATTCCACCTCTGGATAAAACATAGGTTCTTACAAGCCTCCTCCTCCCACAGATTTCCTTACCACCTGCCTTGTTGCTTCTGTTGTCCAAAATTATATTTCCATCAATTGCTATGAATGAGATACAGGATGTTCTCTGAAATGGGAATGCTGGAAGAACCTTTTAATTGCTGGATAAGCATTCTATTGCTGGATGAGGGCACTTGTTACAGAGCTCACGTTTTTTCAAGGAATGAGAGCTGCCGTGTGGTAAGTGGTGGGTGTAAAGGATGAGAACTAAGTCTTCCCTGGGTTTCACTTTTATCTTGGTTTGCAGGCAATTAGGTATTGATTTTACCCAAGGCAGAATTAGAAATTACCAAGAGGGGTTGGATTTGTGTCTGTGTTTTAGTAGCAGCATTTGGTTTTATGTGTGAGTAATGCAGTAACAGAACCCAGTGGGTTGAGAAATCAGAATTTCTGTTCTGACAGAATTTTTAATTCTTCTATAATTTCTTTCTGATATTGAACAAAACCAAAACAAATTATCAAAAAATTCCAGACAAAACTCTGGACTGTCAAAATATCCAATTACAGGTAGATGTCTTTATGGAATTATAGTTCAACTTCACTCTGACTGCTCCCCTATAAAATAGATCACTGGGCTGGGCTACATTTCACTGCATTTCCTCCCCCTTGCTGAGCTGCTGCTGCTGCTGTTGCTGCACATGGAGGATGCAGTCTGGTAAGAGAGCCTGATCTTCTGGGCAAAGGACAGTGTTTTTCATTGAAGATACTTGTGACAGAAACCAAGGTGTATAAGCTTAAGCATGGTGATCTGGGCTGAAATTTCCTTTTATTTCCCCTGCTGAAAATAAAATTGGCAAAATTAACAGCTTCTCTAAAATTGAAGAAGCCACATTTTACACTGAGAAAATGCTTTACTGGGAAATTGACTAACAAGTGACAAAAGTGCCTGGTTTTTTTTCCTCGATTTTGAAGTTGGTGCTCGCTGTGAGAGAGGTGAAGAGTGGTGAAGGTAAAAAGTGATATAAGTTTCTGGTTAACCTTTGAGTCCAACTTGTAGTGTATTCCTATTGGCCTAAAGCCAGCAAACACAGAAGTCCTGTAAAGCCTTGGGTGAGTTCTAAGGTCTTGAGTAAGTATTTTGCCTATAGGGTTAGAACATTACATCTGAAGCAGGGTCATCCATAAAGTATTCAGCATACAATAGTTGTACTTTATGTACGGACCCCTGCATATATCTGTACACCCATTTCTGAAAATCTGGTTCTAATTTAGATAAGGGGAATTAAGAAGTCACTGTAGAGTTGTTCTTGTTTTCAGTTCACATTCTGAAGATAATAATAAGCAAGATAATGATAAGTTAAATACTGCAAACAAGACAGAAACAAGAAATAACTCCTACTACATTGAGTTGTTGGTTCTCTACTAACCTCCAGTGAATGCCTAAAAAGTTTCCCAAATGAAATAGTCAGTTCCAAGCATGAGTACCAAAATTATAATTTCAATAATTATTTTGAACATGAGATTATGAAAAGAATTAAACTAGTTCATGCTAGCAATGCGGGGACAGAAAGGGATCTGTTTATGGTGTCCCAGTATGAGGAAAAGACAACTACCAAAGAAGGGCTTTTGAGGAATAAAGGTTTATAAACTGGCTACAAATAAATTTAGTTTGAGAGCAGTTATTATACTAAACACCAGAGGAACAAAGCTCTGTAATAGCTTCTACTTTAAAAGACAATGAACCTCAAATTTATTTTCATTTGGACACAGTCAGATTTCTGAATTGCATTAAATTATTCAGTTTAAAATGAAAAGGGGATTATTCTAATGAATTACAGGTCCAGTACAGTTTTATATTGTATTTTCCATACTGTGGCAATGATTATTTCTTTGAGTACAGCAGATTTTTTGCCCTGGGGGAAGAAGGACATCAGGATAAAACCATAAAATAAAGTTCTACAGATTTGAATTAGAATTGCCAAGCAAGTGCTTGAGGGTTTGAGCACTAAACTAACTTTTAATCCTCAAACTTCTCCTGTGGTAAGACTAGGATGATGATAATCATATGCTTTACAAGGATACCAAGGATTAACTCAATTAAAAATATTTATTTAGTGGATGTTATATAAATGCTGAAAAATACTCTCTGTCTAGGAAAACTAATTTTGTTTTTTCTCCATCCATCTAATCTGAAACGACTGTTGCTTCAATTTGTAGTAAGATACATGACTGCAAAGATATGCCTGGTACACACAGCAAAGCTCTGAGAGGTAATCTCAACTGACACAATATGTAGAAAAATGTCCTGTTCTGAATAAAATTTTTGTATTATGCCACTGCCACATGACAAAAGGTTACTCAGTTATTGAACAGGAGAGGAAAATTAGAGGCTTTGTCACCGCCAGGGTTACACTTACTTTTTCTATTCTTTTTCATCTGTTGAATTTGATTGTCCTCATAAAGCAACTAAATTCTATGTTTATCTAATATGTTGTATTGCATGGCATTACAGAATGTAGCATTCTGTTTTCTTCAGCTGACCTATGCTTGCATTCATCTTTGAAATGGTAAGTTGTACCAAATACTTGACTGGAGTCCTACTTAAAAAACATGGACATATTATAGAAAAACAGAAACATTAGAATTGAAATAGGGAATTCTGAGGCTAAAATAATGCTTGACCTTAACCAAACCAAGGCATGGGCTAAAATTGAGTCTGATCCCTGACCTGCACTTGTAGCTGAGACCACTGCAACAGAAGTTCCTGTGACATCCATTCAGTGTGGCTTGGCAACGCCATTTTGAAGAGTAGCTCAAGTTTAGACTATCTGTGGATCACATATGCCTTTGTAGGACTTTTAACTGTCCACACCAAACTTGGAAATCAGTTCAGAAAAAAAATTCCCACTGCCAAGTGCTTTCACCCAGCTTCTAGATCACACTGAAGTAATGGAAAGTGAGAAACAGCACAATTGCTAATATTTCACCATTTCCCCCCCTTTTTTACTTTTTAAGTATTTCTCTTAGGACTGGCTGAGCTCTTGACAATCCAGACTGTCCCTTGAGGACAGATGTACCTGTGAAGCCAGCAAAGAAACACCACTTTGGTTGAGCTTCCTATGATGTCTACTTGCAAGAGCAAACAGGCTACCAAGGGACCTTGCTTACAAAAATCCTAACGCCTTTTTTTTAGCTGTGAACATACCACATTTCTTGCTCTACAGTAAGCTCTGAATGCTGGAAACTTCCATTTATCTATCAATCTACCCTGCAGATTTAATGTTACAGGTGGAAGTGTATGAAAACCAGCTAATTGTAAAGGAAGTTCTAAAACTGCCAGCACGACTGTAGGCTGATCACGACAGGCAAGGGCAAACTATTTGACTGAAGCTGTTTTCCCTGTACTGGAGAAAATTTGTGATCTGTAACCTGTAATCTGTAACAATTTCCTTGAATCCTTAAACAGTTTGCTATTTTACTGCCTTTTGGGTAGTGACAATGATTCTAGAGGTCAAATCTTCCCCTACAGCTATTTCCTCGCTAGACCTCAAACAGGCAGCAATTCAAGTCTCCTGTCATTCAATCATTGCAGTTAATGCTGATTTATTTCCCTGTCTCCACTAGGATAAGTGTGACTGTGACCCCTTCTATTGACCAGCACTTCCTACAGGGTTGTCAGGAAACAGTTGAGGCAATGTTCCCTCTTCTCTAAGCTTATCACAATGAAGATGCACTATAGTGGGCATGATCTCTTAAACTGAGATACAGCTATACTTTTGGTTTGAAATTTGGCTGGTCCAAGTATAACAAAATGCTTACCTGCATCATGCCTAAGAACTTATTCTAAATTACACTGATCATTTAAACACCTGAAGAAATAGGTTAGTCCATCCAGGCTTAGAGAATAAGTGAAAGAGACAAGAAAAGACCTATTACATATGACATATAATCTTGTCTATATGACAAGATTACTTCCTGTATCATAGAATGTTATCACGGGTTAGGTTGGAAGAGACCTTTAAACATCATCTAGTTCCAACCACCCTGCCATAGGCAGGGACATCTTTCACAGAATTGTGTTTCTCAAAGACCTGTCCAACCTGGCCTTGAACAATTCAGGGTATCCACGGGGTATCCACACTTCTCTGAACAATCTGTTCCAGTGTCTTATCATCTTCATTGTAAAAAAAAAAAAAAAAAATTTATATCCAGAATAAATCTACCTTCTTTCAGTTTAAAAGCATTGCCCGTTTTCCTGTCGCTACAGACACTGGTGAAAAGTCTCCATCTGTCTTCCTTATAAACCCCCTCTAAATATTGAAAGACTGCAACAAGATTTCCTCAGAGCCTTCTTTACTCCAAGCTGAGCAACACAAACGCTCTCAAACCTTTCTTCAGGAGAGAAGACTTTAAGCCCTCTGATCATTATCATGACCCTCTTCTGGACATGCTCCAACAGGTTCATGTCTTTCCAGTGCTGGGACCCCAGAGCTGGATGCAGTACCCCAGGTGAAGTCTCAGCAGAGCAGAGGGGCCCTGCTGGCCACGCTGCTTTGGATGCAGCCCAGGATACAATTGGCTTTCTGGGCTGCAGGCTCACATTGACAGGTCATGTCCAGCTTTTCACTCACCAGTACTGCCAAGTCCTTCTCAATGGAGCTGCTCTCAGTCCATTTATTACCCATTCTCTATGGATACTGGTGGTTGCCTGGACCCACGTGCAGGACCTTGCACTTGACCTTGTTGAACTTCATAGCATTTGCTCAGGCTCATTCCTCAAGCCTGTAAAGGCCCTTGTGGATGGCATCCCTTCCCTCAAGCACATAAAGGGCACCACTTGGTCTGGGGTCATCTGAGGGTGCATGCAATCCTCCTATGTCTTCGATGAGGATGCCAAAAAATATTGGACCCTCCTTCTCTCTTTTTGCACTACTTGTTGCTTCAAATTTGTCACCTCAGCTTCACTCTCTTTGGAGTCTCCTCTCTTCGCCTTTCAGAAATGCCTGTTTGCTTTTGCAGGGTGGATATGGACTACAAAAGGATCTCCTTGTCTTTGCTACAAACCCTGCTCACTGCATTTTCCCCTTGGTTTCTGACCCATTCATTTCCCCTGCCTAATGTGGAGGTCTCTTCCCACTTCTGTGAAGCCTCATGTTTCTCTGGTACTATGAAAAGAGCAATATAGGAAGAGACAGTAACATGTTAGATGCTGTTTAATAATGTTCACTTTCTGCATCTTCCAGAAGGAGGATCTTTTAACTGGATGTCATTTCCATTAGTGCATTCCCTAGCCATAAATTGAAAATCATTATATAGTTTAAAACACATGTGCTTATCCTGTGTTTCTCTTCATTTGTCTGTATTAGTTTTCAACTTTATTCAGTATTTTGCTTGCATGAGAGGTGGTCTGGCTGCCTGCTTCCTAGTTTTGCCCTGAGTCTAAAAGAAGAAAGTTCTAAACTCTTCTGTGAGGTTGAAGCCTGTCCAGGACAGGCAGAACATGTCAACATAGACAGGATTTATCAAAGGATGTAGCCTGGGGCAGCATGAAGGCTGTCTGGGGCTGCTTGGGACCCTGGTTAAATGCCCAAGTTATTTACCTGATCTTTTTGTCACGAGCTGCGAGAGAAATTCCTAAAGTAATTTTAAACTTACTGTGTAAAATGCAATTATACCTCATGACAGCAGCAAAGGTGCCCTTGAGACCTTTCTTCTCTTTGCCCCTCTACTTTAAAAAATCATAACACTACATGTTGGCAGAGAAATAAAGTCAAAACATTTCTGAGCTGTACTACACTGGAGTATTCTGCAGTAAGAGATCATTCTGGCTTGACCTATTTTCAGCTGAAGAGCTCGGGTGCATCATTCTGTTTGGACTATTAATTACTCAAAGACAGATTAGCTACCAGTGAAGAGAGGAAAAAATCCAGATCATGAGTTTTGAAATCTATGTGAATTTTAATGAAAAATTATAACAAGATAAATCTTATGGTAAGTCCACAAACCTCTCAAAGGTTTGAACTAAGCACACAAGGTCTCTTTGCAGGACTTAATAGATGTGTCCCAATTTATGTATAAAATGAGGTTTGGCACAACTGTCCCTGAATTGCATACTGTCTTTCTGGATCTGTAGTTTTTTGTTCTCATGGAGCTAAAATATCCTAGCTTTCCAAATGTGAAAACGAGCAACTTAAAAAATACAGGGTTAACTTACCCACATATTCCACCAGCTTTAAAAATGAGCCATTACCTTTTGTCGGAGATACTGAAAACTGCACAATACCCCATGAAAAATGACTGAAAATATAGCTGTTATAACAGCCAATGGAGAAATGTTCAGGTTATTTATTTTTTTTATCACAATCATGTGTATCTCCCTTTCCCAAAGCTCATATGCATCTCTCTCTGTTCAGTGCAAAAGGCAAGATCAAGAAGGACTGAAAAGGGTCGCTAGAAAACTGCATATACATAGAACAAATAGATTATTATTAAGGACAGAAAGACACTTTGTTATTTATCTGGGAAGTTCCACAGAGGCCTTGGAAGAGGGGGCTGGCTCGAGCAACAAGCCACTCATTAGGTAAGAGGAGGGTGGAGGTGGCATAGCTTCCTGGGGACCTTCAGAGTCACAGCAGAGGTGCCTGGGAGGTGTCTGATGTGTGATGTTGGGCCCAGGTCCTACTGAGGAACACTCTTTAAATACATCATTGTCATTATTCAAATCTCTTCAGAGAAAAAAAAGTCTTTGTACTTGACTTAGTTTTTTCATTCTTTCTCCTTAATTTCTCCCTTACCCGTCATGCCCCATTGCATGATAAATTTGGAAAGGTCACAGTAGTAATGACTTTCAAGTAAGTGTGTATATTCTTTTCAGCATCACTTCTCAAGATCCTTGGGGGAAATGACAGGGTCACCTATTTTTTAAAAGTGCAATGATTTTAATACAAGAAGACAGACACTAGAAATCAAATCACTAATCAGGGACTTGTATTCACATTTAACACATCCTTTCCCTCTCACTCACTCTCCTTATTTTGCTCAGAGGCACTTTCTGACACCAGAAATAGCACATTACTGATCACATGGTTTGGGTGGACTTTTTCTCCAATTGTAATATGCAATAGAGTACTAGATGTGCTAGCCTGAGTTTCAGTAGTCCAGGGAGACTTAGGTACACTACCTGAGTGACTAAAAATGTAAAAGAAATTAGGGTAATTTTTTTCTTTCTCATGAGCTGCAGTGGAGAAAGACTATTTTGCATCAGCAAAGATTGTGACTTGTAATCTGATCAGTAGTTTTCAAACAATTGGTTCTCTAGATCTATAAGTTACAAGTTTAAACTTGACTTAAATTTGTCTATCAGTAGTAATGCAGCAAATTTCTATTTTCTCTGAGTACTATCTTCAAATTATGTGAAATAGTGAGAGGAAATTCACTCAATTTCACTGTGATCTCATCCATAACCACACCTTCTTGAATACTTACTATTCACATATTGACTTCTACATCAATAAAAAATGAATTTCTGGTGTGTAAAACAAGGTTAACCTCTGAAGCTGCCACACCATTAGGTTATCCCTCTAATAATCCCAGGTTGTCAGTGCAGTATGTCCTCTTGCACAGTTATACCAGCCAGACAGCTCTTCCATGCTGGGGTTTCTGTGCTGTTCTGTGGAACACACAAAAGCAGGATGCTCTCGGCCATCATCTCCTCAGCAGTAAACCCATGGCTACAGGGAAACTCCATATCTCCTGGGTGAATGCTTAATACTTGCTTGCATGTAACACGAAACAGCAGATTCCTGTCAGCACCACCATAGTGAAAGGAAGGTAGTCGAAGCTGTCATTAAAAATCTATTTGGGGTGGCTGCATGGATGGGTTTGAACAATGGGAACTTGACAGGGATGTGTGATGGGAATAAAAGACACTGAGAGAGGTAGGATAAGATGAAACAAAATCTGCACAACTACATTAAATATATAATTATAAAGGACTGATGTGTAAGCACACTGTGAAAGTGTAAGCACACTGACCTTGCCCAGCTTACTTGGCTGTGTGCTGCCTTCTTGGGGCCTGACCTTTTGGGAAGCTGCCCCAGGCACATACAGTCATATTGCCAAGAGCCAAAAGAGCCTTCCATAAAGAGAGAACAGGGAGTCTCCTCTAGTCTCTCCTCCAGCTTCACCTCAGCATCATTTGGTCTCAGGTGGTTTAGTGCTTTACAGTTTTGTCAATGAAACTTGATGTCTGCCTGGCATGTTACCAGCCCAGTAACAGTCCAGCTTAAACAGTGCATGTCTCTCCTCCTGGAGCACAGCACGGGAAGAAGGACAGCAGCACACCTCATGCCATCCCATCTGAGGGAGTTCCTGCAGCTGGAAAGAAATTCACTATTTTCCTCAGTGATTTATCACCTCAGGTCAGTGCAGTAGGCAATGCCAACGACAAAACTCTTTCTCTGGATTTCCAGGCTCATCAAAGTGACTCAGGGACTGCTTGAGAGTTAATTCAAAGACATGCTCTGCACGATGAGTTTTAAAGCTGACTCAGAGGCTGATGGTTCCACAATACTCTGCACAGATTTATGATAGCTGGGAGCTAACACCATAGCTGCAGCCAACCAACACCATTTTACAATCTTCAGGGCATTTCCCAGAGCAAAAAGACTTATGCATAGAGAGCTAAAAATTATGCTGTATGTTCTGTTTACTTATAAGGTGCAGGAGTAAATACCCTACTGTGGTACCTCACATCTGCTAAGGGAGGACTGTGGAAAAATGCAGGCCAGATAATTTCTGTGTTTAGAGGGACCAGCCTCCCGTGACAATTCTCAGCTAAGCATGAAGACTAGGAAAGCTGAGTGCTGGGAAGATTAACAACTTCTTTTCCTGAGGTGTTAAATTTAGAAGAAAGTGTGAGAACAACTATAGAGGTGCCAAGAACACCAGTGAAGCACTGAACGGGGGCGTTACTATTGTTCCTGTTCTGAAAGGAGGAGGAACAGACAAAGGGTTGGGTTTCATCTTTTTGAGTGAAGCACATTTCTCAGTGTCAGTTAAAACCAGTTATTTTCACTGCTAATACACAGTGGCACAGCAGAGGAGGGCTGCAGGTTAATGCTGCACGTTAGCTATCAGTTTGGTTTCATTAGTAGAAAGTATCTATCCCAAATCTGACCAAGCTCCTCCCCTTCAGGCTGGCTCATCACATCTCCATGTGTAAAGACAATGCCAAAATGTATCTGCTATCAATATTATATAACCTGCTCCAGTGATCACAGGACAATCAGATTATCTCTCATTCAAGGACCTCAGTCAAAGTGCTCAGAGAATAAAGAAGCAAAACAGATGATGCTGTTGAGAATTTTTCATAAGACTTGTAAAAGGTGAGGGGGAAAAGTTAGTGGTTTTCTTCAGCATTAACACTTTTCAAATGGAATGTTCTATTTATTTCAATGTCAGCTCAAACTAGACTTTGGAAATGAAGCCCCAGAAAAACAGAAGTTTTTCCTTCAGATTTCAGGGAGGTTTCACAGCTTGCTTAAGATTTTTTCCTCAAACTTCAAGAGTAGATTCTTTTGTTGTTTAAGAACTTTAGGTTAGATGAAGCAGGCCAAGAATGATCTCAGGTTGTGGCAAAACTTGAATATATTTGGCTGTTACATTTAACTCTTCCCTTGTCTCAGCTCCATAATAATATAATGCTGCTGTTGATAAATACTAAGGGTGGGCTCTAGCATAAAATGAGCAAGAAAAGATAAAAGGGTTTTTCTTTGCTTTGTAATAATGTTATGGACATAATGAAGAAAGAAAACTGAGAACAACCTCTAAAACGTAATCTAACAAAAAAAAAGATTTCATAAGCTATGTGTATTTTTCAGATTTCCTATTGCAAAACACTTTTAAAACTTCCAGATCTGCCATTATCAAACTTTAGAGTCAGAATTGACAACACAGAAACATTAGGAGGCTCACTTTTGAGTACTGAAAATGGCATTTACAGTGGGACCTGAATGAGGGACCTGAACTGGATGCAGGCATTTTAGAATATGCCTTGGTGCTCATGAGACAAAATTCATTATCTATTTTGGCATATAGCTGAACTGTGAATTTAACAGTAAGGATGTAGATGTCCATGAAACCAGTAACTGCAATGATATTTGATTTCAAGGGAATCTACCATGGAAATGGTATTTACAAATGGTCTCCTCTACTTTATTTTAGAGGTCATGAAGTCCCTTTGCCTTCTTGTCCATTTTTCCTCCCACTCCTCAACCTCACCAAATATCTGAGTATTCTTCTTGTAAATACCTTTGGCAACTAACTCTGAAGGATACTAATGAATACCCAGTGTGCCCTCAGAAGAACACAAGCTATTTCAGTCAGCAAATATTTTTCCATTCCTCCTATCTAGCAATATGTTGTTGTTTGCAAACACTTCCACCCCAAGACGCCAGTAGTATTGTTTGGATATGCTTTCAATGTCCTTAAAGGTACATCTATAGGACTGGTAGTCACAATGGTCAGGAATGTCTGATGCACCCTGAAGAAATACAGTTTTAAAATAGTATATGTCTTACCTGCTTATTCATAAGTATGTAGATAATGGGATTGCAAACAGTGCTGCTTTTTGCTAGGATGGAAGGTATGATGCTTGTAACAGGAGTCACAACACCTGGCTTACCAAATGTTGCAAGTAATGCTATAACCCCATATGGAATCCAGCACACCAGATAACAGATAACTGTAGTGATCACCATGAACAGGACATGGTATTCTCTTTTGCGGGCAGCATTCTTGTGGATTTTTCCAACCTAGGGAAAGATGAAAAAAGATAAAATTTAACAAGCAGAGCTGTTGGATTGACTGCATTAGCAAGCTGGGACTATTGGTCTTGGATCAGCAATAACAATCAACACTGTAGTTCCAGAAGCAAAACAAATGCAAACCCGAAATTGATCGAATGCAGAGAAAAGACTTTCATCATCTCCATTAGGCACTACGGGAAGCTCTGCAGAGACCACACTGCATACCAGCATAAACCAGAGTCCCAGTGGAGGTTGGAGCAAATGCAGAAAGATGACAAAGCTAGCATCTAGTCCTTAACAGATGTCAGGTCACCTGCAGTTGCTTTTAAGGTATGGAATTTTTTGTAAATGAGCCATGTTTTCACTCAAGTTATTCCAGTACTTGCTTGAGATGAAGAAGCTTTACATAGCACATGTGAACCACCAAAAGTATTTTCTGTGAAGGGTATGGAAATAGCAGAGCAATACTAGGACTTAGTATCTCTGTCCTTGGATCTTTTCAAGACTAGATTTAGCCTCAGCTGGCCTGGCATAGTGTTAGTCATGGTCATCCTTGAAGTGGGACACTAGAGGAGCCTTGCTGACTCACTTGATGAAGTTTTAAGTGGTAGGATTCATTCCTTCTAGACTATTTCTTCCAGGTACTTAACCATTTTGATAAAAGGGCTTCACTCCTGCTAATGATCAGAAACAGGTTTTTGTGCTCTTAAAAAAGTGCGCCGAATGCAGATGTCGTTCACTGGGTTTCTTTGGGAAATGGAGTAGAATTGGTTAAACAGGAAAAGCAGATGTAAATGAGCAGTTTCAAAATGATGGTACAAGAGTCTATCTTGTTACCACAAATTTGCCAGTATTTACAGTGTGTGGGCAAATCCAACTCTGCTGTGGAAGTATTTATAATCTGTGCTTCAAAATGTACTCTCCTTTAACCTGTTCTGGATTGAAGCATCATGCCCTTTGGGAGTCTAGAGCTCTAAGATAAAGCTTTAAAATAACAGCCAACTTTTATTTTTAAGCCTTGGTGTGAATACATTTTTCTGTAGACAACTACAGAATGCTCTTCCAGTGTTTGGGCAGCTGAGTGCATTGGTGTTAACAGTGAAGAACAAGCTCTTTCCCTAAAAAAATCAAAAGCTCTGCAAGGAGGTTAATTTTGGAGACTCTCTCTCCACTGACTTTAGATGGAGCCTCAGCACACTGGTCTCCTGAGGTTACGGTTGATTCCTCAGCTTTACCTCAGTGTGTGTTTGGGAAACCCAGATGCGTCATCAGGACTTCAGGAACTATTCAAATGTCTAAACTGTATTGATTGAGCCTTGTACTCAGCCGAATCTAATTTATGTCCACTTTGAGGTCTTTTTGCCTCTTGAATGCAGCACTTGAGAGAAAACTGCACCCAAGGGAATTAAGCCCATGTAAAACTACAAACATAAATAAGCAAAAAAGCAGCTCTGTGTAATGGAACACATCCAAACTTTACGTAATCAAATTTAAAAAAAAAAAAGGTTTAAATCAATAGATTTAAACTGATGCAGGTAAATGAATAGAGCACAGTTAAAGGTGGAAATAACCAACCATCCCAGTCAAACATCATTTGCTGTTGCCTGACACATACCTTGCACATGCCAAGGAAATAGAGCTTTTCCTACCTCTTTCTAGTGTGAGTCTTTTTGAATAACATATATGTTTATGTATCAGATTGTGAGTTAAACACATATATAGTGACTGTTGTCATAGCACTTCATATGAAGTACATATGAAGGCAAAGTAATACGGTTATGTTTCTGTTTAGTTCATTGTGACTCTAGACTTCTAGAGTGCTTGGTTCTATCTGGAGTTTCAGTGGAAATGTTCCTGTAAATTAAACACACATAGACTTGGTCTGCCCAAAACTAAGTATATTTCCTGTCTAGTTTTTTAATGATTTTCTGCAAAAAGGCAATTACAAAATAAAGTCTATCCTTTCTGAAAAGACTTGGGGCTATTTTTTTTTTATGAGAATGCAACCTGTTTATTCCATAATTACTTCAGCTTGAAAAAAAGATTAATAATAGATAACGGTCCAATCCTGTATTGCTTATTCGAACTAAATTTTTCATGACTAATGGGAAATTTCTCTGACTGATGAATCCAGGATCCCACATGAGCTGAAGCTATAATACAAATTAAATATTAACCAAGGAATGCAAAGCCCCAGTTAGCCATGGCATCCACAGATGAAGATCTTCAATAAACACAGAAGGATCAGGCAACACATTTTTGCTCCTTGTTTGGATACATGTCTTGGAGAGTTTGCAAGAATTTACCCTTTGCACAGACAAAATAGAGACCATAAACAAAGAAAGGAAAGATGTTTAAAAGTAGAGTGACTATGGACATGATTTTGGCACATGTCCTTCCACTTTCACATCCTCAGCTCATTTCTTTAGGAAGGGAAGTTTTGAAATCATGTACCACATTTGTCCACACACTCTTGGTTTCATTGCCTTCGCAGTTTTGGAGCCTACCTTTAGAAGGTGTTATCTTTAAAAATTGTCTGTTTATAGGTGCTAGAAGGCCTCCAGCAAAGTATAACTCAGGTTCATGTAACCTACAGAAAGATTACACTCCTGCAGGTGAAAAAGCAGTAGACATTTTAATATTAAAATAATTCTATTTGTTATTTTAAAACTACTGGACAATTGAATGCAACTGCTACACTGTATTTTCAGTTGTCAAATGAAAATGCCTCCCTGGATATCCAGCTGATAGAAGAGCATCAGATAGTTATGAGTAAAAATAGATTCAAATAATATTCTAGAGCAGCTGAGCTTGTAAATCTCAGTTTAAATGTGAACATACAGGGTATATAAAATATAAATTTTAAATACTTCGAAGATCTAAACCACATTTTAAAATGGCACAAGAAATACTGGTCTATTGGGATCAGATTGTACTTATGTAGGATGGATGGAAAACACATCTTTGCTGTAAACTCAGCTGTTTTCTCTGGGACAAAGATCATCTCCTGCCAAATTTGGCAACATAAATGTTGGAAAACCACTATATTTAAAGAAAAAAAAAAGGTTGGGGGATTGGTTGTTGTGGGATTTTTTAATGAGAAAATGGTGTTTCTCCCCTACTTTCATCCTGGGAAGTAGCAGAAGGGTTTTGGTTTTTCAGAACTCAGCTGGAGGCAGTGACAGGCAAAGTTGTCTAGTCTCAGGCATAGAACATAACAGTGGCACAATTAGCTCTGGTCTGGATTTGCCCTGTAGCCATGCTGCATCTCACACATACCCAACACTTTTTTGAGTCAATCTGACACACAAGACACTACTGCTTAGATGACTAGGGCACCATGCTGAGCACGTACGTTAGATGTGACAGGCCACAGAGTGTGGGAGAAGCCATGGTAGCATTCAATGAGGAGGCTGGCATGGTAGAAGTATCCTCAGAAGGAGCCTAAGTGACACATTGATTGGTTGACCACAAAAGCTGCAACCACAGCTGATGAGATGTAGCAGATATATTGCTCACCAAGTGATGGGCTGCATTGCTATTCCATGTTTTGGAAAAGACAAAACTGGGGAGCTCTGAGCATAGCAGAGAAAATTTCAACAGCACTGATCAAAGTCTGGAGTGGTCACAAACCAAAGAAAAAAGGAGCTTACAATATGGATATGGAGAGGGTTAGTAAAAAGAGATGCAGAGAGTTTTGCTGTAACTGTAGAGATTGTTAGGTCAGAGATTCAAGAAAAGGATTCAAAATATCTGCTGTGACAGGTACTCTGCAAAGAGAGAGAACAGCCTCAAACTGGATGCAGGCAAATGTGTGGGCCTGTCACAACAAGGACCCAGAGAAAAGGCATGGCCTAGAGGAAGCTTGACTTCCACTAAGGAGAGCAAGTCTGTTCTTTCCTTAAAGAGAAAAGAGAATGGGTCTGCCCTTGCAGAAGACAAGTAAACCTTCCAAACACATAAACACTGTGGTACAATAGTAGGGGAGATAATAATAGGACTATGTGCAGTAGGAAATTATTTTAAGGTAACAGGTTCTAGTTACCCAATTTAGGCATTGTGGGTGTCAGTCCAGACCTCATCGCTGTCCAAATCAATTGGTTCAGTCAGTCTGTTCCTCGAGGGAGCAGCCAGATGGCAACCACAGCTGAGCCCATGGGTTTTTGTCAGGCTAAGCACTGGAGCTTTCCAGCCCAGACAAAAGAAGACAGCAGCTACCTGCCTCTGGGCAGAGATTTCCTTCTTTAAATATTTTTCTTAGCCATCACACAACTTCATATGGAGAAGAGCCCTGAGCAGGCTGTTGCCCAAGGGAACAGCCTGCCCCTTCCCGTGCTCCAGAGCCAAAAGTTTGACCTACTGCAGCTCCTTGCTGGCTCCCTCTGGATTTATCTGGGCATAACTTAAGGGACCAAGGGAATACTGAGGGCACTTCATCTCCTTAGAAGAAGGCACAGGTGCCAGGAAAGGATGAAGGATGTTTGTGCATAGAGATTGTGAGGCAACTGCGAGGCCCACAGTGCCAGATGCACATATCCAGTCAGTCCAAAATATTCCCATCATCCATGGGCAAGCTGAATTTTTATATATGTGAGACAAGGGAGATGGGCCAAAGTTAGTTGTTAAGAAGGGGAAGCTTCAATGATGAAGACCTAACCCGGCTGTTTTGAATTCACCAGTGTTTTCTTTTTCACGTTTACCCTAGTCTCTCCTCCTTACTTAATGCAGCTATGTGCTTTTTCTCAAAAAGCATTTCCTTCATGTTTTAACCACACCCATTTTCAGCTGTGAACATCTTGAAAGGTTATGAAGAATATATGGCATCCCATCCATCTAACCACTAGATGGAGAGACCGTGCACCGTCCAGAGCCACTTCAAGCAGAGGACGTGTACATCATAACATCTTAGAAATCAGGGATCCTGTTTGTATGTTTTGTCCTTCAAGTCAATTTCTCTTTCTCCAGCTATTTATTAAGATGGAAAATAGTATCAGTTACTATACTCTGTGTACCTAAATAGTGGATGCTGTAAACATCCTTTATGTAGCTCACTCTAAACAAGCAATATGAAAACAGGGCACAAAGCGCTTTTCTCATCACAGCTGACACATTATTCCTGGATCTGCATTTGTGCATCTTAGACTCATATAACCATGTTTACTTCACTACATCAGAACTGCACAGTGAAGAAAAGGCTATTTATGAGCAACAGTGTTTGTTGCCACCAGCAGCTTTCAGTATCAGCTGTAAGTGCTTGTTTTGACATGATCATGTATTCGACAGTACTACCAAAACCAGACACAAATAAAATATTCATAATCATCTGAGGGAAGTCTGCCAATCTTTGAACATTTAGTCTACTACCAATACTTGAAATGAACAGAAGGGATCTAGACTTTTTATGCAAAAGCTGCAGTAGAGGAAAAAGCTAGAAAAAGATCATTCTTCTTCCATCATGAACCAGTCAAGTAAGACAGTCCTCTCTCTTGCATCGTTAAAAAAAGAAAATCAGATATGGTCTCCATTTATCAGTGTGAATTAACCTCTACTAAACCTTGGAGTCAGACTAAGCAGTGACTGAAATGTCAGTTATGACGAGCTTTCTCTTCTCCCATCTCTGAGGATTCTGTCCTCAAGCAAAAAACAAGTAAAAAGGGAGAAAAAAAACCCCCACACCTCCAAAGCATGTAAAGCTCTAAAAAGCTGTAGGAAACAGACACTCCAAGTAATCTGTTTCTCTCTGTGAGTTACCCCAGAACCAGCACTGTACAGATTAATAATAAGGGGAATGAAATACTTTGTTGTTTAAAATAGGCAATCCTGGAAAAAGAGGGCTCACTGGCTTGAAAAATAAATGCCTCCTTTGTTAGCACTTAGGGGGCTAAGCTCAAAACAAATGAACACTGAAGAGATGTATTGTCCTGTGGAAATGGAGAGTGAACAGAAACATCTGTTTTGGATCATCTTAGAATTCAACGGGCCTTGCCTCTACAAAGCATTTACACTTATATATTCAGTGAGCAAACTGAGATTTAAGCATGCACATGAGCATTTTGCTCAGCTGGGGCCACATAATGAGTTAACAGCAACAACTACAGAAGGCAGAAGCCATAAAACCACACAAGGGGCCATATAGCTAATTATTTTAATGTCACTGTTAAGTGTAGGAATTTAAGGCCACAGGAAAGATATTTTATCAGCTGAAGACTGGTTTTACTGTAAATTTTTGTTATTGAAATGGGAATTAGCTGCCTTAATGCCTCAAGGTGAAGTGATGCTTTAAATACAAAATTCATTGCTTTGTACATTGCCCTTAAAGCATAACTGCTATTGCTGCTAAAATCAGCAAAATTCTATTGTGGACTTAAAGAACACTATAATCCTCTTAGATGCAGGATTTTTTTTTTCACTGCTAAAGGGCTTTTAGCAGCAATTTGACTAACACAGTGAACAAATTCCCATACATTAAACAAGGAGCTCATGGTGTCACTCCTGTCGTTGATAATTCATATTTTATCCTGACCTTCTTTACTCACTGTGTATTTTCTAGCATGAGAAGATTAAAGGTATATATGCCAGCTATCATTTGGTTTGCATTAACAGTTTGGTTTTAGAAAGAGAAGTCCATTAGATACTCCTACAAGCACCATCAAAGTCCAACTCCTGCCCTTGCACAGGACAGCTCCAATAATCACACCATGTGACTGACAGCATTATCCAAACACTAAGTTTTGGATGTTCAACAAGTCCAACTGCCAGGTGCTGCACACAGGCTGGGGAAATCCCCAAAATTACTGCAGACTGGGAAAAGTCATTGAGCCCATCCCAGCAGGAAAGGAATTCAGGGTTCTCATGGATGAAAAGCTGGATGTGAGCTGGCAATGTGGGCTAGCAGCCCAGAAGGCCCAAGTGCATCCTGGGCTGCATCAAAACAGGACTGGAGCGCAGGCTGAGGGAGGTGATTTTCCTCCTCTGCTCTGTCCTCATGAGAGCCCACCTGAAGTGCTGCATTGTATGGGTTTGAGAGCAAACCAGTGAGAGACCCCAAGTCAGAAATACAATTTAATAGGGAAAAGTAAAAAATAAATGCAATAGTACAAAGAAAAACCCACTGAGAGAGTCAGAATACAACCTAGCACCCTGTCGGTCAGGGCGTTGGTAGCAGTCTGGACGAAGTGGTCCTGTTGAAGCAGTGATCCTGTAGAGAAAAGTCTGGTCTTCACCTGAAGGTCCAGTGCTGTAGCCCTTGTCCTCCTGGAGTCCCATAGATAAGGGCTGTCTGTGCTATTCCAAACCTCTGATTATACGCAGATGGGAACTCTCAGCTCCTCCTCCTGGGCGGAGCCTCTCACAATGGGATGGTGAGTCACGAGGCAAGGCATTGATGGGCCCATTAACAGGAGATAGCCCCCGGAGGGAGTTATCAGGAATGTGTCATGGTAGCAGATAACAAACACTGCCCCACCTGTTTTAACAGCTTATGCAGATGGTAATAGAATACACGCTTTCAGTTACATCTTATATTATAACCTAGGACATGCATCCAGCTCTAGAGTCTTTAACACAAGGAAGACATGAACCTGTGTTACTGCTATGTGTGTTGCTGCTCTGCAACACAACTTGCTCTTATAAAGGTGGAAGGTGCTGAGATTGCTTTCAGAAAACCAAACCAATAATTTAGTTTAACATTCCTCTTCTTGAAAAGCTTGCCAAAAAATGATATTTTTAACCAGTAATTTAATAACCAACTTCTGGTTTGGGTTAGGGGTTTTTTTTGTTGTTGTTGTTTTAAAAACTTTTGCTATGGCTTTGGCTGACTGAACAGCCCATCTGACAATAAGGGAAAGGAAAAATGAAAAAAAAAATTAAAGCTGACTTTGGTGTATTTTGCATTGAAGAATTTCTGAAGCAGAAAGGGAAAATGTCAGACCTTAATTCCTTCTTGGTTTCTGTGTTCCTTCTTCCATAGACAGCTAAATGCAGAATGTGTATATGCAACATCACTAATAAAGTTCAACAACAGATGAACTGAGGGGTGTAAAATTTCTTTCCAGGTTTCTTTCTAGGCTACTTTATGCTAAACAACAATATGCTACCATCTACATAGAAAACGGACTGCACACTTTCCTGCACCTAAAGGAAAAATGTTTTCCATCAAAGGTGACAAAAAAGAACATTTTGAAATATGTGTATATATATATTTGTATTTATGCAAAAATGTATACACACCACACACTATATATGTTACAAATATATATATACACATTATATCCACACACACACACACACACACACACACACACACACACACATATTCCCATAATTATGTGAAAATTTCTTCACCAGAGTCATCCAGGTTTGGAGAAGAAAGTTAGGAAAAAGCAAGTTATGATGCAAATGTTACTCACCGCCCTCTTTATCTCATGAATTAAATTAACCACAGTCTTCTCTACTCTAAATATCAAGACTTTCTCTGAATCGGGGGCGTGAATTTAAAAAATTTTTAAAAAATAAGGTGTCAGGGTAATGTTTTCCCTTAAAATGGAGTTTGGCTATTCCCCTAGGTCCATTTTTGCAGGTATGTAAGCTCTCACTCACATTTAATGCTACTTTTCACCAGGCTAGCATATGTGTGTGAGAACTCGAGCTTTGCTTTCCTCTGGATTGATTGGTGCACTCCTACAGTGAAATCAGATGATAAAATCTCTCAGGCATCACCAGTCTTTCAGTACCTAACCACAATCACCCTTTCTCCTGGGAAGAGGTCAGGCTTTCCCAGATGTTACTGAGGGATCCCCTCCCACTTTCCTGACAATTTCTACTGACATAAAGCAAGGAATCATTAAGGACATGGGAGTATAGCTTTGACATGTAGTTATTTATATTTAAATAAGTCTAACAGATGTGCTTGGACCTGCTTGTCAAATCCTAGAGACCCTACAAAGAATATAAATTCAAAGTGTTTTCAAGCTCTCGTCTAATTGGCATCTTTAAAAATATAGGAATTATGCCAAAAATAGCCTGAAAATGTTCTTGTTCAGATGCTTTCCCTCAAATTCTTGTATACATACCATGGTACAGGTGTATTCCAAAAAACAAAACAAAACTGACCCAACCCTGTGAAGTCTGGAAGTCTTCAATTCATCTCCTCTCAGCAGGACCCTTGATACCCTCCTGATTTTAATCCCACTCTACAGCATACAATCCTTTTTTCAACACAGAATGACAAATTGGACCTAAAAATTCACGTAAACAGCTAAGTTCGACAAGTTAAATTTAACCAATAAGACTGAAGCTCAGGTGTACACACTTTTTTTCCTTGGGAGAGGTGTACCCAGGATTGTGCTGCACCTGAAGAAGTTAGGTCTCTCTAGCCCTCATTTTGATAGGCCAGAGAGGGTGAGCAAGGGGGAATTGGCTTAGTGAGCTGCACCTAGCCTGGTGTTCATGAACATTTCTTTATCTTCACAAAAGGAATACCTTTTCTGTAGCTTGTGGATTACAGATAGTCCTTTATAAATTATATATCATTTTAAGACTTTCAGTTAGGAAACATAAATGATTGTAAAGTTTCATATTTGGTTTAGATTACTAAAAAGGCAAGATAAGCAGAAACTTAAAAGTTTGTTACAATTTTATGAGTTTGATACATCAGATCTTTAGGTCTGTCTTTGACTGTGCAGAAGTTCTTGTAATTAAACACAAAATAATCTAGGACTAAAGAAGACTGATGCCAGTAATAAATACTCCATAAACCTCTGCACAAACTCCCTACCCATGAGGTGGATGATGGGTGCAGAGTGTCTCCAGAATATGGTGTGTGTGCAAATACAAAACAGTCCTCCTGCCTGCCAGGTGTACCTAAGCTGCAAGCACAGGGACAGCATGGTGAGGAGGCACTGGGATTTTAAGAGTTAGGGTTATGCAGTACATTACAAATATTTCTCTTCATCTGGTCAGTTTGAAAAAGCTGAGACTATATCCATACATATATATATATATAACATATATAGTTTCTTTAAACAAGTTTATTACTAATACAGATGGTACAGGTATAACACATATGGAAAAGCAGTTTTTGGTTCTTTATCAATCACGAAGAGGCTCCTATGTGAATAAAACAAATCTGATTTTTAAAAAAACCACTGTTTAATAAGTTACTGATTGTTACTGTCTTGTGAGTCCAGAGCTGTATCATCAGTGGCTACCGGAAATAACCAGAGCATGAGGTACTTTGGCTGATTTTTAGATCTACCTAGAATAAGTACAGTTAATAAAAAACAAAACAAAAACAAACCAACAACAAAATTCCTTTTTCTTGTTAAAAGGTTCACTCCTGCCCCCTCAAAACAAATTTTTAAAAAAGTTCTATTGGAGTTGGGATATTCATAGCATTAGATCAAAATTTGACATTAGAAGGTGAAGACGGCATAAAAGATTCTAAGAAAAAGATCAGGGAATGGGTAAGGAAAGAATAAATAATTAGGCATGTGGTAAGTAATATGCATTCTCTAGCGTATAACATGTGGACCTGTCCAGTGATTTGTCCACAGACATTTTTCTAGCCTGCTGCTACAAGCTCTGCCTTTTGTGATGCTGCCTTTCCCACTGGCTCTTGCACCCTTTTGGGAGAACCATCACAGCTTCATCTGGCAACATCTACTCTGTCTACCCCTCTAACGCTAGCTTGAGGATCACCTCAAAGCAGTATTCCTCTTCACATCAGGGCCCACCAAAAAAAGGAAGGTAGTGGGCTTGTTCAACCTCTCGGTTGCAATGAACACACTCTGTCAGAAAGGTTCTTTAGAGACGGGGGCATCGTGTTCCCTGTGGGCAGCCAGACATTGCTTCACACGGAAACAAGATGTAGGAAACTGTGTGGGAGCGACTCTTCCAAGCCTGCAGCACTCAGAATCATCATGCCTTCAGAAACGCAATATGGATCTATTTGCAGAGATCCATAAACTTCATTTTTAGGAACCTTTTATAGGACATTTAAGACATGCCATACCCAAAAGTGACAGAAGTAAAACAGGTGTAAATAATGGGAAAGACTTTGAAGGTGTCAGATACAGCATAAGGCTGGTGGGCAGCAATATGACATGGAAAGAAATGGACTAGAAAAACAAGTCCCAGAGTTCCCAGTCTAAAAGAATTGACCAGAGGTTATCCATGCCCAGTACTTTGAGACTTGTGAGATCCAGCACTTAGATGTTCTGACCACAGCTTTGTGCTATGCAGTATGACATGGGTAAAAACACGTTACGACGCCTACATAACACAGAAAAGATGGGCAGTCGTGTTTTAAATACTATTCCTTGTTAGAATTTTGAACAAAACTAGAAAAAATAAGATGCTTTATTTTATAGCTCAAAACATTCTAATTTTCCAAATGCTTACAACTCAAATGAATGAGCTTGTTGAGACACTTCCAATTTCTACCGCCTGTATCATCTCTGATGGAAGACCGTGGATCTGTGGAAGCAATGATGCTTGAAAACTTGTAAGTTCTACATGCATATGGCTGAGGGAGAGATATAAATGCCATTTTTTCTTTATTTCAGCTTTACAACAAATTATGGCCTAAAGTGAAGCCATCTAGATGCCTTCCCTGCAGAGTCAGCATCATCATTAAAAAATAGAGCAAAGGAGTATAAAAAAACCAGATATATGTATGGGGCTTTTTTAGTAAAATGTCTCTGAATGATACTTTTACTAGTATACGTGATTGTCCAACTCCAGATTAAACCAATTCTTTTCCTTTGTCTATCTTCTGAAGTTGGACATAATATTTGAAAAGAAAAGGAAGTACGTGTTTTCTAATGCAACAGAAACACTGAAATATGCATCCCAAAGTATAATAAACATGCCGTAAAATATTCTCTAAGTGAAAACAAATGCCAAATGTGACAGAGTCAGCAAAGTTTTGGGTTACAGCTCTTGTTACATATTCACAAATCTGACATTCTGAAAGTTTATATTACTTTGTCAGATGCACATTAAAATAAATAGCAGCTGGTGGAGACAAAGGACTGAATTTCTCTGCTTTCCTACCATTTCATTTTCATGTTGTCATAAACTACTCTAGTACCGTATATTTCCTGTTACCGTGATGAAGTGGTTTTACTATCTTTGCAAATAAATACTAGGAATTCCATGAATTTTAATGCATTTAAAGTCCTACAGTCAGAGGGCTGAAAGGATTCTCAAGGGATTTATTGTTGTCCATCATTCCCCCTTCCCCAGTATGCACTACATGCAGGACAAATACTCCTCAATCAGCCTGAGAGTTACTGTCTAATAGAAAGGTATTTCATATCCCTGAACAACCTGCTCCATGATTTCTACATTTACATCCTTACAAACCTTTTGTAACATCTGATCTAGACCTTCATTTCTAGAAATTGTTTCCTTGTGTCTTTCCATTAGTGTAAGGGTATGCAAGCACAGTGAGTCACAACTGCTTCTCTTTAGTAGCAGTGTTTTTACACTTAAAAACTGTTCACATATCTGTTCTCAAAATTTGCATATCTTAACAAAAGCAGAAGAGAGAACAGAGCACAACCAAGGTCAGGTGTTCCACACCTCTGCTCACCTGTCCCACAATGAGATCTATTCTGTTTGCAAAGGTATCATGTTCCCAAACCCACACATTGTGTGGGACTCACAACTCAAATTAGATCCTTTAGACTGTACTGATTCCCAACCTGTGTTTATTTATCATGTATGATTTCTCATAAAAGAAAAAGAGAATGCTGTGCTTGCCTTGACCAATCCTGCACTTGCATTGACCACTCCTGATGTTCACTGAGTTTTAATTATAGATCAATATCATTAATGAAAATGCTGAAAGCACTCGACAGATCTCCATGAATGGGCACCTTACAGGGAGTCCTCCAGGACAGTATTTTCCTTGTTGCTAAGGGCATGTCATGTGTCAAGAACTTGAGTTGTATCACAACTGCAGTTTCCCTTTTATCCTCTGGTCCAGGTTATCTGTCAAAGTGTACAGTTAATTCTGGCCAACTCTTGAGCAAATCATGTCGGCAGTTCTGATTCAGAATATTCAACTTCAGAGACTTCAAAGCCTTTTTTAGAGTAGTGAGAGAAAGATCAAACTTTAAAAAGGAAAAAGAAAACACCCTCTACCTGCCACTTGGTGTTGCTGAACTATGACTTAATGGGGTGTCCACAGAAAGGAGGTGGAAACATCCAGGTAATGAATCGTTGGGAAACAAAACTCCTTGGCTGATGTTTCTGTAGTAAATGGCCAGACTGATGGAGAGAAAAGACGGTTCTTCTCCTATAAATACTACTAAGGATTAGTAGGCCACTATTAAGCCTATTAATGCTGAGTAAATGTTAAAATTGCCCATGGCTCAGAGCATTCACCTGAGAAGTGAGGACCTACTAAATATTTCCAGCTGACTTTGCAACAGGCCACCAATGGTCTTCTCACTGAAATGAAGTTCACCAAGCTTGCTTAAAGGCAGGTCAGTGATTTTTATAGAGTCACCATCATCACTTAGGGAAGAAGTGGCAGTTTTATAGCACCAATAGCCCAGCTGGTGTCCTACTGGCATTTCTAGGAGAAAGCCAGGCATTTGTAAAAGTGATGAGCTGTGTTAACTTCATCAGACTTAGATAAATCCTTGTCATTTCTCTGCAGAAAGAGCACAATACAGATAGTGCTGACACACAATTGTAAAGTATACTGATGCTGAATTATACTGTTGAGATAGTATAGGAAGAGAAATAAATTACACATTAAAAATAAAATGTGCAACTTTGCAAAACTTGGTTAGTTGGCAAGCTCCATTTCATTTTTATATGTGAACTGTAATCATATATAAAGTAAAACACATCTTCCTGATAGGTATACTTACTTTGGAAGAAAACAGTGAAAAACACCAATAGCCCATCAGATTATACTGGTTTTGATACTACTAATTCTTTTGAATCCTGACAGCTCTGAGCCTGTAAAAGAGTATTATTATAGCAAAGAAACAATTTCAGTAAGAAAAAGACCAAAATAACCTCTTAGAAGATGACTGGGATACAAGATAGCTGGGTTTGGAACTGTACGTCTAAATAATATTGGCTTTCTGTGAAATTTGTTTCTCATTTGTTGAAGGGGAGTAGTATAGCAAGCACAGTACTATGCTGGTGTTACTCTGCTGCTGTACAAAAGGTATCACTTTTATAAATGATTTCTTCAGGTAGCACAGATTTCTGGGTTATAGGGGAACACTATGAATAACACAGTACTGATGACAACTGAAAATAATCAATACAGTTCCAAATTTTGTATCCAAGCAGAAAAATCACTATCACTCTGTAATGGTTCATTTGAGCTGTTCGCCGTGTATTCTCACATACTCCAAGGGGACAGACAAAGGTGCAGTAGAAGAATGTTATGAATTAAAACTACATGATGGCTATTCTTTAGTTTATTTTAATATTTTTTGTGGTGGTTAGAATCCTGAAACAGTAAAGTGGCAGTTGAACAGATGGCAAATTTGTCTTCTGCCAGTGAGACCACCGACTGTGTCCAAGAAGGCATCAGGTCATACAGCTGCAGGTTTTGTTCAGGAGCAATCCAAGAGTAATCTGATACAGGGGTTCCATTAGAATGGTTCAGTCAGCAAATATGATCAGGTAGCTATACCTCAATGTGTGCTTTAATTTAGATGAAAACAATTGTTATCAGCAAGTTTCTTGTTGACTGAGACTAACAGGAATGAGAAGGAGAGAAAAGGACAGGAGAGGATTGAAGAGGAGGGAAAAATGTGGGGTGGGGGGTGGGGGGAGAGGGAAAGGAGGAGCAAAGGAAAGGAAAAGGGTAAGGGAAGGTAAAGGAAGAAATTGGTGTTACACAGTCAAGTCTTGCTCGCTTATGGAGTTGTACGTGGAAATTCAGAGCTGATGTACTGCTTCTCAAACACTGCCTATATACACAGGGTTCTCAGTGGCACTCTATACAGGCCAGGATGCTTTCCATCTTGGATCATATTATAATCTTGGAATCTGGGATTTCACTTTGAGTGTCTGAAATGTAGTACCATACTTGAAAGATGGTAATGTTTGAATGTGGGTTTCTGAGGATATTTCTCTTGCTTTTAATCTCTCCTTGAACACTACTTCTGTAGCTCTGACAGCATTTGTTACTCTTTTTGCACCTTTTCTGTTTCTCTTATATTCTCTTCAAATAGATGACCAGAAGTCCTTGCAATATTCAGGTTTATACAATGGTATAACAACAGTGGGGATGTTTCTTTCAATCCCTTTCCTACCAATTTCTGTCTTATTTATTTTGATTTTCCTGAACAGAGAACTGAATTTTTCATTAAATTACTCAAGCCAACTCTGCCATCTCTGTGAAGGGTGATAACCAAGAGCCCTTCATCATACATGTATGTATATATACGATGTATGATAGAGTTACTTTGCACAAATAACTGCACCTCATGTGCTGTTATCACCTGGTATTGCCCACCTCACCCTTGATCTGTGACACCCACTGCTGACAAAGCTACTCACATACCTTGTTCCCAGCTTTCCTGCTTCAGACAATTGTTGTTGGCCATTGTCCCTTGCTTTCCTAATCAACTGCACTCAATTCCCAGTTGATGATCCCCCTGGATATTTACTGTAAGTCTTCTGAAGGGGGCTGCAACTATTGAGGATGTCGCACACTAAGGATGGAGATCCTGCACATGGCAAGTGGTCAGATCTGTGTTTCACTCTCTCAATCTGCAAATTAATATTACTTCCGATTGTATATGTCCTTTATTTTCCAAGGAAGAGATTGGCACAATATTTTTTTACAGCCTAATTTTGTTCTGGATATGGGTTTTTTTGGACAATTACAGCCAGGAAAAATCAACACAAGTATTTTTAATAATTCTCTAGAATTCCTTCTAATTCTAATTTCAATAGGGTCAATATATTTGGGACAATTAGTGTCCCTATATAAACTATTCTAGCAATGGTTCAATAACAAGTCCAACCCTGTTCAAGTAAGTATTTGTTAAATACAGATACTGCAAGTTCAGCTCACTTGTGAGCAACACTTTCATTTCTGAGTCTTGGGACAGAAGAATTCTTCACAGTGCAGTGAGTAAGAAGGGATAGATGTAGTCAGAACCAGTATGAAACCTGTCCAGTGTGAATTTTATGACCTCAGAGATGGTGTAGTAGTATAAAATTCCACCATTCTTCTGGAAAGGCTGAAACTAATCGAGCAACACCTGTACCTCCCTAAGGAAAGGTCAAAGTAAAAAGAAGAATGAGTTAACAAGACAATTCAGCAGGCTGGAATTGTATTTCTTTTAACTTGACATTTAGACTGAATTAACATCCTGAACTTACTCGGCAAGCAATGGAGAGCAAAGCAAATCCATTTAATTATATATTGAGAAAATCCAGAATGTTCCAGGCTGACGTGACTAAGCACCTACTGAGCCTTGACCTGCCTGGAGAACAGAAGCATAAGCAGGGCAGAAGAGCATTTACACTACTGAATAGTGAAAGAATACATACAAAAAGAAAAGACTCCCAGGAGTAGCATGCGATTAACAAAAGGCCAAGGCCAGACTACCAACCACAGTTACAAATTTTCTTCCAAAAGATTAAAGATTGATGCAGAAAGGCCAGGTTGGAGCAATGTGAAAGTCAGTTCTTTCAACTTGACATTTAAACTGAACTAATATCCTGAAGTTGCTCAGGGAATGAGAGAGAGAAAACTATCCGGCAAGGACTTTTATTGAGCTCTTGCAAGCCATAACAATAGAGAAAGTAGAAAGCAATATCCAAGGTGAATTTGTTAAGTGAACTTTCCCAGAGATAGGTGTTTTTAAATGTCCAGCTCCATGTTGAGGGCATCAGAGCAGAACAGAGAGCTACTGGTATTTAACCAGGGATAGATGCAATCAGGAACTAGTGGCAATATTCATTCTATTTTCTGTGCAAGGCAGTAGATTGCATGCCTTGTTTTACAGATATATAAACAACATTTTAAGTATGTTCAGTGTGTCTGCCAATGGGAATATAAAAATGTGTATACCTCAGTGTTTGCCAGGTCGTGGGTTGAACTTGAGTTGATGGACAGATCTTTCAACCAGTAGCGCTTATTGAAATTTACATATTTAAGCCCTGTGGAGACACAGGAAGTTCCCTTTTCGGTTTGAGCCTTGCCGTGGGGGCGGGATTTGGCACCAGGCTCCATTCTTTGGAGCGGCCCCAGGCCTCCCGTCCCCCGGCGTCCGGGCACAAGCCCCGGGTGCCTACGGGAGAACCCCCTCAGCGCCGCAGGCAGCTGAGGAACAACCATCATGGCTGCAGAGCCAAGACCACCCGGAGCGGCTGCTGAGGACTGGTGGATTCCCCTCCCTTCTCCCCCCCATGTGGCCCGTGCAGACCCAGCGAAAGCTGACGGAGCTTTC
>VZRV01003339.1:486680-695774 GCA_013398115.1 Falcunculus frontatus | reverse complement strand
TTTTTTTTTTTTACAGTGGCAGATTTTCGGGCAGGCTGTTGCTGATGCGGTTTGGGAACCACGAGAAGCAAAAGAGACCTCTATTTCCTCAAATAGTAGAGAGACTTCTAAGAACTGTAAATGCTGACCAAGAATCATCCTTTGTTATCCTTTGTGTGAGTTGGATGGGGGGGGCTGCTGGAGAAAAGGGGGTTTTGCTTTAATTTCTTATTATTTCTTTTTACTCTTAATTCTGTTAGTAATAAACTTTTTCATATTCTTTAAGTTTTGAGCCTTTGCATTCCTCCAAAATCTTCTATCTCACAGAAGGTAAGAAAATGCGAACTAAACCACTACAAAGGGAAAGCTCCCTTCTTTTTGGGAGTGTTTGCTCAATTTTTGTTTGCCTGTTTGTTTTTAATTTAGGCTCAGAATATTTATGAATTTTTTCCTTTTAATTTCTGTGCAGGTCGCCTTTATTCAAACTTTGTTTATATTTAATCTTTAATAGGCCAGATATAAGTACCAAGACCTCAGGTAATTGGAAATCTATTTTTCCATGTTTGGGGCACTTTCAAGTGAAGTGTTATATTACCAGACAAAA
This sequence comes from Falcunculus frontatus, assembly GCA_013398115.1. Lineage (NCBI taxonomy): Eukaryota > Metazoa > Chordata > Aves > Passeriformes > Falcunculus > Falcunculus frontatus. Next base: position 695,191 of record VZRV01003339.1, on the reverse strand, counting down.
TTAATATTATAGCCTTTTGAAACTGCAATGTTGTGCCTCTTCTGCCATGTAAGGGACCAGAAACAAAACAGTCCAATATTGCTGAGATCCCTATAGAAAACACTTTACATGCTTTTTATTACCTGAGAAGCTGTTTAGTTGACAGATCTCCCATTTAAATTCAGATTACCGCTCTTAAGTATGGGAGAAGGTCTAGAATATACCCTAAGGCAACGCAGCACATACTCATCTGTGATTAATTTAGCTGCTTAGCAGATGTCAGCTGTACTGCTGACTAAAAGTCAAGTAATCACCTATTCATTGTAAGCCCAGGTGACTCTACCTCAAGCCAGAGATGGTTTTTTGTTGTTTTAAGATGCTTATGGTGTAGACTTTTTAAAAGAAGAACCATAGGAAAAAATATGCTTAATGAATGGGGAAGTGAAGTCTCAGGGCCCTAAACATTATAAATTAAGAGTGAGTGTTCATTCTTTTTAGTTTTATACCTTGAAATAAGAAGGGAAGAATTAATTAAGACCACAAAGGGGACAGTGGTTAAGTTACAATAAAACTGTATGAAATAGAAAAGATGGAGAGTCAACAGATTAAAAATAACTTGAGAAATAGATTGATACACCTTATGCATATTTCTCTGAAGGAAACATTGGCTACTTAAGACCTTATCTTTTACTTTCCTATCCTTTATCTGTCCACAGGGATATTGATTTACTGCATAAGAATTCCTGAGCTTTTTAATATGAAGATCTCTATAATTAAGCAGCAGAAGAGTTCATCTAACTGCATTACTAATGAAGTGAAATTCAAATGAAACATCTGACTAATAAGAAGAAATGTAAAACTCTCTACATGATGTTATGTTATATCATTTCTCCTAGGAAGGTTCAGACGAGTGCTCCTTCAGTAAAGGAGGCTCCCTGTAAAGCAAGTGTCAGGTGCAAACTGGAAAGTGCCTGAACAGGATCTCTTTTCTTCCAGCAGGAGCAGAAGTTTTGAAAAGCCACATGTTAGCACTTAATTTAAAAAAGCCTCAGAAGCCTCTACTCTACATGGTTCACAAGGATGGGCCTCACTCTGCTGGAAGCTGCTCTCCATTGAGACGCAGTGTGTTTTCCCAGACCTGCCCAGGAGTAGCCACTTGGCCCTCACAAACTGCACCAATTCTCTGCTGTGGCCAAGGCAGTGGCTTTGACCACAAACTGCTCCCTTCCTCCCGCTCCAGCCTTATTTTCCCACTTATTCCCCTGCCATGTGTTTCAAACAAACAAACAAGCAAACAAACAAACATTGATAGTCACTCAGCTGACTGCCCCAGTGTTTAATCCAACAGAGTTACACTGGGCATTGAGTGCTCTAATGTTACATTCTACCAAGGCTAGTAATTAAAGGCACTCAGAGTATTGGTAATCAACTATTATCGACTCAAATTAATACAGTGCTGCCTGAAATATAAATTGGAGTTTAACATATTATTTGCCCTATTTCTGCCATAATTTTTCACTTGTGACAGTGGCCCTCACTTTACTATCGGGACCACTGAAATAAGTATAGTAAGACAAAAGATACTTGTAAATTGAAATATGACCCCAGTTTCAATCTGCTACAGACAACGCAAGCTAATTTCCACTAATTCACCGCAAGACAGAGACAAGTAGTCTGCAAAGCAGCAACAATTTAATAAAGGGGAAGAATTCCGTAAAAAATCCTGGCAGTTTATTTTAATAACAAAGAGGGGAGAAAGGCAAATATAAACCTATAAACCCCACACAAAACTTGTGACAATACAGATTTGGGTTGACTTCATGAACATGAGAGAACACATTCTCACATCAAAATTAGTGTGACTTCTCAACACTTCTTTGCCATACTGATAAGGTAAAGTGAGCCAAACCAGTATTTGCACCTTTACCCTTGCTAAACCTCAGGGGAAATGAACTATTATGTGAATGCAAGAGCTGCACATTTATTATTGTACCACATATGCATACTGAGCAAGGTGGAGAAGATGGAGAAGGTGGGAAAAGCTAGAAACACAGAAACCCTCTTAGCATTCCATAAGCCAGCTGCACTGCAACAGAAGTGTTTCCTTGGCAATTTACAGATCACCTAAGGTCAAAATAATTCCTAGCATGACATTTTTGTACTGGGAAACTGATTCACAAAAATGAAAACATCCTGTGGGAACATGCAAGTTTGAGACATTTCTGGTGGTACTCAAGTGTCCCTGGGCTTCTCTCATTCCTTCACAATATGCCTGACAGAGACCAAAAATGCCAGGCCTTTTAGTGCCTAGTTGCCTCACAGAGCTATTTTATTCAGGACACTGGATGTCACAGGCATTTTAGGCCATCAGCTCCAAGGATTTCAAGGATCTTTCGTTCCATGTCACTTTGGCTAAGCACTGCTGCACAAGGGTATCAGGGCCCTGAGTGGTTTCAGGGTCAAGAGGATATTGTTTTATTTTTAATATCTAAATGTTCCAGAGGAGGATTATGTAAAAATAAAATACTGATGAATTGCTGATCTGTGAAAAATAGTGAGGTTAAGATTTGTGTTGTGTGTGTCCCCCCTATTCAAGAAAAAAAATATCTCCATCAAAAATCTCTAACTGGAAAAAGACCAGAAAGTTTATTTCTCAGCCAGGTCTATTTAAAATAGTATCCATATTTTTCTGAAGTCAAGAAGGAAAGCCAAAATTTTAGACATTCATGTGCACACAAAGTACTTTTTCTTACAACAAGTTGCCTTTAAAGAAGAAAAGAAAATTCCAGTTTTCGTAAAACGCATGTACACACTCAAATTAAAACTAAACCTTCTTGGAAAAGAAAGACATGGAATAGGTGAATATTTTTAAAAGCATGAATAACTACATCACTCATACTGCATAAAACTGCTTCACAAAGTGAGATAAAGCTCTTGTCCTGATCATCCACCCTGCTTAACTGTCAGCATGCTTGTATCTCCTGCAGTTTTGCCTCAGAACTCTATAAGAAGGTGCCCAAAAGCATCAGTGACAACTTCCAGTAGATGTCATGGAAAAGGCTACACCAGGTTTGGCTCCATCCTTTCTACATTGTCCTCCAACTTGTGCCACAGGCTCGCACTCGACCACACCTCTGCTATATAGACCAGGGTGTAGCATATCAACTTTCAGCTCCACACTAGAGGAGCACACAACTCTATTGAGCTGGAAGTCAGCCCTTATTTCAGACACTTTGGTTTTGGCAAATAAATAGGATATTAACTACCATGTTCAAAGGACATATAAGGTCCAGAGGATGCTCAAGGCCAGATGCTGTGTAGTATGAACATAGGCAGCTTGTACCGTTTGTTTCAAGGTCAAGGAAGGTTCCTGACCATGTAGAAACATGTCAACATTGCATATGCAGACTTATCTACATGCATGCTCCTGCATTCAGAGTCCACACAGACACATGCAAAAAAAATTGTTCTGCTTCTACAGTGTGTATGATTTAAAAGACTGACCTTTATTTCAGATAAATGTTAAGTTTCAACATGGTACAAGGCTGAAGACATCATAACCTTGCATCTATTGCAATATGTTGTACTTACTCTCATTTAATCTGTTCTATTCATATTACGTCTGGGTTTGGCTCCACTGAAAGTAAATGTTGGTTTCATAAAGGAAGCATACATGTTTCAGTCTAGCTCTTCAGCAGGGTATAACACTCACCATAAAAAAATAAGATATAGTAAGCGATAAAAATATTACAATATGAATAATCGTTGAGCAGAAGTAATATCCATTACAGATAGGTTAGACCACCTTAGCTTTATTCAGGTTAAGCTCAAGATATAGGATCAGAAAGAATTGGAGATGGTAAGACAAATCTCACTGGGTTTTCTAACCTTTAGATTTTGGATGAAATAGCTGTAAGTGCAAACTATCTAGGGAATCTAAATTTTGACTTATTTCATTTGTGGTGAAAAAGCATGATCATTCTCATTAATATGCATAGTTTAATACATTTCTTTTATTAGATAATACAAGCTTGACAACTCAGTTGCATTCTTGTGGCCATAAGCCTTCAATCTGTGTTTATACAGAGGTACTCATGAAGATGTGCAAGATTCAACTGAGATGGTAAAAAAATCCTACCTAATGGGTAGCATTACAAACTAACGAAACACTGGATTAGAAATTTTGAAACAAAGTTTGTTCTAGATTTTACGTATTTAAATCTTTCTTCTTTTATATGCTTTTTATTTTCATTCTGTAAGCACAAAATCATTTGCATCCCTTTCATACCTCTGTAGTATGTGGGTATTTCACACCACTGCTCTTGACTATATGATAAAGGTCTCAGGTAAAATTATTTCCCTCATTTACTCCCAATATGTACCGCCTCAGGCACCTTTGGGATTTTCAGTGGGGGAAAGGGGGCTAAATCACAGAACCAATGAACAGTAATAACTATTACAAGTGCCCCTGGCCAAATCTTGGAGCTGTAACACCGGACTAATGATGAAATTAAATAAGGATGAAAAAGTTGAAGCAAACATCCTTGTTAACTCTCTTTGTTCCACTAGGAAAAAGCAGAAGTACATTTTGTCTTGTGGGAGATCTTACAGCACCTTCCAGTAACTAAAGGTGACCTACAAGAAAGCTTGAGAGGGACTTTTTTATGTGGGCTTGTAGTTATAGAACAAGGGGAATGGCTCCAAACTGAAAGAGGGCAGGTTTAGATTGGATATTAGGAAAAAAATATTTACTGTGATAGTGGTGAGACATTGGAACAGATTGCTCAGAGAAGCTGTGTCCTGGAACTATTCAAGGACACACTGGATGGGGCATTAAGCAATCTGGTCTAGTGGAAGATGTCCCTGCCCATGGCAAGGGTGCTGGATCTCGATGGTGTTTAATGTCTCTTCCAACCCAAACCCTTCCATGACTCATGACTGAGGGCTTTGCTATATACATTATGGTTTACGTGTTGTGAAACAAGGCCCTCTGCTTTGACTTCCCACCTGCACAGCAGTGGCTGGGGGCTGGCCTCTCACACAATGGCACAGTTAATGTGATATCAAGCCCATAGTGGTCACCAGAGAAGGAAGCCTTTGGGCATTGCACATTTCTTCTTTTCTCTGCACAGCAGCATCCCGTTGCAGATAGACCTTCAGAAGTGTTTCTCTAGGGCACAACGCCACAGTGCTGCTACATGTAGGACAATTAATTTTCCTCCAAGTCTTCTGTCAGGGAGTTTGCCTGAGGTCACAAGTTAGTCTCTGAAGTGGAGTTAAACTACAGAAGAGTAAGTAAGTGTAGCTAAGTTCTTCCATGCTGAAGTGTAAGTACAAACCCCCACATTTTTTACCCTGCAAAACACCCTTCTGTACATTTAACCTTTCCAGTTTTATAAGTGGTGGGCAAACAAACAACCAAACAAAATTTATGCTTTTTCTTATCGGAAAAAACCTTTACTAAATCATACCCTGAACTGAGATGTTATGGGTGCTTGGTATTGATGTACATCATTTGCTGTAAACTGAAAGACTCATGAAACCACAGGCTATTTCTGATGGACATAATGCATCCAGAGATTAATGCATCAGATCTTAAATTTCTATTAGCTTGCTATTAAAGATTATGACAGACTTATTTTCTCCCTAGTTTATCTAAAGTATGAAAAGTGGCAAACCCAATGAATTCCTATTTTCTGACCAGCCATTAATCTGATTTACAATGAATTTGTACGGTGCCTGATTTACACTAAAGTTTTATCACTGCTTCTCTGCAAAATGCAGACAATTAACTAATGATTTATATTTCTGCAAGCACAGGGGAAAGTAGGTAATCTTTTCTCATGTCTGTTTCCCTTCCAGCATGATCAGACCTCAAAAAATAAAGATGAATCTGATGACCTGCTTTAACAGTCAGTGGACACTTTTTAATCAGAAATACTGAGAACAACCCTGAGTGAGTATACCTGTCACTTGTGAGTTAGACGTGTCTGTACTGAAGTCCTTAAAGACTTTGAAAGGTATTTTATGTTGGATTGACTCACCATAACTTTACTCTCCTAAAAGCTGAGATGATGAACTTTTAAGCCTTGCAGCTATACACAAAGAAAAAAAATGTGAGCTTTCTCCTTTATTTCTCAGGATTTGACATTTTTCTCCACTGTTACAGAAAACACTGGATTTTATTCCTTTGAGACAGAATCCTTTAATAAAAACTGGTAGAAATGTAGTGTGCAAAACTGAAATATTTTTGCAGTTGAAAGCAGAAAACCCCAAAAATCAATACTATATTTACAATGTCTTCATGATAGCTACCTAATAATCACTTCAACTCCTGGGAAAACCCTAATAGTTATGAAAGAGTACAAGACTAAGTAAGCGCTTTAAAAGTTAAGCATGCTAGTAAATCTCCCTCCTAGCTAATGAAAGCAACTTTTTTTTCAAACAGGCTTCTCATTAAAATGAAATTTAAAAAAGAATCAGCTAACGGGAATAATAAGCACTTGCTTCACTGAAATATCTTTGAACAAAAATGTAAGGATAGAATTGTCTGAAACATGAAATACTGACACCTGAAAATTGCTGTTTATAAAAGTATGAATGTCAGAAGTTAGTGTCAGAATGCTATAGACTTTGTTTGAAAAGTTATGCTGTGCTTGTACTTAGTATTATGACCTGTCATCAAATAACAATGACATAATGGCATAATAATTTAACTGTCACAGCATTGTTTTGAAAATAATTGAAGACAGGTACCATTAAAAAAATAATAATTACTGAAACACTGTATTCTCTTTGCAAGGTAAAACTATTTCCTTGTTTTGTTATCATATAATTAGCTTCTTTTAATGCTACTCATCTTATGCACCAGCAGCTGATAAAAGTTGTTGGTTTTGAGAATAATCTCCTTGATGTGATTTTCTTTCTCTACTGGATACAGAGGGAACATAGAGAAAAAAAATTACTCTAGTTATATTCTTAAAATGCCTTGAATTCTCACAGGTAATTTCTCAAAACCACGTGCTTTCCTTCGGTACAATAGGAATAGCAGTGTCAGCTTTGCAAAGCCTTGGAAAATCAGTGTATATTCACAGCATCTTCAAACCATCAAAGGAAAAAATGTCTGGAAATCTCTTCACTGAAAGAAGGAAGGAGGAGATCTATCTGTGTAAAGAATGGTGTGAGGGTAAAGGAGAAAAGAAGCAATGGGACTCATGGGCTGTGAAGATGAGAGAGATACGGAAACTACCAGAAAACTTTGAAACAAAAAGAGTTGATATGCAAAGATTTCTTGTGTATGTAATACTATCTACAGATTGCAATCTGAGTCTAAATAAATTACATATTCAACAGAATTTAATAACTTACTAAGAAGTAGCAAGATACGACTTTTTGTCATTTTTTTACAGATATTCTGTGGCTTTTTTATTCCAGATATCTCCTCACCTATAGAATTCTGATACTTTTGATAATGTTAGAAGTCAAGAAAACTTGAAAATAATCAGAACTTCAAAGAACTGATCACTGATCACAGATACATAGTATATGCAGTCTAATGTCTTTCAGTGCTCCTCTGCTTCGAAACAACAAAAAGCAGTCAGCTTTTCTACTGGAGATATGATCTAGAAATTCTGAAAAAAGTATAGTGTTACACAGGAATGTAAATTGCTCTCATAATTTAAAGCCCATTCTTATAGCAAATACCATTGAGTCAAACAATAAAAAAATTTGGCCTGAGCATCAATTACCAAAAAATGTTCCTGTTATCACAGAATCCAAAAAGTGGTCTGCTGCCAGCTTTGTGTTCTGGCTGTGTAGTATCTTGTAGATGAAGAATTTGGCAAAGGTCAAACAACTGCCTGGTAAGATGTTCAATATTTACTGCTATGTGCTTGTTGAATGCTGTACAGAAAATTTGGATTTTTTTTTTTTTTTATGATAGGCTGCATTACTTTACAGCATTTGAAAATCCAGCAGACCCCTTTCATTACATTTTGTAAGTTTATTCCAATTCTCCCCACCTGAGAATTGTATTTTAATTCAGTTCCCTTATCTTCATGATGATGTGACAGAAAACATCTATTAATTCATTTGCAAACTAAATGTCTTTTTGCTTTGAATGAGATGCAATTATTACATATTTATGGCAAGGTTTAAAAATTAAAGGCGGAGCTATTTATCATTCTTCTTCTATACCACTAGAAACTAGGAGAGAAAGTGTATATAAAGATCCAAAGGGAAGAAATAAAATGTATGAACATATGGTAAAAAATAACAAGATATGGCTGTCTAATGAGTTTAGCTGACTGTTTAGGCTTAGACGCAGCAAGGGTCAATCATACTTGAAATTAAGTCAAATCTCAAATGTACTTAACCACATTTGAAAGGGATGATCTACAGGAACCGTACAACCAGGTCTACATCATCTTCACCTGAATTACTTTTCTTAGGACTTATTTGTTTAATTAAACAACTAGAAAATTTTGAACTTTGCTTCTATGACTACAAACCTGATTTTATTTAGGGTTCTAAGAAGTTAAGATTTAATGGTGCATAATTGCTTTATCAGTTTTCTCAACATAAATCATAATTTCAGTGCCATCAGAGATGAAGTTTCAGAAAATCTAGTCTCTCTATAAATAGGCATATGAAGCAGATGAAGGAATAATGGAATAACTATGTTCCCATCCTACTCTTTGTATTATATGAAGATATTTTTTCAGTTTAAATCACTAAGCATTCTGCCCTAATATGCTCTCTTCCTCCAAATGATCATTTCCAAAAGAGATGGAAAACTGGAAACATTCACAGGCATGGTTTCTACTTTCTTCTACTTTGTTGTCCTTTCCTGACTACTTTAATGAATAAGGATACAAGAAATTATTTTACAGATGTAATTTAACTGTTCCAAATAGTACAGATATAAAGCAAGATCAAGGAATCAGAAACCATAAAAATTTACCTCTCTTCTTTCCTTTCTCTCTTAGTCTTCCTTTGTGGGCATAGGAGACTTCCAAACCATCACTGTTGTTTATACACAAATCTTTAAAAAATAACCTAGAGTCAAAATCTCACCATAGAGAATTAAAAATTAGTTTCTTTGGGTTTATAATCAAGTGATAATTTCACTCTGGGGCATTACTTCTTACATAAGAGACAGAAGCACTTTTCCTCCACTAAATTTGGTACTTTGAAGTCTGGAAGAGGAGTAAGAAAGAGGACCAGACAGTTCTCTACTGTGTAACTTTGACTTTCCCAGTACACCAAGAAGATGATAAAACTCATAAAGGTCAGGACATGGGATTAAAAAAGGTGATCCGGTTCTCCTATAATATCTGGAAGTCAGAAATCATGTGGCACTTTTCAAAAGAAACAAAAAAAGTTGCTGTAAAGGGAAATAGTTGGGTAATTCCGCTACCTGGACTCACATTTTGGCCACTAGTTGAAATTAGAAGTTTTTGAGGAATTAAGCAGTAACAGGTGCGTCACAGGAGGTGGAGGACAAGACATACTGGCAAGGTCAACTTCTGCCTCATATAGTCTAAATATTTTCCCTGAATATTTTTTCTCTTTTCTTTCCTTTTTTTTTTCAAAGACAAACTCAAAGTAGAACTGGAATAATGACAGGAAAAAAAGAAAAAACCAGAAAACATCACATTGTAGAACTATCAGGTCATGTTGTAAGTCCATCTACTCCAGAACCCCATGAGACACTGGCCCTTTGCCCACTTCAACACACAGTGTCTTGCACTGAGTAAGAATTGAATGTTTAAGTCTTTGTGCCCTGCTTACAGTCCTTTTTATTGTTTTCCATGTTCTAGCTACGTTTCACAAAGAGTTGCTAAGCTTTGTTCAGGCACAGCTTTCAATGAAAGAAGACTGACAATGAGATGAGAGTCTTTTATAAAACCAAACTGAAAACTTTTCTTGAAACAACCTTCTGGGACTCTTGTCCTTGGGCAGGATTTTTGCATGTAAGTAGGAGATAATGCAGGCTGAAGAGATCTCTTTTAAAAGTTTTGCTAATTTTCACTAGGCTGGTTCACATGAGTTCTCTGGGCCCCTCAGTGGAGGATTTTAATCATGCTGTGTCTTTTGTGCTACAGTGATCACAATGCTAATTTCTGTAATTCCACATTTGGGAGCCCACTTTTCAAAGTGTAAATAACTGACACTGACTTCACAAAGAAATTTTTTCCAGAGGGAATGCAACAGTAGAGTCACAGAGAAGCATCATGAGCCAAACACTGAAAAAAAAAAAAAAAAGTAATTGTACAAAGAAAAATAAACCATCCTCAATTTCCTTCCCCTGTGCTGTAGAATGTGCATGAATAAAATACATGAGAATAAATTTTGTGAGGGAGAAAACTTTGCCCCTTTGATCAGACTCAACCATCCAGATAAAGCCAGCCTGGAAAAAAACCCCATCACTTTAAAAAAAAATGTAATTCCTAAGGGTCTTCAAGCTTGATAAATGGCAAGACCTCTGAGATAATGGTGGAGTTGTGTTTTAATGCTGTTTAATGGCATTTACTATTAACATTAATCATACAAGGATGCTATTGACTTGTAATTCCTTGAAAAGATGATCTTTCATAAAACCTGTACTAGTGAAATCCTTGAGCTTTTTACCATTACGCAGATTGCAGACGAGTTCATGGGATCTATTAATGCTTCAAGTGAAAGAATGCTACAGCACCTGACTAAATTTACAGAAGAAAAAGAGAAAGGGAAACCTATAATCAATGTCCCTGAAAACAAAAAATGAAGGCACTATTCCAATTCTTGCATTAACTATCCCAAATCTCTTAAGGTATTTCTTCCACCTCAGTAAATTTACACCGCACCATTAATAATGGCATAACTCCTGCACTCTTGATTTCAGAGTGCAATACCATTATTGCTCTAACATTAAAAACTTCTGTAAATCTGGCAAAATTATGAAATGCAGTTAGAAGATGCAGCAAGGAGCTGAAGTTGGGATAACGCACTTACTATGTATGCAATGGTCCCACATTACTTGAAATATGTGGCACAGAGGTTCACAGAAGGACTTTACAAGGCCAGAAAATTGCAAGATAATTTTTTTGCCCACACCAGAAAGTTACAGCATTACAATTAATGTAGTAACCTCTCTTAACCTTTTTTAAGTATACTACCTACTCTTTTTACTTTTAGTTAACAACTACTATATTTTCATTTGCAGATTGCTCATTGCTTCCTCTCATTTGAAACATAACATACTTTAGTATTTCACGAACTATCCCATTTATTACAGAACAGTTAAAGGACCTCAGACTAAAGGGAAAGAAGCCTGTACTTCAGTGACTGTGTCGTGATATGTTAATTAGAAATTTATATATATGTCACAGAATATTTATGAAATGCAAGGTTTTATGATTATGGTACTGAAAATAGCTTCTAGTACATCACAGAAAGCTGAGGACTGATGAGTTTTCTGATTGAGATTCTTTTTGGTGAAATATGACTTATCAAGAAAATCTTTTACAAACACCAGGAAAGCATTAGATATTTTGTGTAAAAATTTAGGGTTTAGCTATTCAAGACTTCACAAATACTCAGGCAGCTCTTAGGACACCTAGTCCTAACTTTAAAGATATGATCTAATCCTCACTGGAGTTCCTTTGCATTTAGCAAGTATTAGTTCCCTAAGGCCTGTCCCTCCAACAGGTTATGCAAGATTGGGTTCAATTCTCTTTCACTTTCACCATTTACAAAATTTCTTAGGACCCTCTAACCTCAGCACCTCACAGGCTTGCAGATCATTCTGGAAGGCATGAGGAGAATGGAGGAGAGAGAATAGTGAAAAATGCTATTCCTTCCCTCTTCTTATTTCCTCTGGAGAGTTGATTAATGGATGAACCTAATCTTCCACCCAGTCTACCCAGTCCTCATGACCAAATACAAAATGGCTATAGAGTTCACATGTTGTTTCTATGATACTTTCTTCCCTCAGTATGTTTGCAACAACTTTTTGAGACCCATCAGGCAGATCAGTGAGATTATGAATACTTTCGATATAACTGAATTCTTAAAAAAAGTGAATAGAGTAACATGGGTCTCCATTTAGCACTAGAGGCTAAAGTATGTGCTACAGAAGCATCCATACAAGTATTTGTATATTGCAGGTGATGGCTGTTGTCAGCAAGGGCAGTGAGGGCTGAAGGAAAGAGGAGACAAAATTTTAAGAAACATGTGTCTTCCGCATATTATTAGTACCACTATTTTAAGATCTTGCCTCTTTCTTTAAGGTGATGACAAAAGAAACTGCCACCCAGAGATAAGGACTGAAACTTCACTTGAATGGTTTACAAACACAGGATTTTTTTTTCCATAACAATATTGCACAACTTTTAAGAAGAATAGTAATGTGTGATTCATCAAAGGGATTTTACTGGCCCACTCAGTACTCAAAGAGGAGATTTCCCATTTGAGCTTTAAGTGTTCTCAAAGTTTTGACAAATTGTGTAAAACAATCAAACTTAATTCCTTATGATTAATCAAAGCAAACTACATTCACTTTAATTCTGTAGGAGAGCCTCAGTTCAGGGATTTACTGGGTTTTTTTCCCATTTAACACCTTTAGTCAATTCACCTGAACATTTTAGAGAATTGCATTTTAGAGAACACCTATACATTAATTCCTGTCTCATTATTAATCATTAAACAATTTCATTACTGTCCCAAGGGTATTAAAACCTCACAATAGGACACCCTTTTAAGGGTCTTTTGTAACATTCATTTTGGAATATCTGCAGTGCACCTTAAACCACTGAGAGAAGCATCACTGTAGTAGGAGGAGGAGTAGTAGTAGTGGTAATGGTTGTAGTTAAAAGAAAAAATTAAACATGGCCTAGAATAACAAGGAGAAGCTGATACTTGGGATATCTCAGTAAATCACAGTAGCATTACACTGCTGTAGAGTTAAGTTTCCAGACATTAAGAAGCAGAAATTATTAAAATGTCATAATCCAAAATCAGGAAGAAGTATTTGCATGGATATCTTATTTATAAACACGTAAACATGCTTTTGCTTCATTACAAATGAAAACTTCCCTCTGGTGAAGTGGTTCATGCTGGTTTTCTCAGAACCCAGTATTATCAACCACAAAATCAGTATCTATGTGATGTTATCTGGTTGTTTTGACTGGAGCTTCAGGAGAATTAAAAAGATTGGTGAACACCTTACCCTCCTTCCTTGAGGCTTTCTGCAGTCTTTTCCATTTCATTTTGGCTTGCTGATTTGCTCTCTACCATCAGCACTTCCGAATTTGATAAAGGAGAAATGCAGAACCTGCCTCAGAGCAGTCTGCACTATGAGAGCAGGCAGCTGCTTACCTGTTTAACCGAGTACAGGAGGCGCCCGTAGCAGTACATCATGAGCGTCACAGGGACAACCAAGCAGAAGATGAAGAGACAGATGATGTAGGATGTGGACTCAGCTGACTCTGAGGACCAGCGTACTGAACAGCTTGTCCCTGCACCTTCTACCCTGTAACTGCTCCAGCCGAGCAGGGGTGGCACAGTCCAGACCAGGGAATAAATCCAAGAACCGCCAACGGCCAGCAGAGCCTTACGGTAATCATCGCTGCGCTTGTGGCACAGGGTGAGAGTGCTGTAGCGCTCGTAGGACAGCACGGCCAGGGAGATCAGGGACACGATGCCTGCAATGAACCAAGCAATATAAATGCTTACTTCCATTATTTTGCATGTATCCATTCCAAATCTCAAGAAAGCAGATTATTTTTTTGGTTATTATATATTTGAGGCAACAGTGAAAACTATTTCCATTATTTTCTATGCGTTAATCCTCACTGGTCCTGGTTGCTCTGTCCATCATGTCAAATTTTGTTTAACTCAGATTTATCTTACACTGGAAGATTTTTATATGTGAGAGATATTAATCTTCTGATCAGGTTTTCAGCTTTATCTGTTTTAGTATTACTCAGGGGAAATCAATTTTCTATCTGAGCTAATAACATGGTGAAAGATTCCCTTAATGAGAACTATTCAATTTTTAACATCCATGAGCATTTTCAAATAGTGCATTGACTTTTACATTAAAAAAAAAAAAAAAAATTAAACACTGGGAGCCCCAAAGTGAAAGAAGCTTCTGCTTCTTTTGCTCTCCCCCATAGACTAGATGAACCTCCAGTTCTGACCACTCATACATGGAAAAAACAGACAACAATTGTAATTTATGGAATCCCAGACCACAAAAATTCAGGAAAAAATGCCATTATCTTTGGGTTTGGCACAGTAAGACTTCAAGGTTTGAACTTTTTAGTAGCACTAAAAAAAAATCCACATTATGACTGGGATATGGCAGGTTGCAACTTTATTTACATATATATTACATAGTCAAGTTTAAAAGATCTTTAGGTTAATATTGAACCCTAGGTGTCATAAACCCGCTATATCTTCCAGAGGAAGGCTTTAAAATATGGGTTGTAGGATATTTCCATTCTCTTTTTCAAGGTCTGGGACCCAAGCCCCTCTACAAAACTTCATGATTTTCCATGGCAGGTTCTTAGTCACAACTCAGTGGAGTGGGTTTTGTTATTTCCTATGGTTTTGTTCTCCTTGCAGCTTCCTTACAATTCTTGGTGACACAACGCTGGATACCACTTCAAGGATTTATGACAGAAGGAACTTGTTTGAAGATCTTTAAAACCCTATTTTCCAATGTTTTCCAGTCCCCTTCTTTTGCTCCTGTAAGACGAAAAACCTGAATAAATCAATGTCAGTCCAGCTCTTTCCATGAGTTTTTTTCTTGATCTTTGCTATTAGCAACAGCCAACTACACAGTAGCACTGAGATATATAGCCTGCCAAAATTCTCAGATTTTGAGTGGTACCTACTCCCAGCAAATGGGTTAAAAGAAAAGGTGTTTTTCAGGGGAATTCATAGCTGTAATCCATTTTCCCCATTTAACTGTCAGCTTCTCCTATAGCTCCTTCCCAGGCATGGAATAGCAGTGAGTCAGAGACTTCCCTTGGGAATAGCACTACTCTATCTTGTACCTGGGCAACACACCCCACACAGGGCACAGTGGGATGTTCTCCCCAGGCACAGCATTTTGCTCCACTTTTCCTTACAATTCAGTGACTCATTTCCGAGTTAACTGGATGCAGGCACAGCTATTTCTGTCATCCTGACAACAATTTGCAGTTACTTTGTGCAGAGCTGGGTACGGCAAAGGACCCAGGGGAAATGCGAGCACTCCTTGCTGCAATAGGATGCCTTATTTCTCAGGGGAAAAGAAAGACAAAGGGTATGAGGAGAAGGCAACTTTTGAAGAAAAAAACATCTTTCTTGTTACAAGAGTCTACTAAATTATTTTCCGTACATTACTGGGAAGTCAGTCCTAAAGAGTAAATACATTTACAGCTGTAATAGCACCACTAAATTCAGCTGACTTATAAACTTCTTTTAAGGCTAGGCTATTTTAGAAACAGGCGAGACTTTCTGATCATCCCTCACCTAATCTGATTTCCTACATAATACCACTCTTGAAAGCCCTTGGACTCAAGAGAAAAGAATCTACTGCTCTCTCCTTGCTCCCAGCTCACACTTAATTATGCTTTCTTAGCATTGCCACCTTCCATGTTTTTATCTGCTTGACTAAAGAGCTTCTCTCTATCAAAAACATTTAGCTCATGTAGGTACCTAAGGCAAAAATCCAGATTTTGTATTTGAAACATAGTCCTCTGTCAGGTGTTATAGATCTATTTCTGCACTTCAGACAGTCATAGACTAATTGAAAACTGTCTCAGGAACAAGAAATCTCTCCCTTCCCAGCTGGGTTGTCTATAGCAAGGATCTACTGTTCTTGCTCTACCTCTGACGGTAATTGAGCTGTACATTTTCCCTACTTTGTCAAGATGGCAAGTGAGCTGTACTTTTGCTGAGGATATCCTACATTCCTGTGTGTGCGGTGCTGCTTAGAAAACCCACATAGGATGTTCAGATTTCCCTAGCTCTGGGTCCTGCTTCCTGGTTTGCTGCTTTCACCACTGGGCTGTCAGGTCCAGCCTGGCTGCCAGCTCTGCCTGTTCATCCCTGTGGTTGTGCTACTGCCCAGCAGCTTCTTCTGGTGTGTATTGACATGGTTTATGGCACACATTTACACTTTCTCTTATCTTCACCTATTGCCTAATACAAGGAAGATGCTTAGCTTTTCTCACGCTGGTATTTATGATGGATGGCTTTATGAAGTGGATCTGAAGACAACTGACCATGAATGCAGGATTACTTGTTTTGAGATGCAGAAAAGTTCTGTCTTACACTGGCATAGAATTAGTGTTCAGATTTAAATTAGGATCATGGTGATCCCAGTCAAGAATAAATCAAATATTAGCAATCAGACAAAACCACAAAAGTTACCTTTAAATTACAGAAAATAATTTTCTTCTCTATACAGAAGAAAATTTGTGACTCTTAATTGCACATCTTGGCAGGAGCCAATTCATCTTCACTCACCTTTTCCACTGACATGACACAAACTACACTTTTTCTCTGGAGGACAAGGATTGTAATTTATGGAATCCCAGACCACAAAAATTCAGGAAAAAATGCCATTATCTTTGGGTTTGGCACAGTAAGACTTCAAGGTTTTGAACTTTTTAATAGCACTAAAATTAATACCACTACGCATTGACTTCTAATATTTTCAAGATAAGGGAAAATGAGGAATACAGTGAAGAGGTAGTTCATAAGAGATAAAAGAATTCAACATTTTTCATGTGGTTTAAACTTAGTAAGCCCAGCTAACTTTTCAGAAAAATTACAATTACTTTGAAAGAATAGAACTGATGCTTTGAAAGATGAACATATAAATTCAAAGCCAAAATCAAAATAGAAATCTAACAGGAAGCTTTTTCCAGCAGTGAGATACATTTGGTTGAACTGGCTCCAAGTAATCGAAACACCTATTACCCAGGTGAAGAAGAAACAGGAACAAGAGAGGACATTGCAACCCTGTCTCAGTCTGCTTTGTGTGACCTTGGGCAGTGTACACCAAGTCACAAGATGTGCCCTGACTCTCTATGCCCCAGCACTGCAGCTCCATCCAGCCTTACTGATGGAGGGCGTTTCACCTTAACACAGAAGCCAAGACTGGTCAAAACCAAGCCACATCAAGAATAACCTTGTTGCAATGTTGTGGCAGAGCAGCTCCAATGTCCCTGATTGGTAAGAATATCCATAGCTTTTTAATTAAGAAAAAAAACCCAACCAGACAATTTTTTTTTAATCTCATTCTTTTTTTAGTTCAGTAGCTGAATCCTAGAAACAAACCAGGGTCCTTTCATCATTTATAACAGATCCTAATTTGTTGGACTGAAACAACATAATTTCATTAAAAAGGCAAGACCAGGTTTTGTGTTCAGCCAGTTTGACACTGGTTGGAAATAAAATACAGGGATCAGGTGTATATCAGATGCCAGCAATAAACTGATGATTGCCTTGTCCTTAACATGCTTTTCTAGAGCAGCCAGTGTGATCCTCTCTGTAATTTTTCCAGGTACTGATTTTAGACTAACAGGCTTGTAGTTTCCTCAGCCCTCCCTCACCCTCTTCTTGTAATCTGTTTTGGCTAAAGCAGAATAAAGCTTCTCAGTTTTCATTATGCCTCCTAGCTTTGCATACATAGTTTTCTTAATGCCATGTGCATTTAACTGTTCTGACCTTTGTCAGAAATCCTGCAGTTATCTGGTATTCTATTTCATGCCCTATCTGTTGCAGTCAGAGGAATTAGTGAGAATCTCTAAAACAAAAAGCTATTAAATACTTTAGAATTGTCTCTGAAGAAAAGACTAGAGCGCAATCTCCATGGTCTTAATAACTAGAAAACAAATTTAAAAAATTAATGTAAGCTATAAAAAGAAGAAAATAATTATAATTCTTCATGCCAATGTTTCATTCTTATTGTGTAGTAACATTTACAACTGCGTAGACTGTGTATATTAATTTCAAATGAGTAATTTTTTCTAAAATGGCAACAAAATTAGGTTCACAAATAGCAAATCAAAATGGAATTTGGTTCCAACAAATATTTAGAGCCTCAAGCTGGTATCTAGACAAATAACTCCACAGGAGTCAATCACAGTGAGAAATGTAATTTGCTCCCCCAACACTTCATGCATATATAGGAACAAAAATGAGATTCTCACTAAACAAGTACTGAAAAATGTCAAAAACTCCACTGCAGATTGCATTACAGGAATAGATAATTATTCAAAAGTTAACCATGGAAATAAGTGACTTTGAGACTAGCTGGGTATGGAGCATAAGCTTTTCTACACAGCAATTAGTTGCAGTGAGTAGAGTGCAAGAAATTAAATTTCAAGTCATAAACCAGGACAGACATCTATTTATAGGGCTATCATCTGAGACATTATGTATTATTTACTTTTATTTAAGGATCTGTACATTTCTCCCTGGCAGCACAGCACAGACTATGCTGTGAAAGGCGCAGCAAATCATTACACTTTGTTCCCATGAGTC
Organism: Falcunculus frontatus; assembly: GCA_013398115.1. Classification (NCBI taxonomy): domain Eukaryota; kingdom Metazoa; phylum Chordata; class Aves; order Passeriformes; genus Falcunculus; species Falcunculus frontatus. Next base: position 676,684 of record VZRV01003339.1, on the reverse strand, counting down.
CCAGCTAAAAGCGTTACATTTTCTTATTAGTTTTTGCTGGTTTATGCTGCTCACTGATGTAGTAATTGGAAAGGGGATGCAGCTCGCCCGTGGTCTGGAGGCTATGTAAAACTGAGAATCCCAAGGATTCAGCCTATACTGGGTCAATGTTTTAACTACTGACTTAGGTATATTTGTCCTCTTAAATGTCCTGAAGGTCATTACACTACATCATGGTTAGAGTCCTGGGCCATCCTGGAGAGGTCCTGGTTGCATGTTGTAAGGGACATCCTGCACTATGTTCCAGCTATCAAGGACCAGGTGCAATGAAAAGAAGACACAGGTAACCTTTGACAAACTGAGCGTGGAGGGATGCAATAGCACCTTCTTCAACAAGAAATTAATGGAGAAACACTAAATCCAAGGGCATGTAAAAACCCAAGATAGATTTACCACACCTAACCTCCATGAAGGTTGATTTTACCCACTCACAGGCATTGTCTCAGTTTTCATTCAGTCACGCTCTCACACTCACAGACCCACAAGGTCTCTGCTTAAGAGGTCTGTCCAGAATTTCTTTTGTGCAACAGAGAGAACAAGAGACTCCAGCTACCAGTTCCTAAAACCCCGTGCTTACAGGTACCTCCCTGGCAACAAACTGGGTTTTGGATACAGCTTTTATACACCTCAGAAGTTCACTGTCATGAAATCCTCCATTGCTTACAAATCCTGCCCATACTAACCTTGTACGTCTGAGGCGAGACTGCTGCTCCCTGTTGGCATTTCCTCATCTGGAAAGCTCGTCTGCCTGGAACATGCTCACCTGCACCAGCACCATTTCCTTCATGGTGCGCTGCCAGGGAAAGAAATGGCAGCTGTATCATGCTGTACCCTTGAGGCCATGCTCCTCTCAGCAGATGCAGGATCCTCCACTCATGAGTTGTCACACTCTGTTATCATCAGCATCCAGTCCTCCAGGCTTGGCCGAGTCAATATGTTTTACTGGTAGAAACAGCATTCTTTGTTACCTGCACAAGCAGTTCTCACTGTTCTGCTGGGCTGTCTTCAGGCGTTTACAGACCTTTCCCTCCCTGCATCATCCGTACCAACCTCAATAACTCCCCAGCAAGTCCATACGTGTCCCAGTACCACTGCAGCCCATATCCAGCCCAAACCCAGCTGCTGAGACAGAGACAGGGCAAAATGCAGCTGAGAGCCTGGTGCAAGGCATGGAACCAGAGTGTGCCGGGCTGTTCTGTTGCTGAGCCCCATGGCAGGGTGGTGGAAGCTGAGCAACCCTGTGGGTGCATCAGACCACCTGCCAGCCACGTACGAAATGCAGGGGGAAATCAAGGGGAGAGTAAGTGTTACTAAGTTCCCACATGGCATCTACAGCACCCTCTAATTACTCCAGAGGGGCCTGCCAGCAGCAGAGGTTAACCAACAGCAACTCCAGCCATTGCTGCTTAAACGTGTTGATGAACGAGGAGAAAATGGTGATATTTCATGCGTCACAAGACTCCATTCCTATACGTGTGTGCATGCAATACCCATTCTTGTGGGACAGCTTTCACATAATATCCTGGTGTGGTGATTTAACACCAGCCAGAAATTAAACTCCTCAGAAATAAGCCACTCCTCTTCCCCCCACCCTTCTGGCAAGAGAGAGACAAAGGCAGAGATTATGGCTTGAGATAATAATTTACTGAAAGCAAACAGCGATGAAATAAGAAAAGCACACTAATAGCAGCAATATTAATAACAAAAGTATACAAAAAAGAGGAGGTGCTTTACACACAAGAAGCTGTTCATCACCTCAGCTTAGTTCTGTGAGGCTGCCAGGAGAAAGCCAGGATGGTGGCCGTGCCCATGCCCAGCACCACATGGTTTCTCCAGACAAAGAAAAGATGGTGGGCACTTCCTGCAGTCATCATTCCTGTTCCCAAGCCTGAGACAATAAAAACCATGATGGACAAATCCCCCCAAAAGCTGGATAGTGTTTGCTGTGATGCCTGGTTTTTTTCCAGATCGCTGTGCTCCACTGGTTCAATTCCATGTAGCATGGCCACTTTGAACTGTTCCACCCCGCTCTACCTGGCTCCACTCAGCTCCTTCTGGCTCGGCTTGGCTGGGATCAGGCTCCCCTCCGCCCCTCTGTTCCCTGCAGATGCTTCCTGCACTGGCCCTGCTTTTCAGCACCAAGTCTTGGAGCCAAGGCTGCCACTTTTTCAGAACCACATCTCCAAGATGTGTCTTGGAGGAACTGGGAAGGGGACAGGCGGTGGCAACAGAGGACAGGGTCGGCATGGCTGATTCACCCAGCAATCCCCCCCAGTGAAGAGTGGAACAGAATGACACACTTTCAGGGGCACGCTCACCTTTTCTTCCCCACAAAACCATGCCTGCGGAGATGATGTGCATGGTATGGAATAGCAACCTGGCCACATCCACATGGTGCTGAGCTCTATGCCCTCTCTACAGCCAGGACACCTGGGAAGGACATCATGCAGCTGGAAGTGCAAGAGGAGCATGAACAAGCAGCTGGCAGGCTGGGACCTGCCAGAAGTTGCACTTTTGCTTTTGAAGTCAGGCCACTGTGCAACGGTGAGCAGTGAACTCAGAGAAGCAGCGAGCAATGAAGAGCACAGTGCTGGAAGGGCATTAGCAGGGGTGAAGGAGGCATGCTCTGGTCCCCACTTACAAATGCCGTGCTGGTAAATACCTAACATGAGCAACAGGTAGGTCTCTCAGAAATATTATGTGTCCTAACACAGCTATGTTCCCTTCTTTCTGGTTCCGCAGTCTTCAGCTGCTAAATCAGCTCTTCCATTAGCTGGAGAATATACTAAAAACTCTGTGGCACTATAAGATGGAGATGCACTCCAAGTTGGGAATATTGGGGGATCCTGTGCTGAGGTATTCTGCTGTTCCTTCTAGATGACACCTTTCATTGTGCTTGCCCAAAGACTTAAATATAAACACAGAAGAACAGCAGTAAAAAAAAGCACTCTTCAAATGAAGCCTTTTAATACCTCAAATTTAAAGTTTTGAGTTTAATTCCAAGTTGTGCTACTGAATGGTGTTACATAAATATATTATTGAGTTATACAAAACTAGTTTGATCAGTGACTCAGTGCTGTTTTCAAGGGGAAATAGCTTTCCTGAATATAAATGAGAGCCTTTCTGTTAGTTCTCTACAGAAATAAAACATTCCACACATAAAAATGAAATATAAACAATTTAAGCAACTTAAAAGTCATGACCTTTCCAACATATTTGTGCTTCTGTATCTTTCTTAGAACATGTCTTAGTATCATCTGTCAGGGACTATGCATGAAATACGATTTGTAGGTCTAGTATTCACAAGAGAGGTTTAGAAGAGGCAAGAGGTTAAAAAAAAGAAACAATCTCTTTTTCCAATGGTTAGTTACTCTTCAGGAGCAATTTTGTTGCTCTGGGCCAAAGTATCTTACCTAACAACTGCCACAGCATCAGAGACTTTATGAGAGCAATCCATTCTATCATCACCTTTGTTTCCATTTTCCATGTACCACTTAATGTTAATACAGATAAGTAAAACTACTGGGCTCTGCTTCCATTAAAATCAGTACATTTCTTCCACAAAAACACAGTGATAATCACTACAGTAATTGCTGCCATCAGAGATTTCTTTGCAGGTGAGGAGGTAAGAATATTATAATGAAAAAAGCAGAAACTTTCAAAAGCTGACTCACTGATTTGTTGACCCGGTTTTCTCATAGCATATGCACTTTAGTAAAATATGAAAAACTATTAAGTCACAGCATCACAGAGGAAGAAAGAACAAAACTTGTTAATAGTTGAAATAAAAATAAAAATTCCATTTTGCCTTCTAGCTCTGAGTCTCATAACACACATTTCACTGCTACACCCAAGGTAGGGAAAACCCTATGTCATATGCAATCTCCAGTGAGTTTCTGCAGGTTACATCTCTTTTTTCATGAGACTAGAATTGCCAAAAAGTGGCAGAGAGAACGTTGATAGGTCTGACAAATCTGGGATCGGCAGCCTGGAATGAATGAAGTCCAGTTAAATTGATAAAACAGAGTTAAGTTGGATAGCAACTTTCATAGCCAGTAGGGCTAGTGGGAAGGGAGCATAAAACGAGCAAATCTGAGAGAGGAACATGTGAGAGATTGTGAATATGAGATTTCACAAAATATTATTATCAAAGGCTTCAGGTTTTGTTGGGGGGGGGGGTTGGGGTTTTAGTGTTTGGGGTTTTTTTTCATTTTTTGAGATGAGAAATGCAAATTAATATTCAGAAGGGATTCAATCAGTTCTGGAGAGTGGCAGACATATATGGCTACTGTTTCTTCTTCACTAATCCCCAGAATTTTGTCCGCTTTTTCCTTTTCTGTCCCAAACAAAAAAAAAGAGATACATATTTTATGAGCCCACATACAGCTGCCAGCAGATTTTGGCAGAAGACCCCAAACCTTTCCAGAGTTAAAAAGAAAGCCTGCTGAACCTAGAACACATTTCAGAGTTAAGATGAATAGACCCAAAGTGAGGACTGGTCTTGGTGGACAACCAGCCAGTACTAGCCTGACTTGCTTGAAGTTCAGCAAATAAACAAATCACAGCAGAACATTTTATGATTTAGCAAAACCACAATGTGAATATAACAACTTCTGATAAGTTTAGGGCTAATATAAAAGATATGAACTGCAGAAGAGTGCGTGGATGGCTCAGAAACTGAAAGAAACAGATGAGAATGAAATGTGCTTCTAAAACACTATTGGCTTTATTTGGATATGCCTATTAAATATATATATGATAAACATAGAATAAATGGTCAAAACCATCAAATATTCTTTCATTTCGTGACTCTTATTCTAGCTGCTCTCACATATTAGTGATCAGAGCACAATTTCCTTTTGATTTTTAAGGCATTAAAAACATTTCTACTTATTTGAAATTGAGAAAATATTTCCCACACTCATTTGTTGAACATTAGCAGTTACAACCATTTTCCAAATACAGGCTACCTCAGCTATCAACTGTTAGCTTTGAATAGAAATAAATGCCCAAATTGCCATTTATCTAATGCCTGTAATTATCTGTTCTCTTTTGCTAAGACGACTTGGAATCATAAGTCCATTAGAACAGGCAATCATTCCTTTCTCCAAAGAATTATCTTCCTGCATCTAATTCTAATGGAGTCACAGTTTAACTTTGCACTTGAAAGAAATCACTGAGAAATCACTGTTGGATCCAACCCTGGTGGAACAAATCTGACAACAAGCATTACTGGTCCTGTTCAGTAAATCCTTCTTGCTCTTTTCTCAATGGTCATTTCTCTGTTTCATCCTTTGTACAACATACCCTTTTCCTTTGTGTTTGGTGGCATCTTCAATACAGACAGCATGCATTACTTCAAATAGGAAAGAAATATCTCAGGTTTTTCCTCTTTCTTTCCTCCTCCTTTGCTGAATTTTTAAACATGTTTATGTTGTGCTTTAAAGGTGGTCTTAATTCCTAGCTGTATCTGGGGGCTTAATGTGTATCACTAAGTACTATTATATTTTTCTGCAATGTTATTAATATGCCTATCCATCCAAACAACAAATTCCCAGTGGCATAAATAGAGCAAAGAATTCCCTTTTGCATCGCAGCGATACCAGCATAATACAAAAATATCCCAAACGTTCACTTCTGTCTCATTTTCCACATGTTATGCAGGAGCCCTTTGCATTCTGGAAAGCAAGCTGGCACCGGCAAATTCAGCTTCCTGACTTGGCTGCCTCCGTGTCAGTATATTTATTCTGCCGCCTTTGGGAGTCGGAGTAAGAAATATCAGCACTAGATGGAGCTCCTGTACAGCAGCATCTCAGGAGAAAAGCGGAAATGGATGTACAGTGCTGGAGTAGCAGGAGGATGCTCTCAGGGCAGTCAGGTTCCCTGCTGCATCCCCATGCCCACGCCATCCTGCAGGCCCCCCACCTCTTGCCAGGACTGCTCCTTTGGAGAGGTGGGGGCATCCCTAGGACCTTCCTTCATGCTGAGGATGTGCACAGATATAACACATAATAAGCAGTCTCAGGGGGTTTCTCTATGTGGGACATAGCACCAAACAAGGTAAGAGGTGAAATTACAGTGTATTAGCATTTGCTAGCCAGTGAGCCAAGCGTCCACCGAAGCACACAGCCAACTTCCTTTCAATGAGCCCCTCCTTTTTCACTGAATCCAACTGCTTATTTTTAATAATAAGAGTATATTTCCTGAGATTTTCTATAATCTGGGGGGTTTCTTTGTCAGTTACCATTCCTAGGTGTGGAACATGCTACAAATACTAACTCTTCTGAATCGAGTTTGTCATAACTGGTCAAACTGGTTTTTATAGAGATTAGATATTAACTGGTCAATAAATAGTCATATCTGATACTATGAATGGGGTCTCAAAATATGTTGACCAGGCTTTACACTGCCTTTGGGCCAAGAGTTTTGTGTACAGTTTTACAACCCCACAATCTGACATGGTGTGGGGGTGAGATAAAACACCAGAGAAGGCTGCTCGTGTCTCTATCCAAGATAACTGTGATGGCTGAAGGATGTGCTACAAGGAGAAGCTGTATTCCCCATTCCTTAACCTATTCCTTAACCCCTCCAAAGGACCTCAAAGAGGAAATATTTTGCTACATCCATTAAGAAATTAGATATAATTAATGCAGACAGAAATCCTTTGCAGTACATTTCACCCAACCAGCGAGTCTAACCTGCAGCAGTGGATAGATGGTGGAAATTGCACTGGAGAGCGTTATAGTGGAGGTATGACATACTGGGACAAGCGTGGCTATCGTGGAGGGAAGCCATACCTTACCAATTCATCAGAGGTCCTTGACAGCGCCATGCAGACAGGGGTGATGCTTACTTGGATAAAGCCTGCTTGGATTTTCAAATAACTTTGACCAGCCAAAAGGCTCTTAAGGATAGTAAGCTGCCTTGCAATAACAGAAATCTTCATGTAGATAAATAATTAAACAGAGGTAGGAAATAAAAAAAACAGGAGAAAAAAATTAGTTTTCTTAACTAATGGAAACTGTGGACAGCTAAGTTCCCCATGGATCTGTGCTAGGCTCTGGGCTATTCATCACATTAATAAATGATCTGGAAAAGATGGGAAAAAGTGACAAGTTTTCTGATTACACTACACAGAATAACTCAAAATCAACAAAAACTGACTGTGAAGTACTGCAGCACAACCACATGAAACTGAGCCATTGAGCAGATGAAATGCAGTACTGATGTAAACCGTTGTATGTGGAGGAAAACAGACCTGGCTTTAAATACACAGCAAGTGTTTCTGACTTACTGCTCTGCAAAGAGAGTAATGATAGCAAACTTTACACAAACCACTTCCACTAGCAGCAATGCTTAGCAGCATTTAGAAAAGCAAACATCAGGACTTATTATAAAACAAAAACAGAGAAAAGAAAGAGGAAAGTTGAAAAGGTAGACAGGGAAAGATTATTTAATGTTTCTTATATTGCAGTGAGGGTTTTCAAATTAAACATCAGGTTGCAGACTCAAACAAACAGGAAAAGGTACTTCTCTTTGCATAGTACATAGTTAATAAGTGGAATTCCTTGATATATTATATTGTGCATACCAAAATTTTGCAGGTTTCCTGAGAGCAAGGGGAATGGGGGATAAATGCAAGAAGACCTATTAGATTCAAAAGTACTACTTCAGGGAAGATGTTCCTACAGCACAAATCACAGGCTGTGGAACTATGTATCAAAAATATCATAGGATCCTGAAAATTATCCCAACTTTAAGTATAGTACTCTAGAAGAACAGCTAGGCAAAATACTTTGAATGGCATATACTCAATATCCATGCACACAACCTTTGCAAGGCAAAACTATTATTTAGTTATTGAAATGATAAGAGAAAACAATTACAGCACAGTCAGAGACCAATACCTGCTTGTATCTGCTATCAGTATTTCTTTTCCAAAGGTCTGAGTGCCCACAACCGTAGAGAAGGTTAAAACTCCTACTCATTCTCAAATTCCTTGTCAAACACCCCTTGGTGCACTGACCAACAGAGAAAAACTGTTACACGAAGCAAACCAGATGGTGATACATCTACTGCTCTTACCTCAAAGCATACTAAGCTAAGGCTTTATCTTGCCTCATAACCTGCTTTCTACCCATTAGAAAATGTCTGTTTAAATCCTGACTGGCATATTTATCTGGCAGCCTTTCATCCTACTCCTGTGATGCTGTCTTTGCCTCTCTCAAGGATATTAAATAGAAATACATTTTCCGTTTTAAGAAGTACACATAGTAAAGCAATTCTCAACAAACTCATGCAGCCACTGCTGGACTCTTGCACTGCCACACGTTTTTTCTCTGAAAATTGAGCAGTTCAAAAACAGAGCAAAATTTGGAAGTTTGGATAAATTAAGGCAAACTGCTGGGATTTCTTACAAAGACTTGCATGGAGAAGAGTTGCTTGGTGCACTATAGTCAGTGTACAGAATATATACATAATATACATGCAAATGCCACGTACAAACTCCACTCTTTCACTGAGAGGCAGAATTCGTAACTTCTCGTCGCTACCGTATTAACTCCTACTGTAGAACAGTTTCTAATCAACTCCTGCTGAACTCACACTGAGGCAGACGGATCAGCCACCAGGATGGCCATCAACCTCCCCCACAGTGCTTGCTCTGCTGCCAGCAGTGAAGGGGAGAGCAGTGCCCAACCTGCTCTGCCTCGGGCTGCCTGCTACGCAGTGCCCAAACAGCTTGCCTAATTTCATTAGGGTGATTAAACGTGTCAGTCTAAAGAGGTCCCCTGGTAACTCCATAAACAGCCTGAACACAGAACACAAACAACCCCCAAACTGTAAATCCGACGAACGATAATGCTTCAGTGTGCACATGCACATAAGGATTAAGTCTAACCATTGCACATCCTAAAATTTTCATAAGGTCAAGCTAAATGGGATTATCTATGTTTTTGTAAAATTCATATAATTTCTTATCTGAAAGCAAATTTTGCCAGATGTTAATGTGCTATTCAGGTACTCAGAGGTCTGTACTAGACTCAGACAACACTTAGATATTAAGCAATAAAATACTATATATGTGAATTAAATAATGGTTTTGAATTTTAGGAATTACCAAAGTCCTAACCTAAGCAAGGTTTTACATTGCTGTTGATTTGTAAAGATGATCTATTCCTTATGAAATGTTTTTACCATCAAGTTTTCCTTTTGATACCTTGTTTTCTGATAGTCATTTGGTCCTGAACAAATTTCTACAGTTATAAATCTCTACAAAAATAATTCAACATAAAAAAAGTTTTCTTCTTTTGATTCATCCGAAGCCTATTGATGTTGATTCCTTCTTGCCATAGTTGTCTACTATTTCTGCTCTTAACTGCACTAGTAAAACAAATAGAAACAATAAAAAATAGTAGCAGGGGAAAGAAACAATAAAAGATATTATTGAAAAACAACCCTAGAAAATTAGCAAGTAGTGAATGTCTGCCTCTAATAAAACACTGTGAAATATATGTAAATTTTCCAGCTTAGCCCAGTGAGTCACTAGCCACCTGCTTTGTGGCTGCTACACTTCCTTGAGGAACAGCAGAAGTTTGTACCTGGCTGTGGGATGAGGCTTCCGTCATATTGGCATCTTCTGTGAAGTAGGTTTAAGAAACTGCAAATAGGAGAAGTAACATAATTTTACAACAGGTTGGGAAGACAACTTGGCTGAAACAGCCCAGAGCAATTGATTGAGCCTGATGCTGAGAGCTGGCACGAGAAACCTGCAGCTGAAGCAGGTGAAGTCTGGCACAATAGTAGAAAAGATGGTACCCAGGTGACCCTGATTAGAGGCATTACCATCCGGACCACAGAGAGAGGCCTGGGGAGTCAAACAGCCCCAGGGAACCTGAGGTTTCACCCTTGCATGGGGTGATCCCCTGATTGCATCCCCTGATCCATGCTGGGCCAGCACAGCACCAAGGGGAGAGAGGGACAACCAGGTCCTCCTGCTGCTCAGGAGGGAAAGCACAGGGACATCTCACAGAAGTGGGGTGGGGGGGATGTCATGGGGAGGAAATGCCTACTGGGCATGGTGCTCCCTTTCATTTGCTGTCTGTAGATTCCGAATGCTCCTCCTGCCTGTATCAATTATGGGAAAATTTACAGCAGACAGAGGTAATTTTGAGTTAGTTTTAAAAAAACCCAAACAACCCATAACAAAACCAAATCCACGAATCTCCGAGTAATGGGAGGCATTTGGATTATTTAGGCAGTGAATCATGTTAGCTGAGAAATCCATAGAAGCAATAAGTGGTCTGCGAATCAGAAGAGGCTGTAGCATATTGACATTACTGAATCTTCAGTTTCAGAAGCAGTTTCTCAGCTAGTGTTGATAAGTAGAAAAATACAAATGTAAACAGAAGAGTTTCAGCTTTCAAAGAAACTTACTTTTCTTTTTTAGTGTCAGCACACTAATTTAACAAAATTATTTTCTCACTTAATACACCTTTTTAATTAGAAAGGTAGCAGAATCACTAACATTAAAAAGCCCCAAGCAAAAGAAAAGAGAATCCAAACCCTAATGATTACTTTTAAGTATGAAGTATTTGCCACAGATGAGAAAATTGGAGAAAATGAACCTTATAGTTATCACCCACTATTGTGTCATTATTTGGAACTATGCCAATGGTTCTGTATCCTTTCTATCAGTGAAAAGCCTGTAAGTTTCATTTGCTTACTGGACTGGAAGTCTCTGCTTAAATGCTTCCTAAAAAGAAATAGACATAGAAAATGAATGTCATGAGTCAAGAAAATGTCACCAGGTGTATAACTCGAATTTGAACAGCCAAAGATAATATCCTCTCTCTGGTATACTTCAGGGGCTACAAAGGAAGCTTAAAAGTTTTCCAAAAAATACTGAATTCTGTTCAGATGCATCAGCATGTAGCTGGTCTTAACAGTTCCTAGAGATTATTAAACACATAGTTAAAAATAATATGATTTAATAGCCCTTCCCAAGCAAAGTCCATTTCTCTCTAATGTGTTTTTTTTTTTTTTTTTGATTGAATATTGCTTATTTACTGGGATCTATTTTATTTCATTATACCCACTGAGGGACCAAAAAGCCAGCTACATTTTAATGACATATTTTTTCACACGTGTGTGACCTGACTACCAACAGAGCTGGTTTCTGCCTTTTCCTAAATTAACAGAAAACCAACATCAGGCATAGCATTGTCTGGGTTAATGCCGTGACCCAGGATTAGGGAAAAGGCAGAAACCTTGTAAATGTTGTAAATGTCAACGATTAAACTTGAACTCTGACAGAAATGCTGTTTCATCATCTCCAGCAGAGCTTATAGCCATGTCCTTTTAGACTCAACTCACCACCAGGATAATTCTGCAGGTAATCCAATAAGGTCTTTTCCTTCAAGCTCCTGTACGAGGTGTCCATGTGAACTGATGTTGGTTGTGTATTTCTTTGCATAAAGTCTCCAGCATTCTGCAACGTGTGGCCATGACATAGAAGCAAAAGTATGTGACTGTGCTGCAGGCACGGCTGCCCAATAGGAAAGGATCAAACACTGGCAGAAATTCGTAGTCACTTGCACATGCACAGAAACAGACCTCAGGCATAGGCAGAACACTTTTTTGCATTGACAGCTGAAAACTGTACACAAGAAATGACAAAGGGGTGATTAATTTCCTTATAGAATTCTTCTGTTCTTCTGTCCCTCCTTTCAGGGACACATACACAAGCTGTTGTCCATCCTTCACTGTTAGTATTTCTGCATGTTTTTTGCTGTGTCTCTTTTGTACAGGTTTTAGGAAAACAGACTCTAGATTCTAGACCATATAACAAAACATGACAGAAAACATTAAGGATGGCAGCTAAGGGAAAAAATGTTTCCACCTACGCGTGGCTGCTGGTACAAACCGAGGGTACCTCAGGATGTCTTCAGAGCACTCTCCAGCTCCTGTTTGAGCCATTGCTTGAATTTCTGCTGTGACGAAAGATGAGAGAGAGGAGGAGGAGGGATGTGTGGGGGTTCTGGTACACTCCACAGTCCTACTGCAGTCTGGAGTGGAGAGGGGGCCTGGCTGGAGCTACCCAGACCAGGGAAAGGAGAAGCAACCATGGCTGCTAATACAGACACCTGCTGCGTACCACGGGATCTTAACGCTGTTAGCATCAACACCCATAATCTGTGACACCTTATAAATGGGTAAACTGAATGACACTGTTCTGCTTTTCTTCTAGGGTAGAGTTAATTTCTTCTCAGTAGCTGTCACAGTACTATGTTTTCTATTCAGAATGAGAATAGTGTTGATAACACACTGATATGTTGGGCTTTTTGCTAAGTCGTGTTTATCCTAAGCCAAGGACTTTTTTCCCTTGTCCCAAGGTCTGCCAGCGAAGGGGTACACAAAAGACACTGTGAGGGAGCACAGCTGGAACAGGTGATCCTAACCAAATGGATATTTGAGACCACAGAACAACATGCCCGATATATATGCTGAGAGGAGCTATCCAGAAGGGCAGCTGGTAAGGGTTGGACATTGGTCAGCAGGTGGTGAGAAACTCCACTGTGCATCAATTTTTTTCCCCTTACATCATCATAATTATTATTTACTATTATTATTGTATTTTACTTTATTTTCAATTATTAAACTGTTCTTATCTCAACAAAAAAGTTTTGCTTTGATTTTCCCCCCCATTCCACCAGGGTGTGGGGAAAAGAGACGAGGGCTTGAGCAAGGGGCTGTGAAGTGCTTCATCTCCAGCCCAGCACACACCTTGGGTGATACTCTCCTGTAAAGAAGGCAAAACCTTCTCTTATCTCAAACAGGTGTTAAAGTGCCTATCAGAGAGAATTCTCTGATTTCAGGAATAACATTCGAAGTATGACATTAGGTCTTCCATTTCCACTTTCTTTGCATGGCATGATTCCTTCTTTATCATGTTTTCCAAAGTTTTTGCCCAAGTTGTCTCCCCCCTTCAAGCATATAAAATGAATGCAGAAGCCCAGTACTCATGCTCTACACATTACCTGTAGAAAGAGCAGACAGGATTTTCCCTTCATGATGAATTCAGGATTGTACAATTGGATAGAGGACTAGGGCACCTCTTCATGGAAACACAACAGACAACTTAAAAATACTCACTCTTGCACAACTATTCTAAGTGATTTCAACTTTGTACAGTGTTTAATGCCTATAGGAAATAGAAATTCCTGGAAACATCCCGGAAGAGGATACTCAAATGGGGGGGCGGATTTATAAGCAAAAGTAAGAACGTTCCAGAAAGACAAAAGAAGTAAAAAACACCCTATTTGTGAGGTTCATCTCATGACTTCAGAGAGGTACAGTGCAGGTATCTACCCTTGAGCTTGGGTTCTTTTCACAGTCCATGGAGATAAAGGGGTGCACATAGGACACATCTTGTGTCACCCTGAAGAGACCATCTCAGTTGTGTCGAACAGTTTGCACGCTAGCAGTATAGATTTGGTTTTCTATTGATTATAAAAGAAGACTTGGGGATTGGAAAACATCTGGTTTCAGTCAGACGATTCCTATCTGTCTCTAAGGGGTTGAGCATTTCATTTTTTCCGTATAAGTATGGCCCTGAGAAGTGTATTTAATAATATAGCACTACCTCATTGATTAGTTATTTAAATAAAAAGTATAGCAGGCTAACCTCAGTTTTCCTAGAGGGGAGAAGCCAAAAGAGGAATTTGGATTACAGATCTTCTGAACAACTACTTTTGTATTTTCGTTTATGATAAAATCTAATGCATATCAAGTGCTTGAAATTACGTAGAAAAATTCAGGACAAACTGTTAGTTGTTACACTGTATTAAAGTAACTAAAGCCCTCCAGGTCATAACAGCATTTCTCCTTTTTTATATAAAGGGACTGTAAACACTTTTGACTTATTCCCATGAGTCAGGCACCCTTTTTCCCCGCTCTGTTTGAACCAGCAGAGTATTTCTGATGCTGACCAGCTACTGAGGAAAGCTTGCATGGGTTGCAATGACTACAGGCATAACAGAGTCTATGCACTTTGAACAGAGAACGTTTTTAGAGTCTGTTGCAGAACTGTGTTTTCCTAAGCATTACTGATTGTGTTTGCTACCAGCTTTACTTATAGAAGTATCACCTTTAATCCCATCACAAGCCCACTGGAAAAGGAGCAATTCATGATCAGTGGGCAAGTGAGGAGCTGCTAAGAGTGGTTTGCACTGGGAGGCAAGTACTTTCTGCATCGAGCCTCAGAAAACATCAGACGAGCCCTTGCAGGATCAAGCCAAGTGAGATTGTATCTGTCCTTGTGGAAAAAAATGTAATAAATTACTCTTCTGTGAAAAGATACATCTGAGATCTCGAGTACATCTCATAAGCAGTTTCCAGTATATTGAAAGCCTATACCCTAAATATAAGTACTTCAGTTTAATGCAGTGAGTCTAAGACACAGCATATAAAAGCAAGGTAAAATACTAAGAAGAAAATAATTTCTTTAAGGTCACGAGGCAGCTGAACTTAAAAGCAAAATCAAGAGCAGCTCCATTTCTCATTCTTTGTGTTCTCTGGCAGTTTACAAGGGAATAAATCAATAACCACTTTAATGTGACTGAAAAGTTTATCTAACCATAGAGTTGAGTACAGGGCTTCTAAAAAGATTAAAGTCCCCATTTGGGTATGACCTCGGTTTATCAATGGACGTAAGGACATATCTACATGCCTTACTTCAGTTCAAAAAGGTTTAGGAATGTAGCCCTCTCTTGCATCCAGGACTGACACAATGCTATGTGGGAATACACAGGCCTCGAGCCACACAGCTTTCATATGACATAGGCATCTCTGGGCCCTCTTGGATAGCGATGTGCTTTTACACAACATTGATCAGAATTCATTTTTTACAATGAAATATTGGAAAAACTTCTCAGGCAGGCTGCCAGGTATTTTAAATACCATGAAGGTTAAGAAAGAGAAAACAAGCAGCAGACACCTGAAAACAAGAGCTAAGAGTTCAATAGGCAGAAAAATATCCCTGCTAGTAATGTGCCTTGGAACTCTTCCAGCATTAGAACCCAGTGTTGAATTTCTAGAGCCAGAGACAGCTTTGTCTTTTCCATATGTATCAATATATTTAATATTTAATCCTAATATGACATGGCATAGAGTAGTGATTCTAAGAATGAACTCCAGAAGTCATCTGAGCTCAAATTCTGCCTATCCTACATGTTTGGGAAGTTTACGTTAGTGCAAGTATCTTGGGAAAAGATTAATTTTTTCTGAAAGTTTTCATCTGTCCAGAGATTTGAAGTTTAATGTTTAATGAAGTTTTATGTTTAATAAGGCATTGGAGAGATTACATGTGAGATGGTCAAAAATGCAAGACAAAAAATCTTAGGATGGCATGTCACTTCCTGTGTATGTGGTCTCTATGGGAGTGCTTTAATAAATAATATCTTTTTCCTAAATTAAAATCTAATGCGTAATAATTTCATTATATATTTAACCATCCTTTTTTCACCTTGCCTGCAAAGTTTACTGAGAATTCAGCTGTGAAAATAGATCCTGTCCATTTGTCACTTTCCGTATTTGCTTAAATATATAACCATGAGCCCATCAAACCATGATGAAGTGGTGGATAATGGCAGCAAATTTTAAAAATCCATCCATTTCCCCAACTCAGTGACATGTGCAGTTTCCATTGCAGCGACCTACTTAACAGAGCTGCAAACAAGCACAAGCACCAGGGTAAAATCATTTATGCTGGGAACAGACCATGCTGTTTCTCCTCTAGCTCCATTCCTGGTGCTTCCCCAGATCAAGACCCAACAGCTCATACTTCCATAGCAGATCTCACAATATTTAATTTTCTCCTTAAAATCTCCCCTACATGCTTATTGATCAGCATCTGCACTTCCCACTAGCTTCCAAACCTTGTGCTTTCCACATATGGTTTGAAATCACAAAGGAGGTATAGGGATAGCAGCAAGTAATTAAACCAAAAACTACACTTTGTCCATGATTTTTCTCCATTGTGTCCATCGCAACCCACTGGTGCTCATTCTTGGGTCATGGTTTTTCAGTGCCTGGGGTAGGCAGTGGATTGCCTGGTAAATAACTTACTCGATTACACACTAAGTGACATCAATGTACATTACACTGTCGATACTGCTGGGAGGGGAATCAGATCTGCTTTCCAGATCATCTCCCAGGCATGTGATTTTAAAAAGGTAAGACAGTTTAGAGGGGAAAAAAAAAAAAAACAACAGTGATCTCTCATCTCACACTTACATTTGAAACAAATCTCAGCTTCCTACTTTCACTGTCTCAGGTTTCATCCAAGCCACAGACCTGAAGGATAACACCTTCACTCTTTATTTGACTTAAAACACAAAGGAGGCTTTCACCATCTCATAAAACAAGTGGTGGGGGGAAAAATAACCTTTAAAATTGTACTAGTTTGAAAACAAACCAGTGGGAGGTCACAAGTCAGAATTATAATTTAATAGGAAAATTAAAATAAACGCAACAGTACAAGAACACTGACAGAGTCAGGATACAACCTGACACCCTGTTAGTCAGGGTGGTGGTAGCAGTCCAGATGAAGTGGTCATGTTGAAGCAGTGATCCTGTAGGAAATTCTGGTTTTTCACCTGAAGGTCCAACAGTAGCTCTTGTCCTCTGGGAATCCAGTAGGCAAAGCTGCCTGTGGTGTTCCAAACCCCAGATTATATCCAGGTGGGAATGCTTGGCTCCTCCCCCCTGGGCGGAGCATCTCACAATGGGATGATGTAACTCTATGAGTCACGCGGTGGGTCCTTGATTGCCCATTAAACAGAGGCAGCTCACAGAGGGAGTTATCAAGGATGAGTCGTGGTAGGAGATAACAAACATTGCCCCACCTGCTTTAACGGCTTGTGAAGATGATAACAGAATACATGCTTTTGGTTACATCTTACATTGTAACCTAGGACAAAAATACAGTCCTTTCAGAAGCCTTGTAAGAACGGACTGTATTTATAAATATTTTAACAGTTTGAATTTGGCTTAGGTGTGTTTTATACATCATTAAGTAATCACCAAGACATGAAGATTGGTTGCCCACTTAAAATTTCTTCATGATTTAGAAAAATACTGCAGCTGGAAAAAAAACCTGTACATACCTTCATTTAGTATGAGAAAGTGCAATTTTAGTGGGGCCAGTGAACTTAGAGCATCACAGAATCATCAGGTTTGTAAGGGATCTTCAAGAACACCTAGTCCAACCAGCAACCCAGCACCACCATAATTACCCCAAAACCATATCCTGAAACACTTAACATCATTTACACGTGATGTTCCTATACTGTTGTTTATCCTATTAGGATCATGTATCCCATGAGAAAAAAAAAAAAACCCGAACAGATAAGAATACTGAAGCATTTATTCTTACAAACCTTGATGCTGAACTTCAGTTCATCCTAATTACCTTTCCTATTACACATCTCAATTCTAGATCTCGAGCATTAGTGTCCTTTCTCTTATCTTTGGTGGGCCAAAATCAGACATGAGGTACAGAGGAGGGAAAGCTAATTTTTTAGCTTGTAAATATATGAGATTTTTTTTAGGAATAGCTAAAGAATGAATAATGAATCGCCAGCAGATAAAATGTGTTCGTAAAGACACATAAATGTTAGGCAACCTTCTACTTCTATTTGCTTTTACTTATGCTATATCCCAATCAACATCTTTCAATTATAACTCTACAAGCAAACTTCTTCATTATGCCCTTTATACACACTAATAAGAGAAAAAATGTGAATGCTGGAAGACTGTCACATGAACTGTGCACAGTTTAATAACTACCTGCATTTAGTCTGCCTCAGCTTCCCAGGACACCCCACTGACAGCACCAACATCACTCTGAGGAGCTTGTGTCTTCCTTGATGATCTAATAAATTTTAAGAGTTACAGCAGAAACTCTCACATGAAAACAGCACAGAAATCTGCACTCCTGCCATGCATCTGATTCATATAGATCTGACTTTGAAGAATTATTCCACAAGCAGAACACCCTGGGAGAAACTTACCCATTTGCATGTTTAATTCCACAGTCACTGGGATGGTGACTCACATGAATCCAGACAGAAGCCGGCGGGCTCAAAGGGGACCTTTAACATATCTTTTTCTAAGCCCTTAAACACCCACCTCTTTTCCCCCTTCTCTTCAGATGTTATTCTCCCATCCCGCTGGTAAATGATAAAAAGAAAGCTCAAAGGATGGAGAAAAAAAGTAGTCCTAGCTTCTTTCTGCCTGCGAAAACTACTTACAGAAATGCTGGAATTCATAAAACACACAAAAATGGAAACGAAACGTGGAAGAAGACACGTCATTCTGCTCAGCACAGATCAAACTGAAAACAGCCTACCAAAACAAGCCAAGGTACTGTTGACCATAGAGTCTATTTTTGGATGGCCAAAGTAAGTGCTCTTATGTTACACAATACTACTAACTCCCGAGACTTCACTTTGGGCAAAGCAGCAGTTTCCCAGAGGAAGCTGCCACAGTGAGTTAAGGGTCCTCAGTGGAGCACACATTTGAGGAAGGGATAGGTACCAGACATCACACCACTGGAAGCAAAGAGTTTATAATTCAGGTAGAGAATGTGCGTTTGAATCCACCACCTGATTTTACATTAAGAGCTGTGGGGACACTTCCTGGGTCAAAGGGCCTGCACAAGATGTGCTGCAATCCAGGGTGGGAGAAGAGGCAGGAATGCTCTTGTCCTGTCCTCGTGGCCTGGAGGCACCAAAGCAAGGACAGAGAGCAAGAGGCAGCTGTGCCAAGTGCCCTGGTCTGGGTTAGATAAGGAATCAATTCTAGACAAGCACCCACAGGCCAGTTTATGCTTTAATGGATCTTTTTATGAATGTAGGAATAAATGAAGAAAGGGTCACTGCTTGGTGGTACAACTCTTAAAGCAACAGGCCTCATCCTTCGAGGGATGAAGGCTGCCCTCTGACTGTTCATTGTCCTTCATCTTCTTTTAATAATTAAAAAAATATCCAGTTACAATACTTACATCTAGCAGTGCAAAAGATGGTTGCAAATAACACTGAATACTTTTCCCATCGCTTCTGACAAATCTATTCTTGCAGCTTAATTTGCTCTTGAATCTGCAAGCATGTAATTCTAAAATACAGATTTTGCTTTGCAGAACAGGAAGCATCTAATGATGAGAATTCATTATCTGGGACATGAGGAATTCATATTATAGATTGAGAGATAATTAAAAATGATAAATAGAGTACTTTCAGGAGGCTTTGTTCATGACAGAAACCACACTGAGGGACCTGTGGTTCAGCAATGGCACAGATTTTCCTGAAAAAGAGGGAAGTATTATATATGTTCATACACTTAATCAAAGTCTGTCCAGTGGCTTGCCATTTTTTAGATTCCATTTTTAGCTCTTAAGTAATTTTGAAGAATGAGATATGCTAAGAAATATTTACTAGATCTATGCTACTCTTTCATAAAGTCTTTTTTTAAGATGTTTGAAACTGCATTTCACTTGTGCTTGACCATAACAAGGCAATCAAAGTAGCCTTCTGTTTACCACAGAAGAGCATTTAGCTTCCTGATCAAGTTGCTTCATGCACCAGTGGATAAAAGAATAATAGTAAAGAATCACCATCGAACTCTTACCAAAGCAGGAATTGACAAAGCCATACCACCTACAAGCATGGTCCCCTCCAATCCATCTGCCACGGATGTTGGATGCAAAACTGAGGGTAGTGCCCGAGATGCACACTAACATGTCACTGATGCTGATGTTCAGGAGAAGCATGTTGACTGGATTACGAAGGGTTTTAAACTTGCAGAAGAGGATGAGAACAATCAAGTTATTCAAGAAACCAAAAAACAAGATTAATCCAAGAAAAACAGCCACTACTGTGTGCCCACTTCGTGAGAGTCCAGCCTTTGGCTCAACAGCATCTGCAGGTGCGCCAAAGCTCAGGTTATATGTCCAAGTGTGGTTCATTTCGGACTTCATCATGGATCAGTGAGGGCAGAGACACGGGGTGCCCTTTGCTGAAGTACTCCAGAAGAGTCACTCCATCACAGATCAAATCATCTCAGGAGTCTTGTGATCTTTGCTCAGATGAGGTATCTCTTAGATGGATATGCAGGTGTGAAACGCTGTATTGCAGCACAGGACTATTTTCCTGCACTGTGTCTTTCCAGGGGTCTGATCTGCAGTAACTTCAGGGCAGTGGAACCAAGTGAACAATCACCTCAAATTCATCTTTCTTGTTTAAACCCAGGATAATATTAGATGATCTTTTTTGAAGCTCGGAATGGAAGGTGTCTTAAAAAAATGCTTCAGCATGGTCTCCTCCTTCAGATAAAATGGACAGCCCTACCAGTGGCAGCTACCCTCCTTTCCTCTGACAATGGGTGTCTTTCTGAAAATACAGAAAAAACAAATGGCAAAAATCTGAACAACTCTTTCCACAGGAAGACCAAAAAATAGGTACATGATTACCAACAGTTCCTCCCTTCGTGAACTATAACAAATATCTCGCATTCTTTTCAGTTTTCACTCTGATTTTTAACAGAAACATCAGTTTGTTTACATTTCCTGGGAAGTTTTAAGCAATTTTCCCTAGCTCACAGTTTAGCATGGAGAAGGTTATTTGCACCTTCCTAGCGAAGTTACTCAGGTGAGAAAATGCATGGTGAAACATGTCTTTTGCATCAGCTTCCCAGGAGAAGAACCCTGTCTTCCTCCACATTGAGTCAATCTATACCAAGCGAAGTTTCATTCTTGGCTAGACCTTAATTAAAATGATGAGAAATTTAGGATATGGAGAAGGTATTTCTTTACCCAGAAAGAATGTCAAATGCAGTCCCTCAAGCTCTCATGTGCACACAAAGGTTTGCAGATCTGTGATATCAATTTCTCTCCTCCCACATTTACCAGTGGACAGATGTCTTCCTCTATTATTTATAAAGCAGCCAGACACCCAAAGCCTCACGTCTCTCCTCTCACAGACATGAGTTTTACCTGCATGCAGTGAATGCATTGTGTGTGTACTTTGTGAAGCAATAGTGCTTAATGTGGGTGCATAACTACGTAGCCCACCTTCTATGCGGTTGCAGGCAAATTCTGCACAGAATTTTCCATTAAAATGGAGATGTGTGTGTGTGTGTGTGTGTGTATGTATCTATCTATCTATATATATATATATATATATGAATTTCCACTCCTCAGTGCAAAATGTATGATACCCATAGCTTGCTGGACTAAAAAAAATATGAAAGCTCCTCCTTCATGTGTCATGTACTCCTAGAATGATTGCACACGTGTTAAAATGGAGCATCTCCTATATTACTCCTAACTGTTGTTTTCTGGAAATTGTCTTGTAGAAAAATACATATTTAACAACCGGAAAATTGAGAGTTCAGTTTACTGAAGATTCAGAGGTTGCTTGCTTTTCTCTTTTTATACCTTTGTGTCATGGTAAGGTTTCAGAATAAGTATTTTGTCTTTTTATTTCCCTACTCTCATGAATTCGCTGTGCTAAATGTTGCAGTGATTTTGAAATCTAACATATACGGTCTATCTTAATGTTTTTTTCTGGTGAGTAAATTATGTACACTTCACAGACCTTCTACTGTTTGGCCATTGAGAATCTGGGACTCTGATGCTTTCTGATTTTTTCCTCTCCCTTTAGGAGGTACATGGTCATTTATGCTGGAAAGGGTCCCGGGTAGCATATCTAAGAGAAAGAACTTTTGAAGTCCTCTTTCTACAGTTCTGAAAAAAAAAAAAATCTCCTACTCAATTCTGGTTGCAGATTATAGAAGGAAACTAACTGGGCCTAACCATCAATATACTCTAAATTTACTTGTAATTGTGTTTAAAAGAACAGTTAAAATTTAGTGGAACAAAAACCAAATCTTAAAAATATTCTTCTGAGCATTTCTCCTATTAGAACAGGCTGAGAGAGTAGGGATTGTTCAGCCTGGAGAAGAGAAAGCTCTGGAGAGACCTTGTTGCAGCCTTTCAGTGCTGAAAGGTGACTTTAGAAAATGGGGAGAAACTTCTTAGCAGAGCCTGTAGCAATAGGACAAGGGATAGTGGTTTTAAACTAAAGGAGGGTCAATTTAAATATAATGAAGAAGTTTTTTAACAAGAGTGGTGAAATACTGGAACAGGTCGCCCAGAGAGGAGTTAGATCCTCATCCATGGAAGTGTTCAAGGTGAGGTTGGACAGGGCTCTAAACAACCTGATTGAGTTGAAGATGTCCCTGCTCACTGCAGGGGAGTTGGACTAGATAACAACTCTGCTTCTCAAAAGATGTTGAAAAACCCCAAAATAAAAAAATCTACAATTCCATCCAAGACAAATAAATAAGCATCCGATTTGTCCCCTTGAATTTGTCAGAGTTGACATGGAATGGAAAACATATCCAAAGTGATACAAAACATATGGCCAGGTGAAATGGGCCAAAAGTTCATTTAACATCACCAGCTATTAAATGCTGCATCTGTTAACTGGTTCTGACAGTAAAAGTCTAAAGATACAGCAAAACAGACACCCATCACTGCTTGTATTTTCTCTGAAGTAGTCTGTTGGGAAAAAAAAGGTTTCAGAAGATGTTAGATCAGCTTCTGGGAGCACAGGCTCTAATACTGAGAGTGAGAGGCTTCTTTTTGCACTTGACACCACACATTAGTTTGAGCGGTGAAACTGTTTTTTTCCTTCTCACTTTGCTCCCAAATAACTTATTGAACACATTAGCTTCACAGGTTTCCAGATGGGAGATTCTTTACCATCTTCTCTTGCAATGTTGTGTGATCTGTCAAAGATGACGTTTAATTCACTTTAAATATTTAAAAGCTGAAGAAAATGCATAAAAGAAAATCAAACTTCATATTACTAGAAAAACTTACATTACCCTCTTCCATTATATCTAAATTATTCTCTTGGGATATAAAGGAGCTATAAACAAACTGCCTTATATTTACATATCCACACAACCTAAATGAACCTGTTCAGTTCATATAAAAATAAATTTTAAAATAGTGGTTTTCCTTCATTTAAGAACTTATATTTCTAATGAAAAGTTAAATTAAAAACCAACCAAACAAACCCCAACAAAACCAAACCCCCTAGATAACATTTTAAAGACAATCCCAGATGAAATTTTATGAAGGAAGAATCACTTTTTTGACCTGCTGACAGAATTATGATAGTGTTAGCGTAGAAACACATAACCACAGAGGGGTTATATGCAAGGTGCTTTTATTGAGGCGCCGGGGGAGAGGGGTACAGACCCAAATCAATCCCCGCTATGGATTTCAGGTGCCCACATTATATACCCTTCTCATTACATCGCACATTACTCATTTACCCAAGCACGAATCTCAAGATTCCCCCCCCCCTTTCCCCCTTACATGGTCATCTATTCATTATTATTTTCAGTGAAGCGCAAGTTTCAGCCCCCCTTTCCCAGGTGCAGCTACACAATTAACTCATCTATCTTAGTCTCCTACCCCCTAAGTGAAACACACAAGTTCAGGCTTGCCTCCCACCATCCAAGCAGGTGCACAGGTTCAGGCTCACCCGAATGGACTCTTGCTCTCGGGGCCTAAACGTTTTAACCCTATGCTATCAACAGGAATAGTGTATTTTTAAGTTGACATACATTTAACCTCATCTTCCAGATAAGAAACTGAATTGTTTTTAACAGAAAGCATCCAAAACTGGAGGTATCAGCTGAAATAATTCTTTTAAAAGGCGGCTGAAAGATGGGGGTCTTCATGGGACTTCACAACAGTGAAGTCAGAATTTTCATCTGTTCTGGACTATTTTTTCCATGCTCCAAGCCACACTGCAAGATTTCAAAAGATCCAGAGAGAGGTCTTTAGAACTAAGCTAGAAGACTGAGAGGAGGTTCTATGGTTCAGATGTTTGGGTGTATCCCAGCTCACAAAACCCCTTGTCTGTGGAAGAATCTTTTGTATGCAGATCAAGAGACTTACTTTCAGCAGGTCACGGTCATGACACAGACAGACGTGGAAACGAGAACAACGTAAGTACAGAGCACATGTGATGAAATCCACAGGTTTGAACGCCATACTATTTCCTCAAGGGGAAAATCTAAGGCTGGTAAACCCCTGCTTTTGAAAGAAAAGCTACTTTTATCCAGTAAATTTAAAGCTAAGGCAACCCCTCTTATGTGTAAAGAGGAAATTTATGCACAGAAATGTGCATAAAATGCTAAGAATAGATGAGACAGACCCATTCCCCAGGTGGGCTGAAGCCATGAGAAGCATCTCAAAGCCCGAGCCGAGACGGCGGCAGCAGCGGGCACTGAAAGCACCTCCAGGACGCCCGGGCTCACCCCAGGCTTCTAAACACTGCGCCAAGCAAAAGCCTCTCCAGCCAGCCTCCGCTTAGGATTCTTCTTTCACAAACTTTTTTATACTTCTTTGGGAGGGAAGAGTGGCTCAGAACACTGGAAGAAAAACCCACCTGTATCTTTCATCCACAGCAACCCAAGGGGAAAACAGCCACCCAAGTCTCCGGCAAACACGTCCCGAGCGGCGGCAACAGGAGCCCCGGTACCCCCGGCTGCCCTCCCAGGCGATGGTGGCCGGCAGCCGGGAGCGGACCGCCCGCGCCCGCGGAGCCACAGGGCGCTCACTCTGCGCGGGATGGAGGCGGCAGCCTCGCCCTGCCCGCCCACAGCCTTCGCCTTCTCCCTTCCCCGGCGGGCTGCGAGGACACACAGCTTCGGGAGGGCGGGGGAGAGTAAACAGATGGCTTTTACCAATTAAAGAATAGGAGCGGCGAGGCTCTTCTAGTCCCGCTCCCGCCCGCGGCTCCCGGCGCAGCGCCCGCAGCTCCGCCCGCGCCGGGGCGGTGCCGCAGCACCCAGCGCCCCGCCGTCCCGCACCCAGCCCGGCTGCCCCTCCTGCCCCAGGGGTGCTCCCCCAGGGCACTCCTGGTGGTGCCGTGCGTCCGCACAGCAAGATTGGGCTGGGAGCTCTTTTCACGCCTACTGCTGGGAAATAGTTTTTCGGGTTTTGTTAAGCAAGCAGGTATAAACACCTGCTCAGCAGAGGTCAGGAATGCAGTTTAAACACGTGTCAAAATGTGGGGGTTTTGACAAAACCGAAACCAGACGTATCTTGTGTGTAATTTATCAGACATTTGCTTTGTCCGTGTTTTCCACAAATCTTTACATTTTAAGTATTTACAGACTGAACAGGAGCTATGGTTACTCCGTGCTGAAACCAATGTTTTCAGAAAGATGTATGTGTATTGCAGAAATAGAATATGGCTTGAAAAACTGTGTAGTACTGTGTCTTTCTGTTACTGCTACTCCCCACTACTATCCTGCTCTTTGACAACTACTACTCTAATCTTTCTACGGGAGAAAAGTGCCCATGGCGAATGAATTGCTGGATAAAACCACTGAGGGAAAAACCGTCTAGAGTACACTTTGCTTTCTTGAACATCTCTTAGCTCTGGTTATTGCTGAATTTGTAATGAGTCTTTTGAATGTCTAGATCACAGTTAAAGTGATCATCATAGTCATATTAGTCCACCTAAACTAGACCTTATCTGATCACACTTGCAGCTTTTTCACCATCTCTGACTTCAAGAGAGACAAACCGGTGCACCCACGGTTACAGAAAAACAGTCCAGCAAAAAGAAGATGCTGTGAAGTTTATTCATAAAATCTTCCTCCAGTGGAAGCTTAAGCAGACTTCATATGTATTATCTGTTGTATTAATACCAATATTTTGTTCCAAAATTCAGCCCAAGTAAAACGATTTCATTAAATAAAATAAGCTTTTTTTAAAAGGAATAAATCAAGAAAATACCTAATACCATCATCTTCAGAAAACGTACTGTATCACAATTTTGCTGATTAGAATTCTACTGTAAACTAAGAATTGCTTCTCCCAGAATAAACAAAAAAATTAAAAAGTGCAAATGTCACATTCAGAGGGAGAGCAGGAGTGTACCTCCTTTAGAGATGCCTAACTAAAATTAAGAGTGTTCATTTTTTAAAATGTCATTTGTAAAATGTGTACCTCTGAAATTCTCCATTATGGCATTTAGCTAAAAAAAAAACCAACCACAGTCTCTAGTTGCACATAATTATAATACTTTTTTATCACCATGAAAATATGTGGTGTTAAATTGAACTTCATTACCTGCTGCAAAGTCAGATGAAACTGCTTCCTAAAAATACTAAAAAAAGTGATTCGAAATTCACTTACCTGCCATGAACTTGGAAGAATTCAAAAGGTGCGTTGTAGCAGCAAAAAAACCCACTTGTCAACACAAAACAATCGCCAGGCAGTTTACATTCATTGCATCTCCTTTTGTTTCACAGATCAGAGCAGTTTGGCAGCATTACTAATTGCCAGGGTGTGTCAGTGAAGAGCTGCCATGCTCTGGATGGTGTCCATTTGGGTTGTAATTCTGAGGTCCTGGTGGTACTTCAGAAATTAAGTGGGGGCATTTGATTTCAATTCCTAGTTTTGTTTAGTAAAAAAAAAATAAAATTTTATAGAGAATTCCAGCATCTTCTGTGAATTTCCTGCTTACCTCTTGCTTCCAAACAAATCTTGTGAGTTTTAGTGAAGTCTTGAATATCATATGGGGAGTAAAGGGACAGAAAATTTATCAAGTGGGGAGCAGTACTGAGCACACCTGCTGTTGTGTTCACCTGCACCTGTACAACATGAGGGCAGCTGAGATTGGGTCCAGATGCTAATTATCTCCTACTTTCAGAAGCTGCCCTTACATTTGAAATCATGTAAGAGTTCTTTAAGTTACTTTCCTATGTCCCTACGGGAACTCCTTTTAGTATGCTCATTTATAATCTCTCTAACCTGGCTCTTTGAGAAAGACTCAATTAGTCCAGCTTAGCACTAGGGGTAACCTCTGTCCTGGTGTTCTAAAAAGAAAAAAAAAATGTTTCCCGACTCTTTCCTTACTTTCACAAAAAAGACATCATCCGTCACAGTTTCACCGGCTCAACACACAATGTAGGGCAGCTCCTGGGCTCAGTGACACACTGTGCATACCCAAGATACTGAAGAGTGGTGGAGAATTCCATGGTTTTGCCAAGTTGTTGCCATGATAACATTGGAATCATTTTGTTGTGCCAGTAACAAAATAAGGAGAAAACATAGAGAAAAGGAGGGAAGGTCTTCTTTTCTGCTTGTCCACAGCTGGAAGTATTAATAATTCTTAAAATCCTTACTGCAATGGCATTTAACAATGAAGCAAAGCCAAAGTATCCTCAGATTTATCACAGTATCCTAGAAAACCAACTCATTGATTGCTTATAAAGAATGGCAGCAGATAACAAATGCATTGGCCTGGATTACATATTTATATGTTTTGGATAGCACAAATTCCACAGTTTGTGAGTTTGGAGAGAGAATAGTTGATGTGAGTCCAAGATTGAAATTGCTCATAATCTCCTTATTCTGCAGAAAGCATATGAAGACAAGACTGAAAGCAGCCACTAAAATTTAGGGTTATATATAAAAATATAGTGATTTCTGTTTTGGAATTAAGATAAGAACATGTTACATCATCATAAAACCACTATTAAAAGATTTTGAAATGTCTTCAGAACAGTGTGGAAGATGATTTTAATATCATATAAACTAAGAGAGAATTTGTGAGTCAAAGCCAAGTTTCTTCACCTAAAAACGATTTTTAGATTCAGTTACCCACACAGAGGTATCTAATATGTTTTGAGACATCCTTGAAAATCCCTTCCGACTCTTTTCTAAGAGGAGCTAAGCCAGAGGAGTGTGGGTCTCCAAAAAGTGGTCTAATAAAAGGTATTATTTGTAATAGAGGCTAGAAGCTGTGTGCATAAGGCTTATCTAATTTTCCAAGTATATTATCTGGCCTAACAAAAGATGCTAGAAATTCTGTCTAGAAACTTTGCCTTACCTGCCTTTTGACCATCACAGCAAGAGCAGTGTGACCATTCAGTGAACCAGTTCTTTGAGTTCAGGTTTTATTTCTAGGGGATGATTTTTCTTAGGCTTCTGTGAGGCTCTGAAATGACTATGTGAGCTTCTTTCTCATTTTTGGACTTCATCTGAATTTCTAAATCACAATCAGCTTGTACTTAATTTATCTAAAGATTCTAAAGAGGCATCTAAGTTGTGAGACAGAGAAGCATTTTGCAGTCTGGATCTAGACAACAGATCCCAGACTGCTCACTGTGCTCCCTGACTCCACAGTGTATGTACAATAGTTGTAGTCATGTCTCCTCTTCTTTCTCTTACCAATTCCACTGCTCTCACCCTCAGTGTGGCTGAGAGCTACCCCAAAGTCCGGGTACCACATAGCGTATCTAGATAGGACTAGAATGTTTATCTTCATGGTAGCTTTCTTTTGGAGGGTTATAGTAAACATAAACCATTCTTCCTGTAACTTTGCTTTGTCAACTTCCTGGTCAACAGCCCGATGAACATGAGCTGGCAGTGGTCCCAGCCAAGAAAGCCAAGGGCATCCTGGTTAGTACCAACAACAGTGTGGCCAGCAGAACCAGGGCAGTGATTGTTCCTCTGTGCTCAGCACTGGTGAGGCCACACTTTGAGTTCTGTGTTCAGTTTTGGGCCCCCACTACAAGAAGGACATTGAGGTGCTGGAGAGTGTCCAGAGAAGGGCAACGGAGCTGGGGAAGGGTCTGGAACACAAGTCCTGTGAGGAGTGGCTGAGGGAGCTGGGATTGTTTAGCCTGGAGAACAGGATGCTCAGGGGGGACCTTATCACTCTCTACAACCACCTGAAAGGAGGCTGTAGTAGGTAGATGTTGGCCTCTTCTCCCAGGCAACCAACAACAGGACAACAGTCTCAGGTTGTGCCAGGGGAGGTTTAGATTGGATATTAGAAAAAATTCCTTCACTGAAAGCGTGAAAGACGTTGGAATAGGCTAGGCTGCTCAGGGAAGTGGTGGAATTACCATTCCTGGGAGCATTCAAAAGATGTGTGGATGTGGCACCTGGGGACATAGTTTAGTGATAGATGTGGCAGTGCTGGGTTAACAGTTGGATTTGGTGATCTTAGAGGTCTTTTCCAACCTTAACAATTCTATGATTCTGCGAACAAATGCTTAGTGGAGGTTATTTTGAAGTTGCCAAAGAAGATTCTGTGCCTTTCTATTCACAACTCATGCCATCAGCATATAAGGGCACAGGAAAGCTCTCAGAAATCCAGACACAGTTAGGAGTTACCCAGAAGACAAGAGACTTCAGGTAACACAGATGTGTGCCTCACTTCACTAGTGTAATGGGCAATGTATAAGGAGCATCTTTCTTTGCTGCAGTAAAGGGGAAACTGAGGCAGCAAAAGGAACTTGTTCAAAAAGACAGAGTAGGAGCTATGGAGGAAGCTCAGTTTACTATTACCCAATGTCCCTTTCTTTTATGCAAGATAGAAGCACCTTTACATTGCTGTTCCCTCTGGAGATCATGTGTTTCTCTGACCTGCTGTCACCCAGAAAGAACAGGGCTGACCAGAGCCAGACCAGAACAGGAAAGCTTCACAGTCTGGTGTATAGAACAAGTCTCATCCCCCAAACCACTGCAGGCATCTCTTGTGCTTTCCCATGGCAGCCAAGGGAAGACACAACATACATTGCTGACATTGGTCCTCAGAAGGCAGATATTCAGTGCAGCTGCTGATTGAAGATCAAAGAGCAGAGAAAAAAAGATAAAGGGACTGCAGAAGGCAGGTCAGGCACTCTACTTGTTTGCACTCTGCATATTTGCATTTGGCTGGGAGAGCCTTTCCCCAGCAGAAGTCCCCCGCAGATGTTCTCCATCCTGCCTCACTGCCAGCACATACCCTAGAAAAACAGATTACAGGCACTTCTCTCTCTTTCCACACTCTGTCAGCTCCATCATTCCCAGTACTCACTCTGGAAGACAGGTGGGCCACAGCCTTGCCCAGAGGCACCTTCTGTTTCCTTTGTTGTCTGACCACAATAAAGGTGGCTCAGAGACAAGAAGGATTTTGGAATGTTATTTTGCAGTATGCCAAATAATAAAGGTTTAAAATCATCATGACTCCTTCTGACAAAATGGACTTTTTAAAGGCCTGGTTATTTAAGCCTTCAGTTTTCATTGCCCTTCTGGGGCACCACACCTTCTGGTGTGTGTCTGAGTAAGCATGCAAGTGACAGAAACAGAGAGGGATATTTGTAATGCTCACTGTTGCATATTTAACTCTTGCAAGCACATCTGCTCTCTGTGTACCCAGGAAATAATGCTAAACAGTGTACAGCCTCCTTAACAGCCTTTCCTACGTCGGCTCTTTATAGTGATACTGTAACCCAACAATTCTTTTCACCAACCGTGTCTGCTTCCCAAATTCTTTTGTCAGTCCTTCTTGCACCTCGAGGAGTTTTGCATCCATCTCATCAAAGCCCAAGGGGCTGCAGAAGGCTAAGACACCGATCCAGAGCTCTTCACCCCTGCACTGTTTTCTGATCTGATTTTTCTTTGAGGAAAGATTTTCTCCTGGGCAATAGAAGGGGAACAAGCCTTGTGAGTTTCCCGATTCTTATTCAGAAACCACTGCTTGAGATGAGGAAGGCAAAGCAGTACTTTTCTCTAGCTCTGTTCTGTCTGGCCATCCTGCCCTCCACCAGTGGTTGAGACAACTGGGTACCAGTCAGAGCTTGTCAGTAATTTGGTAGATGGCTGAGGCAGTTTGCTTTCTAGCATTGTCTCCAGCTCAACTGAAATCTGTTATCTCCCTACTGATAAGACCTACCAGCAGGAATGTTGATGGAAAATGCTGAGTAATTTGTCAGTCCAAGCTATCAGTGCACATAAATGTCAGATCTGCCACAGGGAGAAGGTAGGGCACTGAGTTGTTTTGTATTTCTGAACATGCTCTTGCCACAGTGTTACATCTTAGTTTTCTTAGTAACTGCTTAGCTTTTCCTTTGAATCAAAGAAGATTTATTTTTCAGTAGATACGTTTCATCCTGGATGTGAGACACGCTTCCTTCAGCTGGCAGACCGTTTTCAGCAAAAGGAAGGAGGCAGGTGTAGAGCCCACCAAGATCAAAATTAAATGTACGGAAGAATAGACTAGGGTGAAGAAAAGCATGAGAGGTCGTCACAGAGGAGGATGAAATTACACGTATTGAAAGATTAGCAAGAGTCTTCAATTTGTTTCACAGTGTGGAGGTTATCTGGTAGCTGGAAAATAATGTTTATACTAGAGTGGGAAACTCAGTTGTACCCTGTGGATACCTGCTCTTGTTCCTGGGCATTCTTGGTAGCAGTTTTTTGTAAGAGACACTGATTTGGGCACCAACCATCTGTGCCGGGCTGGTTCTGTACAGCCCTGAAATATCTGGTGCCATGTTTTCACTGCTGAAGGTACGTATTCGAATGCACTTGAAGCCAGTTCTGTTATTTCTCAACACTGATGAGATGCATTTTACAGCAGACAGATGCCCCCTTCAATTTCAGTAGGTTTTCTCACGTGTACAGGACTCACTGGCTTTGTCTAAGCTACAGAGCCACAAAGACCTTCCATGCTGTTAGATCCAAGAGTATAAACCTTGCTTAAGATCCACACAAGATCTCAGCTCACAACTCCTCTGACTTCTCCTGTACCTTGGTTTAGCAGGAGAACTGAGCATATAAATCAGCTGATTGTCCTGAATTACCCCATGCCTATCCCTGGGCTGGACACCCAGGAGCCATAAGGCAAGCGGTGACTGGCTGAGATGTGGGCTAAAGCATGTCAATACCATGTCTGAGTAGTAATAGACATGATGGGATAAAGGGCACAAAGGGTTTGGGATCTGTCCCTTAGAATTTGTCAGCTGCTGTTATTGCTTGTGTTCTGGGTGATATAAAGGGTCATGTCCGTGGTCAGGACTTAAATTTGTGTAGAGGTACAACTTCTGCCCTTATGTTCCTTATATTCATGATGATGAGTACCATATATTTTTATATGATTTCCTTAGTAACACAAGATGGTTATTGTTGGACTTTTTCTTTCTTTCTTTTCCTTCCTTCCTTCCTTCCTTCCTTCCTTCCTTCCTTCCTTCCTTCCTTCCTTCCTTCCTTCCTTCCTTCCTTCCTTCCTTCCTTCCTTCCTTCCTTCCTTCCCTTCTCCCTTCCTCCCTTCCCCCTTTTCTCCCTTTCTCCCTTCCTTCCTTCCTTTCTCTCTTTCTTCTCTAGTTTCCAGCTTAATTTAGTTGTGTGACAACCAAAATTTCTTTTATAAAAGCCTTCACATATTTAAAGATGTTTCAAGCATGACACTAGGTAAAATTGACATGTGAAAAGTTCAGAAAAAGAACTTCAAAATTACTAGTTGTATATACTATGCTCTTTTTTAATTTTTTTTTTTTTTTTTAAGCCAAGTAAAGAAAAAGTCAAATTACAAAAATCTGGAAGCCTGAAAAGTTAAATGAATTTGAAGTAACTATTGGTTTTAAAACGGAACAATGTGCAACAAGTCCAACAGTAGATAAACTGATCTGATTTATACACACATAAAAAGACACATTTTGTGTTAGTCTGAGAATTTCATTAATATTTAAAAATCTGGCAAGGGACTCAAAATTACGAGCAAGTAAATTTTCCTATGTAAGTCGGGAGCAGAATCAATTTTTCTAAAGTGCCGTCCCGTTCTCGCCTTTCTTATCAATTAGTCCTGGAGGGGTAGTTTTTCCATCAACACATTCTGTTTTCTGGAGGGTGAAAATTATTTCCATTCATTTTAAAACAAAGCACAGTCTGTCAAAGCATAGTAACAAGATTTCCAGTGCAACACAAACTGAACTTCTTATGAGCTGGAATCTCAGAGAATTTAAAAATAATATTTTCAGCTCCGCAATTATCATTGTTCTGATCACTTCCAATTCATGTACTTAGGACTCCAGTCTATGCTTATGGAAAAAAAAAATGAAATCTTTCTGGAAATCATTCTCCCTTGCTTATAACTCCCTGTAGCAAAATGCTTCTCTGCTAGAAAAATGTGTCTTAGCTGGAGCCAGATTTCATTCTTGTCAAAAATATAAGTGGAATTTGAAAATGCGTCTCTCATGTGTCTTTCGGTTGCTTTACCTCCACCATTTTTTTTCCCTAGGCTCTCTCCCAAACTTTCATTTCCTCAGTCTTCCTGTGTTACCTTTCTTCAGGTAAAATCTCAAATCTTACAAGCCTGTTGTGATGGAATGGGACTAAATCTTGACTTTCAATTTACAGGATGAAATTTCAGCTTAGCTTAATAAAAAGAATTTTTAATTTTTTTTTTTTCCCTCTGGAAGTTTAGTGGTTAAAATAAAAAGCTGGTGCAAATGGAGGACAAAGATGGTTTCATTCTCAGAATGTTTCTCTCAGAAAAATATCACAAAATTATCAACTCCATGACGTTTTCTACCACTCAGGAAAAGCAATATTTTTCATATTTCTGAATTGCTTGTTTGTGAAGCTGTAGTAGATGATAGCTTTGCAGCTGGTCTGGGAAGACATGCTGAGCAGTGAAACTGATTGTCTCTTTATTTTTATTAAATTAAAATTCAGTTTTAATTGGTCAACACTAACTGTGTGTTTTGTTCTATGAGAAATTGAGAGAGCTACCACTTCTTTGATTCCAAAATTAGAAATCTACAGTCTCCCACAATTTCATTAAATAACTACAAAATTAAAACTAGCTTTCATTCTTCATGAAAAATATATCTATGCATCAAGTTCATCTTTTGACATAAATTGTCCGTCAAAACTTGCCCACACAGTTCACATCTATCTCTCAGATGTAGCCAAGACATAATTTGTGCTTAATTTACAGAACAAAAATTAATAACCATGTTACAGGTATTTCAGAGTGTCACACATTCAGAAGCATGTTTTAAGCAGGGATCATTTGTAAAATATTTATTTGCTTTCTATTTCCCTTTAGATCTAGTTGTAGAACAAGGGTTTGCAGTAGATGTAATACACATTGCCAACAGGAGCAGCCATGTTACATAAGACAAAGGTTTCTTTCGAAATTCAGTAGATTTTTTAGCAAGACGACAGCTGGTTTTTCTTGGCATTAGTGATTACAAATCCCTAAGAGGATACTTTGGAGGCTTTACGACAATCCTGGCCAAAAATATAATTGAATGAGATCGACATTCACATTCTGCAAAAACCAATTTGCTGAACACTTGTCATGTTCCATAGCTAGCACTGCTGCTTTCTGAAAGCAAGAACGGACATCTCAGTCAAATGTCTGCCAAGCCTGTGTCATAATTTTAACAATAACCAGCAAATCCACAGTAGAATTGGCTGGCTGAGGAAACCAGCCACGTGAACGACCTGTGTGGCGAACCCTGTGAAATTCCCGATGTTATTTTCCTTGTCTCTTCAGTGACTGACCCTGTGGAAGGCCAGGACACACATCCCTTGCACTGGGATCTGCTGCAAGGTGTGATGGCAGGATTGCTCTGAGGTTTCAGGATGTTCCTCTCCTGATCCAGAGTAATGGCCCAGATTGCAAATATTAATGGGTACTCAAACACCTGGTGGGACTCTGAAGTTTCTGAAAGTCAGCACTGCTTATATCACTTTCCTGAGCTCTGCCTGTGATGGAACTCAGTTCCTGTCAGCCGACGGGCTGTAGAGACCTGAGAGAATAGGACTATGCAAGAGGCAGGTGTTGCTACCGTGCCAACCACCACAGCTTCTGCCATTCATTTCAGTTACATGACTTGAGTGCAGCAGAGCACTAAAATGTTGGTGTCTTTGGACTTCGAGCACCAAAGAGAACGGATTTCTTTGGGGTTTGATTTAGATTCATTCTCCCAGAACTGAGTTTATCTCCTCTTTGTGGTTATCCTAGACACTGAGCTGTGCGAGGGGAGGAAAGTGCAATTGGGCTCTGGGGCTTGAAGGAAGAACAGCTTCTTTCACCCAGGTTTCTGCCAGAAAAATGGAAGCACAGCACAGTATCTATTTCCTGCTGGAATAAGGCGTTCCTTGGATGTAGCTACACATGTGGGTTGAGAGGGAACATCTCTTGCTGAGTTATAGATTCAGTGGTAGGAAAGGTGGACTTCAGCCTTTACGATCGAGATTAGGCTATGTTTGGTAAAAATATGAACAAGACAAATATATATCTGTGGAATAATACCTGTATAACTCTGAGCTATGTATATTTAAAATGAGTACATTTTCTAGATTAGTGTTAATTTTGAGTCTGTCTCAAAACATATCAACCTACCTTACAGGATCCCTGAATGTTTGCAGGAGGCACATCAGCAATCATTTTCCAAAGCCTGATGCATTCAACCCGACCACTAGCAAACTAAATTCTACAAAAGCCTCAAATACAGGTGTATGCATGCAGGAATAATCCTTAACCTAATGAGCAACAATCCTTGCAAAGCGTAGGCTTTAGTTTTTCTGACAGTGAGTCCGTTGGCAGCATTAGCATGTAAAAGGGAGCTGAGAAATATGCATGTGCTGGGCAGGTGTTCACTGCTGCTGGGCATACAACTGGCAATTACATTTTAACAAAATGTGGACAATTACATTTTTTTCTGTTCGCTCCCATGCAAAAGGATAACAAATATTTGAATGGTAGTGCTTAAACATCACCTGGATTTATGGATTATTGTGTTCTGAAAACATATTTTTGCTATAGCATGCTACAGATTTCTGAGAGGGAGAAGTGACAGAGTGTACAGTAAAAAAGCCTTACTTAACATAAAAGAAATAAATGTTGGATTCCAGAATACAAGGAGAGGAAACACAGGCTTGCATTTTTCCTTGTATCCTAGGGTTTTCTGCCGTTAGATGAATTCCCCTGTGAATCCATCACCCCCACCCTTGTTCTTTGGTTTTGTTGATGGGGGTTTTCTTTTGAGTTGTTTGTTTGGGGGGGGTTTCATTAGCTGGAAACAGAGCCACTTTTTGTTCAGCACCTATGGAGTTACAGTCCATGACAGAAGACAAGGATAACAGGGTATAGCCAATAAGAATACCCTTGGGAGCAACTACTTCAGGAGTACAATGGTTTCTCGTCTTTCTGAAGGTAAAATCTTGTAGCAGCTTTTCTACCTGTTCCTGTCGAGTGCAGCCAAAAGATGGCAGCATTTTATTCAGCATCGGGGTGTGAGCTTTGGGACTAAGCACAGGCTGCAACTCAACACCCTTTCTGAAAGGAAGCAAAAAAAGTGCAGCTTCTAACGGAGTTGGCAGAATTTCATTATAATCCTTGCTGAATTTTAACCATACCAAAATGTGCTTATACCATAAGTAAGAATAATTGCTATTTTATTTTTTTCAGTAATTTAACTTAAAACTGTTTAACTGTTGTTTTGAGAGACTGGAATCAGATTCATTTTCCACATACTTTTGTGTCTCACATCAACTCACAGCTGTAGTCAATCCTGAAATTCAATCTGTTAATTTTGGACATGTGAAAGGAAAGACGTGGAAAATTTTGACAACTCCATAGGAGTTTTCTCTGCAGTGAAACCTATATAGATTTGTTTGTTTGTTTGTTTGTTTAATAATCATTTCCAGCAAACTTTCCATTCCCATGAGATGCAGATCAGCATTATTTCAGTCACAGAAATGTAGAAAGTGAGGCCAACAGAGTTATCCAGCTTCTTAATTGGTGCCCTCTTGGCATCCTTTTCTTCTATATCTGCACACATTTTTCCAAATGCCACAAAGCACCCCCGCAGGTGTGAAACACATTTGAAGCCCCAGCCTGAAGTGACTCATGATGTACTAGAACTTTGAGTACATAATTGTCTTTGATTCTGGACCACATTATAAAGGGAGTTCAAACCCTTGCAACTAGCTTTACAAAATAGGTAGCTTAACTGACACTATTAAACACATCAGGTTGTTTATATCTTAATTTGTAAAAAAATAATGAAGTCTTTTTTATTTTCCCCATGGTTTTTTTTCTCCCTCAAGTGTATCAACACTAATGGTTTTGCTAAAGTCCTTGCAGTTAATTTCCAGATGATCTCTTGCAGCCTCATGAAGGTAAACCAGCTAATCAATGCCTGGAATACATACACTTCATTAGTGTACCTGGATTTAAGGGTATTAGTGTGCAATAGCTGTAACACTGTTGACACTTTGTCTTAAAACCTTTCAGAATCACTTGGCTAATTCAGATGAAGGAAACATTCTAAAGTCTTTTGTCTCTTTGCCTTGAGGCTTGAAAAACCTCCTGGGTACTGATCGACATTTTGAGGCCTATCAGACTAATTAGGAGGGCTGAAATTTCAATTTGTAAATGCAGCCCTGGTGTTGTGTGCTGAATACTTCATCTCTGATGCCTGGTAGATGCCTGCACTTGTTGATGTTGGATCAATGCACCAGTGCTGGGTCTCAGCATGTGTGAGCATGCGCCTGCACTTGCAGCAATGGCACTCAGATGAAAACTGTTCAAGCAGCCTGGAACTCATAGATTATCCATTACCATCACTACAGAGTCCCCACAGGGACTGTGTGCTACAGGTTGTCACCTGTAAGTCTTTTTGTTTGCTGGCTTTTATCACCTTTCAACACTAGGGAAAAAATTGCTTTCAGCTTAAAACAAACAGCAGGCTGTTTTGCACTGGAGAACAAAATTATTGCATGGAAATTTAAAGATTGTCAGCTGATCCAGACAGAGTGTGAGAGACCAGCCAAAGTTGCTTGTACTAACAAGCAATTGGTTTCAAGCTTTTCAGGAAATCATTTTACAAAATGCTACAAAAATAGGTCACACTATCAAAAAGGTTCTTCATATTTTATTGATGGCTGAACTTTATTAAAAATGATGACTGTGTGTATGAGGCTACTCAACCCCTATTTTCTGTAAAACTTGCTCAAGTTTACATGATCATTACATCTTGGCTATAGGGAAACTGAAAATAATCAAGGCAGAGGGGACCAATGGTGTGAACAATCATTGTCCTGAGGAGCAGAAGAAATTAAGGGGTCTTGTAAGTCTTCATCCCTTGCCCTGTGACCTAGCCAAGATGACAATCACCTGCTTTTTACTCCTTGAGGGGCCTGACTGCAATCCCATTTTTCTTTGAGACAAAGGAGAATAACATCACTTGTGCACAGAGCTTTGGCCCTGTGAGGTTAAGCAGTCAAACTCTGGGCTGCTGAGGGGATGCCAGGGAAAATAAGCAAGGTTATGAGTTCCAAAAGGGTTAATAAATCAAACTCAAGCAAAGATATTTTAGAGAGTTTTCTAAGCCATCCATTGATTTTAATTTGGTTGTTTTTAACTGTCAAAGTAAATCTGAGAATAGCTGTGTCTGTTAGTGACACTGAAATAACAGTCTCAGTGGAAATAAAGTCTTGGCACATGGAGTGATTTAATCCACATGAACATAATTCTCAACACAGAAAATGCTGTCTAGAGATTTCTTTATTGGCAGTGAGCATAAAGAGTCTGTCCCTTTGGCCTGCCAGAGCCTCCAGTGGGAATGGAAGTGAAGCTGAACATTAGAGTCATCAGATCTCCAGCCACAAATGGTCAGAAAGAAAGCAAAGCTTGGGATCCACCTCTTTAGGCAAAGCTAAAGAAACACATTATTCTTTCTGAAGACTGGAGAACTGTTCTTTTCCAGCGTGGTCTTTGTTCTGTTTGTAACCTAATTCCATCATTTCCTGAATATGAATCCAAAGCTGATGGAGAACCCATACACACTCGATGCAATTTGACCTGAGGTT
Source organism: Falcunculus frontatus (assembly GCA_013398115.1). Taxonomy (NCBI): domain Eukaryota; kingdom Metazoa; phylum Chordata; class Aves; order Passeriformes; genus Falcunculus; species Falcunculus frontatus. The sequence goes on along the minus strand of VZRV01003339.1, from coordinate 637,890 downwards.
TCTACACGCATAGTTGTTTGGAGTCTTCCCCTAGGATCTGTTGGCATGGCAGCAACCTGAGAAGGTAAAAAATGGAAAATAAAATTATTCTGAAACATTTTTCTATGTCACAGTCTTGTGCCCCTATGTGTATATATACATATGCACTGAGTTCTATCATTTTGATTCGGACCCAAAGTCCTAAAAAATGCCACTTATAAAAAACTTGGTATTTTTAGGTGCAACTCCAAGCCTGACATCGAAGCAACTGGACAGAAAAATGAAGGAACTAACTTCTCCTTTCCCAGTTTTCATGTCACCCAGGTGTTGATTTAATAACCTTATTTTCTTCCATCTGGAAAAAGAAACTAGGTTGATGCATTTTTTCTCATTCCCAAAGTTTTATAGTATATGTTTCAACAGGTCATTTTGTGACAAGCACTTCTATTTTTTAAACACCTATATATAGAGCCTCAGAAATACTGGGGAAAACTGACAGGCAGCTCCAAAAATTCATGAAAGTCAGTAGATTTAATCCAAGATTTTCAATGCTTATATAGTTTGTTCCTCTTTTGCAGCCTATTGCACCTAGAGTGTTTTCCTCACTAGAACAGAAAGCAAGCCACCTTTTATTTGTGTGAAATCTGAGTATTTCACACAAATAAAATGCCATAAGCATTGCAAAATTTCACTGTTGGTTCTCGTTCCTCCATTACTTAACCCCTAATTATGTTAGACTACCAAAGAAAAAGGTGTTACAACTCTACCCCAAAGTTCTACTGACTTCATTAGCAGCCTGAATAACCATCAAGGACAAGATTCCCAAGATTTCCATTTATCGTGAAGAATAATGTCTGCTTTCTCTTGGTCTTCTCAAAAAGGACTGTCAGAAGAATGTCTGCAGTTTCTAATAAAAAGTGAAAGAGTACTGCTCCAGTTAAGTGCTTGAGAAAAGCTAGTAAAAACCCACAATAGATTGCTAAATCCCATCTGATTAGCAAGAGATTACATTTTCTTTTACTGTCTCTCTGCATTTAGCTTTCCTCACGGTATTTGCATTAGCAGTACAGCTAAAATGGGCACTTAACTAAATTACATGGTTTCAGTCATACATTTCTATTAAGATGAACTTTCTATAAATTAGTCAGATGTACTCTTGATGATTTTGTGTGACTCCAGCTGCTAATTAAAAGTGGTGGTGGCCAGCAGAGCAGGGTGAGCTCACGTCTCCTATAACAATCAATATTCTCCTCCAGAAGCACTTTGTCCCTCTAAGCCTCTGCTGGAGTCATTGCTACCATTTCCATTAAACTAGATGGGGGCAATCAAGTATGCTTTAAAAAAACAAAGTTTCCATCCAAAGAAGGGCTTTGCAGGACTTTGGTTGCAGCAGCCAAATGCTTGAATCTGAGGCCTTTACTCCATATCCTCCAAAACCAGAAGGTTTCCAACCTTGTGTTTGATGGGAAGTTTCTCAAGCCCTCTCTGGCTCTGTTTCTGCATCCGTCCAGAGTGATGCCTGTCAAGGAGTGAGTGGCTCACACCAGTCGGTGTCTTGGAAGATTGCAGTCTCTGCACAGAGTGCAGTGAAGAGCAGGGCAGAGATACTGAGCTGCTTATCACACCAGCTGCACTATCACAGCCTGGTTACCATCGCTGAGCCAGTCAGCACCGATCACTCCTCACTGCAATGGAGACATTCACATGGAAGTCCCTTTTGCCTCAGTACAAGAGAGTTGTTCTCACCTGAACAAATTCAGCTGGAGGAGCCTTCACGCAAGCTGGAACCGTCCTTGGATTCCTGGATTCATCCTTGAGGGCTTCTTTTCCATTTACATTGAATGCAGCACTGTTTTAAACAAAAGCAGAATCTCAAACCACTCCTCCCTGAAATGTGCACCCTTCAAGCACCTTCTCTTCACATCCCATGCCTCTTGTATTCCCTCTGCACCAAGGCGGAGTTCCAGTGGGAAGGTGGAGGTGCATGGTGTGGTAGTTGTTGCCACCTTCCTCGGCAGTAGAGGGCTCAACTTCAGTGTTAAACTGGAGCTTTTCACACCTTCCCTGTGATTCCTTTTTTGATAAATAAATACCATTGAATGAGATCATGCCAGAAGCAGGTGAAAAAAATTTCTAGATCTGTATTTCCCCTTTTTCTTGCACAAGCTGCAGCTGCTGTGTCTGCCAGAGGCACATGGGCCAGCTTTCACGTCCTTTCATGCCCTGCTGGCAATGTCACCTATTTGGCAGCATCCTGCCACTGTGACAAAGCAGGTCATGCCAGGTGCTCTCCTTTGTGCTTGATGCTCACTCCAAGGCACAGTGCAGAAACATCTGCTGCTGCTCACAAACCTCCACACCTCTGGCATCACATGGACATTCAGAATACAGATAACTCACAGAATACGGGGCAAAGAGAAAAGGAATACCAACACTTTCTAAGTTTGAAAAGAAAACCTCAGACCTTCCTCAGTTCCTACCAATGACAGCAATAGGTGTCTGCATGCAGGAGGTCTGTGTTTGTGTTCCATTTCACATCAGAGGTGTACTTTTGGAGGAATTATCCCAATTGTCACTGCTTAACTGTACTCCAGTTTACATTGCAGAGGGATCTCTCTTGCAGATGACAGGAAGCCAAAATTTACACAGCCAGATTGTATCTAGCATGCCTAGTCCTCAAGAGCCCCCCAAAATGCAAATGATGTGCAAATCCAGCTGTTTCATTCTACAGGAATCTTCTCATTGCCCTCACTAATACAAAGCCAAAGCTGACTGCTCCCAACCCTGACTGGGCACCTGAAGTGTCTTCAGCCACACCAGAGCTCAACCTTTCCCACTATGCAGCTCTGTCCCTTTCTGTGGGTGAAACAGGTGCTGGACAGGGACTTCACACCTGGATCCTGCTGGAGCTAACCCTGCATAAGGAGCATTTATAGCCTTTAAAAATAAAATAAAAATAAATGTTACAAATGCCTTCAGGCTGAAAAATTCAGGAAAATCTCCAAATCAAGAAGAACCTCTGTATGAAAAACAACCTCTGTAGAAACTGGTTGTCTGATGGCCACTGCACTTGAGCAGCCAAAGTTTCGTCCATAAGCTAAGTCTTGAAATTTTTCATGATAGAACAGAGGAGGCAAACTTTAGGAACCCTGTTTGGTCTTTACATTGCCAATTTATCTTAACCTAAACAGCAAATCTCATAGCTACTTGTTGAAATAATATATGCCTAACTTATACACCTTTTTGCTCAAAGCCAGTAAAAAAATATGCATACTTGACAATCTGATAGACTGTAGACATATTTTTTCTTCCATTTGCAGCCAAAAGGAAGTGTTATTCAGGGTTTTTTTTTTAACCAGTGCAATACAATACTACTGTTAATTTCTTCTGTCTAAAACAAGCCACCCTTAATTGAGTCATAAAATTTTCCCACTAAACTGTGGGAAACCATTTAGAACATAAGATGATAAATAATGCTGTAGAGACAAAGAAAATCAATTACCAGTGCCAGAACCATCTGAAAATATTGTTCTGGAATGACTCAACAACCTAATAGGTTCCATTTTCTGCTTTCCTCAGAAAACCTATTATCTCAGCTTCTCTCATAATGTGGTATAACTCGACCTTCAAACTTTTTGTTTTGACCCTTTCAAAAGGCTGAATAGACTTTAGGGCTAGGCATCTGTGCATTTTGTCTTATCTTTTCTCTTTTGCATAAATGTTTCATCTTCCCGTAATATCTACCCCACTGAAGCCGTTTAACAGAGGAATTGTAACCTTCCTCAGCCTTTTGTTCACTAGACTATATTAACTATGGATATCTATCCCTTCACTGGAGTTTATCATGAACTGTGGAACCTAAGAGCAGTAGATAGATGCATTCACGGGTTGCTGTGCCTGACCTAATGTCTCTCAGCTGGCACTATCACCCTTGTCAGATTAATTTCTGCGGTGTTCGTTTGACATAACATCTTTCCAAGAGTTTTGAAGATTTCATCTTAAACAACCTGCAGTAGCGACACGATAGCTTTGATATCTCACTTTCATTCACCTTCCTGGCACCACCTGGAGGTGGAATATGGATGCAGACATGGATAGGAATCAGAATGGAATTACATGAAACTGGTATCTGAAATGAGACCAGAAGAGCACACAGAGCTTCTGAAGTTCTGTGAACTTTCATCTCCTGTGAGAAACGTGTGAACACACATATTCTGTTCAAAAGGGCTGAACAGAAGGCTTTTTTACCATTTATCTCCATCAATATGAACTTAATGCTTCAAACGTGCAATAAAAATGTGTCTGCACTGTAAAACACAGAAAAATTTACTAGGATCATGTAAATAAGAGCAGTGATAACAGATGCATAAATAAACAGGATATCATAGCATTCAATTTTCATTTGGCAGCTATCTCAAAAGCTGTTCCTGTGGGAAAGTTATCACACATAAAGAGTCTTTACTAACCCATATAAATAAATTTGTCTGGTTCCTATTTTGCCTTGTTACTGATGTAAGTTGGAAAACTGCCATCTCAGAGAGCAGACTTGGGCTCTCAGCACTATTACAAAGTTTCTGGCTTTGCACTGAGGGGTGTGGTGGCTCTTGAAGTCAGAGTCCATCCACACACAGACCAACAGAAGGGGTTTGATGCCTGAAATTCACAGCAAGTCCCCTTCTGATTGTCAGATGTTTTCACCAAAAAAACCCCATTTTTCTGTACCATGTCTTGAATGATGGTGAATTCTCTCAGATGAATATACACCCGTGAAGTTGAGCGTGGTTTTTTTTCAGTTAGCTGTCTCTGTTTGAGTATTAGTCAGCTTTGTTCAAGACAATTAATGCAAATTGCTGTTGCAAATGCAACATCAAAAGATTCAACTCCAATAAACATGCCGACAGTATCAAACAATCATATTAACAATGTGAGAACAGCGCAGAAAAGTGAGAAAAAGTAACAAATACAGAAAAACTGTCATGACTTCTTTGTACTTGTATCATTTGTGGTCAGATTTTGCGGTTTTTGAATTTTTCCCAACAGTAAGCATTGTAGAAGAGAGTCTGTAAGTGTGACCTTACATGAAGTGAGAAACTGAAATATTCAGGCTTTTGACTCCTTGGGAAAGGAGGGAAAGGAACAGAGAAACAGCTGTGTTTCCTTGGTAAAAAGGCATAAGGAATGCACGAAACTGCAGGTTATGGGCTCTAATGGGATCGTGTACTCTTGAGCGTATAGCAAATGGTGACTGGAGAAGAGATTGCTTGAAATTCATTTACGAGAATTATAAAAGCCTGGAGCCAGGAGGAGGTTGTGGTGCACCTCGTGTTATCTAACAGAGGTAAGCTGCATATTGCTCTAGTTTTGAAGTGGAAAACAAAGCCACAACCTCAGTTGAGAAAGACTGCAGAGTTTGACACAAATATGCATCAGTCATTATTCAGGATCTTACATTAAGGACACAACCCCAGTTCAGAGAGACGTGTGTGAGGCTGGAGCTTTGGGTAGTTTTACTATAGAAACAAAATCAGGAAGCTACTTGGAGCTCTGTCTCATGACATTATCTTTGCAGAAACTTGTACAAACATGCAGGAAGACACAAAATGTGAAGTGACGTGGGCAAAAAAGGGAAAACAGATACTTTCAGGAAATAATTCATAACAAGTTAGGGAATAATTTAAAAATATTTTACCATTTTTAATAATTTCTTGTCTTCTTTCCTTTTCACTCAATTTTTTTGTTATTTTGCTCTTCTTTTCTCTCCAGTTCTCTCTTCACAGAACGAGCTTATTGGGAAGGTTCATTAGGGCAGTAAAAGCTAGTGGATACTTGTGCTTTGTCATCTGTTAGAGTGAAGTCAGTATATGAAATCTCATGAAAGATAAGATCAGTCATTGCTGTCACCTGTTACAAAGAACTTCCTGCAAGGTTTTCCTCTCTAAATTAAGAGGAATGCATAGAAGAAAGAGAGCAAGACAAAAAATATAGAGACAATTCCAGAAAAGTAAAATAAAAAGTAAAAGTTTATCACATGTTCTTAAATTCGCAGGAGACTCTTTGTCAAGCATCAAAAAGTCGTACTTTGTAATTCATCTGATGCTTCTCCCCTAAGGGATCTATGTTCAGCTGAAATAAAGAAAAACAGATGCTAACTCAAATACACTGGCACGAAGAGCACATGTTCTAAGAGTTGATTGTATCCTTTGCTTGTCCTTTAAGTAGTGCAGCTGGGATCACAAGGGGCTCTGATTGAATATAAGTATATTGGCTGTTTATGCTGAGCTTGCCCTGCGGTGTCCCCTACTCTGGCTACGTTGCTTGGAGCACTTAAAAACCATCCCCTTAAAAACCATCCCATTAACTTGGAAGTTTAGGGTTAGCATGATTATCTACATGAGAGCACCCGGATAAGGTGACACACCTCATCTGAGGAAAGCTTTCATGGGGAAGTCTAAGAAAATGTCTTACAGATAATCCTGACAAGTTCAGCAAAGTATCTAGAGAAGCTGGTTGGTGCAAAGGCGTGTGCCCATCTGGCTGAGGAGAACCACATCATAGCAGTGGAGCTGGCTGGAGTTTAGTTGCTGCCCAACTACGCTTTGTAATTTGTAATTTTGTGAGTCAGTCACACAGAGGATAAATGCTGCATCCAAAGCTGTGGCAGCTGTTAGAAACAAAGCCTTGGATGAATTTCTCTAGGTCTGTCACTTGCTGTGATAAATTTAGGCAGCTGAACCTGCACACATTCACTTGGAAGTGACAGCTGACATTTCCTAACACTATTACATGGAAAAACCATGACAGATGGACAGTCTTGTCAGGAGCAGCATTTGCTCATTTGCTTTCTCTGCTACTGTGCTGAGATTCAAGATGACTTGAAAAAAATAGTTGTATTAAAAATGTGCAAGTTGCAAAGCTGAACACTTTAGAAGTTTCTGAAGTGTCCTTATGGCCCCTTCTACATATGAGCCACTATAAATCTTTAATTACATGCTCACACACTGTTTTGCACTGAACCTTGTGTTGGGCAATAGCTGGATATTCAGTGTTTCTCTTTCTGTCATTCCGAGGGACCTAGTTTAGCACATTTCACCCTAAATAAACACAAAAAATTGTATCTGATGAACCTGGGATGTTCCCACCATTGTCACTGAGAGTGACTGAGAATGACATAAGAATGACCTTGTTTCAAAGATCCTTTTCCTTATTTAAGTATTCCTTACTTAAAATGGGGGAAATGAGCTACAGGTAGAGTGAGCAAAGCTGGCAAGTGCCCATCCACTGCAAGAGTCCAACTTGAGATTGATGTTTTTCTGTAATACTTTATTATCAAGCACAATCCACCCTTTCACCCCTCTCTGGTGAAAGGTACTGCTGGTACTGTTATTGTGTCCTACCTCCTGTGCTGTTGTTCCCGGGACACTTCAGTTATGCTTTGTGGGACAGGCTTAATGTACCAATTAACCAATGTACCAATCTTGTACCAATTAATGTCAATAGCTTGTCAATAGCAATTAGAAGTTGCCACTTCTGTAATTCGTTTAAGACTCTCCCTAACAATGCTTTGCACAAGGTCTGCATCACCTCCCTCCTCAGAAGTTGATGTCTTAATGGCAACTCCTATGAAGGGCTAAGAAATAAATGTAGACTGCCTTTTCATGGCTGTCACCCTCCAGAATGACAACAAGGAAAAGCAAACACGGTATACTTCATTGCCACTGCCTGTGCCAGATCTGCTATGCACACGTGTAATCCCACAATGTCAGAGTCTTGTTTTGACAACACAAAACATTTTCACAGGGTGCTTTGCCACACACTCACAATTAGTCTTGACTGAAATTTGGAATTTCAGTTTTGGAAATTCTGACAATGAAAATTTAAATATAATCTGAATGTTAGCCAACATTTTAAACTTAAATGGCAAAAAGTTTTCTCTTGCCCACATATGGTAGGACACGCTAGTGAAAGAAAACATGGTGAGCATTGTGAAGCACAGCTTCTTCTGAAGAGAGAATTCTTCTTTTTACTTTGCTACAGAGCACGCTGCCTGAAGTACCAACACTTTCTATGCTATACCATCAGAGAAGACAGAGCATGACATGAAGTGCAGAACTGATCCTGCCCAGAAGCCAGCCTTCTAAGCACAACTTCCCAAAGGAGCTATGGTTTCTGTTCTACTCAAACTCGAACACCTGGAGGTAGAGTTCACTTATTCAAATATAGTATTGTATTTCAACTTTCCTGGTAGAATCCTGAAGCATTCCACAAGGAAACTTTAACCCTACTATAATCTTGTCAACTTGGCTTTTTCTACCAATTCATTTCAAAGGAAATTATTCTCCTGTTATTAATATTTATTATCTTTCATTTGCCTGTTTCTCCCATGTTTTTTCTTGTAAAAAAACCTAGTATAGTATCCTTCCCCAATTCCCCCAGAAACTCCAGTACCTTCTGAGTACATCTCTTTTTCCCATTCCTTTCCTTCCCTGTTTTTGCATACTAAAAGCCGGTAAGCCTTTGAATGAGTTAAATGACATTTGTGAAGGTTTTGTTCTCCCCTTGTGGTTTCTGGTATGAAGAGTAGTGTATACTTTAATTTAAAAGAACTCGTACCCTTTATTTCCAGGTGGTTTTTTGAGTACTCAACTGCTGTTTGAGGAGGACAGTCAGACAAGAAATCAGGGGCAACTTGGTATTGGCTGACAGTGGTTGAACATGAGTCAGCAGTGCCCAGGTGGCCGAGAAGGCCAATGGCATCCTGGCCTGGATCAGCAAGAGTGTGGCCAGCAGGACCAGGGCAGGGATTGTGCCCCTGTACTCAGCACTGGTGAGGCCACACCTCAGATCCTGTGTTTAATTCCGGGCCCCTCATGACAAGAAAGACACTGAAGTGCTGGAGTGTGTGCAGAGAACAGTGGAGCTGGTGAAGGGTCTGGAGCACAAGTATTATGCGGAGTGTATGAGGGAGACATGGGGTTTTTTTGCAGGTTTTAAAGCGATGTTGACCTTTAAGTCTTTAAAACTTTGGAGTTGTAGAGTATGACATTTGATAAGTCATTTGTGCTGAGCTCATCTTAAATTCATTCCCATGTATTTGCAAAACACTGGTACAGTCGTTAATTCATATTTCTCTTTCATCCTCTGTGACTGGCACAAATTTCAGACCTCAGTTTGCAAAATGCTACAAACAGGGCTTCTTGCTGTGGTTTTTATCAAATTAGCATCCTGGTTTGAACTATTAAATTCATACTCCACACTTCTGTGTCTCATTCAGAGAGATTTTCACAGTATTTAATTTGGTAGGTACTTGGAGATCTACTACTCTTAAAAGAGAAAGCCCTAACTAGGAAATAATTATCAAACGCCCCACCTTTTCCTGTCCAGAAGGCAGCACTTTGGAGCTGTCTTTGCAGGTATTCTTACAACTTCTAACAAAGGACTGCATGGATACAACCCCATAGGAGTGTCCCCTAAAATTATAACTTAGAATGGACTATGCTTAAATTAACTAAGTTGAAGATGGCTTCAACATTTAAAAAGCTTAACGACCTTAGGAGAGTCAATGGCATCACAGTGTCCATTTGTGCCCCGACTGTATTCAAAAAATGGGACTTCTTAACATGTGAACACTGATCACCCTATTTTCTTCTTTACTGTCTCAGCATCGTGGAACAGTATTAGCAGTTTTGCACCTTTTTTTTCTTTGAGTGAAAACAAGAGATTTAGACAAATTATTGGAGTCTCTGGGGTATGGCTTCAACCTAGTTGGCTAGAAGAAAAGTCGAGTAACAGCTAGAAAGTGGCCATTTTATTTTTCATTGCGTAGTATTGATTGGGAGAAAAGCTATAAGAATTATGGCAGTAAACATAAAGGGAAAAGGCAAAACGTTACCAAGAATCTTCTCTTCAATATTAAAAAGAAAATAATGTTATCCTATGCATTTGCTAGGGAAACAAAGCCTTAATATGAGTTGTCAGGACCACTGTCTGAAGGCAGAAGGTGTATCATGGAGTAATGGAATGGAGGTGTAAAAGGGAGATTGACAAGCTATACAAGAAGGTGAGAATTGGGTTATCATACCAATCCCAGTGAGAGAACCGGGCACCTACAGAGGTTAAATGGAGAGTGGGAAAAGCTGGGACTGCAACAGAGGGAGGTGAGGAATAACAGTGGAGAGGGGCTGAAGAGAAGACATCAGGAAGAACTGGGACTGACTGACAAGGAAAGAAAATGTAGACAAGGAAAGAAAATGAAAGAAGCTGAGATAGCTTCTGAAGGTGTTGGTGAAAGGAAGAAAAACTAAAATAAGAAGATGGGTATATGGGACAGAGGGGGCAGAAAGGGCCTGAGAAGTGATAGGGCACCCGAAAAAGAACTGGCTACAGGAGGACACAACAGCTAGGAGGAGTAGAGTAGAGAAGCCATAGAAAATAAGACTGGAGCTGGATGGATAAGAAGAGCTGTACGGTCATGGGAAGAGAAGGGCAGGGTGGAAAGGAATCAACAGAGGAATATCCTGGATAACAGAGCACCATCAGGTAAAATCTAGAGCTGGGCTGTGACCAGAGCATGTCCTGTCTCCTGTCTGGTGAGTGCATGTGGACTGCCTTCACTGAAAGCCAAGATGTGATAGACAAATCAGAGCAAAGCCATGTCCAACAGGAGGCTACACCTTAGCTGGGTGAACTCCTGGATCCAGACATTTGGAAGTATTCCAAGATCCACAATTTAAACGCAGCCTCTCTAAGTTCAAATGGCCAAAGTCCCTGTTGTCAGTCTGAAGGCTCAAAACTGCGTTGCTGCCACAGGTGAGTAGAAAAACTTAGAAAGAGGTAAAATATACTGATTGTTTTCTGAGAACATTGTTACAGCAGTCAAATATCTACATGTAACCTTACAACAAAATTAATGTCACTTATGCAAACTCATTTTGAGTCCCTTGTAATGTGAACAAAATCTAAAAAAATTATTATGGTAAATGTTCATATCATAATTATGGAAAGTGTGTAGAGCATTCATAGTGTTGAGGTTTCACAGGGCTTAGTTCAACGAGATCTAAAGTGCTGACATAAATGCTATATTTTTGAATGCAATTTTCATTTAGTTTGTTTTTAAACACAGAATTCAGCTACACCTCAGTGCATCAGCTTAGAAGAACAAAGGCTCACAGCACCCAAATTGTATTGTTACACTGCTGGTCTCTCCTGCTGTCTAAATTGAAAGTGGAACATGGTTTTAAAGGATCAGTAGGTTCAGTGAATAATTTGAAACTCAGTGTGATAAGAAGCTCTCAAAGGAACATATTATTCCGGCCACTTGGATCACAGTCAACAACACTCCTGAGTGCTCCTCAGAGGAACTCATAATCACAGAGCACACAAAACCACCCAGGTGTACTTATTTTAGTTACTTCCTGGCTTCTCAGGAGGGCAATTATTTAACATTGAAAGATTTTGATTTAGACAAGAGGTCAGTGCCTATTGTCCAATTTAGACATTAAGTGGTAACTTAGGTGCTGAATGAGGCATAAGCAGGCTATAGCCACAGCTCCTGTTAGTATCTAAAGTGCATCCTGGTGTGATAAAGGCACATAAGACAACAAGAAATGAGCTCAGCAACAGCAGTACCTGCAAGCAAATGCCAGGTTTGAACTCTGGCACAGTGGTTCCCCAAGAAAAGGTAAAAACTGAGCCTGAAGCACTTCACAAAAATAGACTCATCACTTGGTTAAAAACTGCGAATTCAGTGGATAACCTGGAGCAACCACTCATAAGCAGCCACTGTTCTCTTTTCCTGCCCAACCTTTTCTCAGCAGCAGATCAATCAGCCTAGGCTAACTGAGGCAGAAATTATTATTTTTAACAGAATCCAGCTGGACAGGCTGTGCAACCACTTGCTGACGGTGAATTTAGTTGCAAAAGTAAGCAGAGACAGTTCCTGTCATGCCCTGCCTGTGCTAACAGAGAAAAACCTTATACCATTCTGGTGACATGGGTGACACAACCATTGCACACAAATGTGTCTATAACCTCCCACACATTTCTTCTGAAGTCTGGCCGCTACTGGGACTCCAACTCAAAACTTCTTCCTTTTAATACAACATGTTTTTCAAGATTTATGGAAGATAATCTTACCTCTGCTTGTATAAATAATCTGAGGGATGAACACATTCTTCCGTGCCTTGTGCTCCTCTGGGAATGAAAATAGAAATAAAGTATTTTAAATGTATTTATGTACACATTTATGTATGTTGTATGAGCTTCTCAAGCATGACCACTGTTATTTTCCAGTTCCCTTGTACTGAGACTATTAGAAATAATTGTAAGATAATTTATATTGACTATTCAAGATGTGCTCTTAAAAGTGGGTTTTTTCCCCCAGAATGTCTGTTATCTTTATTTCGTAAAACCTTCTGGGTAAAAGAAAGCATCAATAGCAGTTTAATCTAGATCAGAGTTCCCTCCATTGAACCAATATACAAACCTGCTAGTAAAAGTCAGAACTGGATTTCTGCCTGATTCTTTGTCAGTACACATGTAGAAAAAAAGGGAAGACCCTGAACATTTTAAATAGTAGTAAGGGGCCTTGGAATGGGCCTTGTATGTAGGAGAAGAACGATTTACACGCTGATTAACCAGAAATGTGCAGTGTTTACCAAGTATAAGCTTGTATCAGTCAGATACTTGCATGGACTTATTTCTGTTCTTGACATATTCCACTTGTTCCACTGCTTTCATATATTGTAAGACTTCTCAGTAAAGATTATGCTTTCTTACAGGGATAGGCAGCTGTGTGATTCATTTACATGAAATGTAAAATAAAGACTAAATACTTCCTCATATTACTATGGAATTACATGGTACTTGGGAAAGGACTTCAGAAAGATATATAACTGCCTCAGCTGAAATTTGTTTTCACCTTGGACCACTTCACTATTAGGTATGTTTTTTAAAGCAATAAGTTTAAAGTTGTTCTGGAAAAAAATATTATTTAAAAGAAGTGCATTGTGAGCTTTCTCATAGCAACAAAGAATCTTATTTAAATATATTCACCAAATATCACGCTTTATGAGAAAATTGGAAAGTATTTAAATTCAGAAGAATATCAGCAATACCGGTTTTTGTGAGAGAAATGGGAGAAAGATTACTCTCAGGCAGAAGGAGAAACAGATGTCAATTAAAATCTGCAGTTGAGAGTAACAGGCTATTAAACTATCTGGTATGCAGATAGGTATGCAAGGCCTACAGGTTAGAAACTGGAGTTATTTCAAGCCCTTGTTTTGCTGACACTGTAAACAGACTAATCAATATGTCAGGAAGCAGCAGTAAGGCTATAGGATGTCAAAAAAAAAAAAAAAAAAAGAGTGGTTTTTGTTCCCTAGGAGAACAACTTTAGACATCTGAAGATGTTTACCAGTTTCTGTGGAGTTTGAGGATAATACCCAAGAGGGAGAATTAGCAGTTACTATTTGAGAACAGACTCTGGGGACACAAAAAAAACAAGTCACATATGTGAAATGGAAAAGATCCCCATTGCACTTATTGACTTTTTAAGCACTGTCAAGCATGGATGTAGATGTAGGTTAGTGGCATAATCTGGGGTTGGCATCCCTAGAGAGAGGACCTTGGATCCTGCCATCAGGCAGATGAAAATCATCTCTCTGAGATCAAAATGCACCAGAAAAGTTATAAATAACTTCATTTCTATCCTATAAAAAAGACTGGTGACTCAGGTTGTTCTGCTAGATGATTTATGATCTACTCTAGCTGGAAGACAGAAATGTGTGCAATGGATTCTTAAGGCAGGAGCTGAGCTCCTTTTTCAATATATTTTCCCTTTGTTAAACAAGACATAGACTGTGCATTTAATTTCTGCTGTATTAATACCAAGATGTGGATTAAATCAGATTTCTCTTTAAGAGCTATTTGGTGTCCGAACATTAATTCACTTTAAATATACAGGAACTGATGCAGACAAGACAGGTTTTTTCTCTGCTAGAAAAAAAAAAAAGCAAAGTTCATGAGAGGAACTGAACCAAGGTAATGTCATTATTACAGGAGAATTAATGAGACATGCAGGACAAACCACAGACATAACAGTAAAGAACTAACAGACTGGATAGAGAATTGTCAGTCATAGATTTAACCTGGCTAGCAATTGAAGAAAATTATGAAAAGCTGAGTGCCTTTTTGCTTTAAAAAACAGATCCACAACTAATACATTTTCAACCCCTGTCACACACTTCCCAGGCTTTATTTTGTCATGGGCAGAGATAGTGTGATGCAACCTGGTAATGTGCACAATGCCTGAAAAAACACAGATGTTAATGGCAAGGCATCCTATCAAAGACTGGAGACAAATATCTGCGAGGGGTTGTTTGTGTGACTGTGCCTGCTCCATCTAGGAATGTGCTGCAAGGGATATACTCATTATAGTTCTATCTTAAAAGATGTAGAATTAATTGGAAGAAATGGAGAGGTTGAAGACCTTTAGTACCTAGAGACGGCATCAGGAGGCCTGTCCCTAAAGTGTTGTCAAACAGCATGAACTACAGAAGGGAGGATTATGTGAGAAATACACAACTGGAAACCAAAGTTGCTACTTCGGCCACCTTTGCACTGCCACATTCTACAGTGTTTAGCACTTCTGTGAGCTGCCTGAAATGTCGCTGGATGAACAGTTTCCATTTCTTGAAAGCCTGTTTTTTGCTTGAGCCAGCTCTTGGTAAAACATCAATACAGCAGAATGAGAAATCATTCTTAAAAATGCACTGATTTTTTCACACAGGAAGTGCAGCAACCTGAAGCAAATGGTGTAAAGCACAGTAGTACTGGAAATCGAGGCACTAACTTAGCCTCCAAATTCCTGTAGGAAACCTGGCATTTTGATGCTGTAGTCACAGAAGAAGCTTGATTAGGTCTAAGCAACAGGATATAAGGCGGTACTTGAAAAATTTTTCTCACATACTCTCATTGCCAAATCTCTGTAATGCTCACCCCAAAATACTAATCCTGGAGTTGCAGAGCTCATAAGAAATATTATCCAGCTGTGCACAGAGGCGAGTATGCGCCAGAGCCATGACTCTGCTGTGACACAGGGAAATAGATTTGACCATGGATAAACTGCAATAGAAAGCTGATTCCCAGAGGGGTGCACAACATAAGGAATCTGCTGGCCCTGGGCTCCTTAGAGCACCCTTCTCCATCGTGCTCCTGGTTACACACAACCACTCTTCCCTTAACATTCAACACAATTAAAATAACACAATGCAGCCTTACATCTTTTTTAAGGGAACTGAGATTCCTTTCCTCCAAAGACAGATTTTCCCTCTTCCCTTGTTCAAATATGGTTTGGCTCACAGGAGCAGCGCAGAGCCCAGAGCCAGGTCTTGTCAAAGTTGGGTTTGCAGGAGGTGGGAAGAAAGGTCAGCAGGTTTAGCAGCAATATCTGGGGGCAGAATGGTTGCTTTGTTGTCCACTCCCCTGCTGTGATAGCTGCCTGCTTGTATGAGTTTAGCTATATGCACTCAATTCTCTGAGGTATAGAAAATGTAATCTGTTGTTACTGCTCACGTGCTCTTATGGCACATTTGGAGGCAATTCTGCTTAAAACTGCTTAGATAAAACCAGCTGCATTTGATGGATACCACAGAAAAGAATCCTCCGTAACACTTTCAAAATAAGGCTACGTCTTTTATTGCCCGTGCTTGGTTGCTTATAACATTTCTTATAATGTAATGGAATTAGAAAAAGAAAAGTTTATGCCTTATAATTTCAACTCTCAGACACTTTGAAGGGAATTAAAGCTAACAGCATATCCAGGAGGATCTTGTCAGGGAAGGGGACTGGGATGAAGATGAAACAGATGTGCCATGGTTATACATTGCCCCACGTTTCCTAATGATATACAGTTGTATCAGGAAACTACTCGGAGATCGTAAATGCTTATTTCATCAGTATGCAACACTGAAAGTATGGATACATTATAATGAGCCACTAGGGAGTGCTGGAGGAAAACTCAATATCTAAGAATATAATAGAGTTTTCCCTATCACAACAGTACCATATTTTGCCCTTTAGTTTCAGGATTTCTTTTTTTTTTTTCGTTTTCCCAGAGCCTGGATTAATTAGCTAGACACTAATTACCTGAGCCATTTCCTGCACAGCCATAAATGGGTAATGTATTACTCCCTCAGAACAGTACTGCTGTAACACATCTGTCATCTACAATGACTGCAATTGCAAAAAACATTGCAGATATTACTGTTATGACACCCCAGTTTATAATCAATGGTTGGTCTGGTTTTCTACATTTGAAAGCCTATCAGGTAGAGGACGTCTGTATAGAAAAGAGATTTATTTACATAAGTACTAATTGTTCTGATGCAAATATCAGTAGCAGGCCAACAGTGGGGCATTATCTTCTGCTTCATTTCTTTCAGAGGTCATTCATCAGCCATACATCTTCAAATGCATATCTTTCATCTGCTGAAACTGCCTGGCTTTCAGTCTTAAAACTAATTGTGTGTTTTTACTGGTTACTCAGATGCACCAAGCAATATTTTAAGATTTTATTGCCTCTCCTTACCTTTTAAGCTTTACAGAACATTGGTAGTTTTTCAGGACAAAGAGAAAGCAGTTTTCAACAAATTGAGAGCAATTAATAAAACTGATCATGTTGGTTCCTAGACTGAATATCCACTGCTATCAGCTGAGGGAGAGCAATGCTTCTGTTCCCTCGTGTACCGACATCCAAGGCTTATGCCAGAGCCAGCTCTCCCTGTGAATCCACACAGAGTGTCTACCATGCTGTTCATCCTTATGAGGCATGTCTGCTCCCCTAAAAGCTCAACCCCATCTCTCTGACCCCCTCTAGGTTGCTCCACTGTCAGCATTTGTAGGGACCAGAAGCACTCAGCATAGAATCCCTCTTTCCTTTAAAGGTTCTAGTGCATTGCTCCAGTTAAGTGGGGAAAGCAGAAGCAGTGCAGGGCCAGCAAATCTTGACATGCAATTTTTCCTGACAGAAGACAGCCTTAGAAACCTTTAGAGGTATTTTCATTCACACAGATGTTCCTTAATTTTCTAGTTTTTATCTAAGCGATTCAAATCAACTTTCAGTATCACTACCCGAGCATAAGAACACTTGTTTGGAGTTATTAGCACAGTATGAGAATAAGCCTGTTGAAATCCACGAAGATTGACCTGTTTTAAACTGAAATGTCATTTCATTTCATTTAGAAATTAACTTTCTCAAGTGGATGTATTTATTGACATGATATTAATTAAGTTTTGGTGGGAGGTCCTGTGTTTTTCCTAGTAACTTAAATGAGAGTTTTGTAGTGGCATTCAGTGAGACCACAATTTTGCAAATGATACCGAGCAGATAAAGATACATAGAACAGCATGGCAGAGAACTCATATGCTTTAATTATAGCCCCCAAATGAAGCAAAATACACTGCAATGACTCTATTTTATTGATAGTCATGGGCACACCGTTTTTTTTAATTCTTGAGCCTACAACATAAGCCTGTGAGAACTCATGGACTAAAAAAATAAAATGAATATTTAAAGTATCATTTAATATTTTTACACTGAAAAGTCTTGCCTTGTGGGGGATTAACAATAACAAGTAATTGTCAGCAAATTGTCACTGGCCTCCAAATACACAATAAGGCTTTGATTTTGTTTAGTGCATGTGGTTTCAGTTTTCAGAGTTTTTATGCATGATGTTTCTGGAAGAGATGTGTGTGGGCCAAGGACTATGCCCTCACACATTTCACACAAAGCACATTTCTCTGTGTTTCACTGCCTTGAGATTGTTCCATGTTGGTTACAGCTGCTAAGGATGCTCCCGCTTCTTCATGTGTGGAAACCTTTTTCCAGGCAGTGGCTGCTGGCACTCAGGACTAAGTCCTCTCCTTAAATGAATTAAAACCCTTGGGCAGACCAGCTTGAGTACTGCCTAGCCTCTCCCTGTCCTTTCTCTCCATCCCTCATGAAGCCTAGGAAACATGGTGGTGGCTGTGCTGTGGAAGTCAACTTTAGGATTCAGATAAAAGGAGCAGAAGAAGCGAAAAGAAAGCACAAATACAGGGCAGCCTATGAATGCGAAGAAGGCAAAATCTGCAGCATACAGCTTGTGTCTCCCTGCAACAGAAGGTGGAGTGGCTACTGTGCAGCAGTTTCTTATACACGGCTGGGAACAATGAGCTTCTGTAACTCAGATCCTACCATCCCTAAAATCCCCTTCACCTTATTTGCACATTTTCCCAGCCACTCCTGTTGTCAGGTTTGTGACCAGTTGTCCTTCCCAGTCTGGTTCTCACCAGCCTATTCTGCAGCCTCTGGCTTTTGCCGCCTGTGCCCTCAAACTGTAACTTCCCACTCATAGCCATCTCCAGTCTGCAGGTTGTGGAAACAGGTGGGAAGCTGGGGTTCCTGAGAGAGAGTCCAGTCCTCGATATGCAGATGCCCACCATAACGTGCATCACCTGAATACAGGTATTTACTGAAGGGTAAGAATAAATCAAGGTTCAAACCTAACCCGGGAATACACAAGTGGTGTCTGTGGCACATAAAGGGGTTGCTTTGGTTGTTTTTGATAGCTTCTGTGGTTGTTTCACGCCGTGGCTGCCAATCTAAAAGAGCGCTGGTTTTCTATATGTCCCGTATCAGGTCCTAAGGCATCCTAGATGACTCCAGGATCCTACATGTGGCCAACAAACTAAGACCTTAACGAACAGAGTAAATGGAGAAGTCAGATGAGTAAAGATGAGGTGTCTACTTCAGATTGCATCGAGTTGTGCTCCAGGCTACACCGGCTGGATGGGCCAGATCTCTCCCTAAGGAGAGATCCCAACCAACGAGCTTGCAGCTGTCCTGCACAGAGGTTATTTCAGAAAAATGTGTTAATCTCAAACCAATCCCACCAAAGGGGTCTCTCCAAACTTGTGCTACCTTGAAGTTATGCTTTGAGCTGAACAAGTCATGTGCATCCTGTGGTGTGCTGTGCCCCCCTCACTGTCCCAGCAGTGGCACTAAGAAAAGATGTGATGAAGTTCTCTGGAAGTCAAGTTAGCACAGAAGTTATGTCATTTAGCTCTTTTCAACTTTTATCACAGCTTTAGGTTTCTTACCTTTATACCTTGAAATAAACTATCCAGTTGTGAGGCACAAGGTAATCCACTTGACTTTGCTAGTTCTGTTGTTACTAGAAATGCAATCAGCTCTGCAAACAGCTGGGATCAGGATGAGATGTGAATTTCTAGGCTCTGTAAGTAAATTTTTAGCATGTATGTTCTTGTAGAGCTTCTCATTTCGTCTGCTGTGAATGACACAAGTGTTAGCTAGGAAATGAGGTAACACATAATGATTCAGAAGTGCAGCGGTGGAACACGAAAGCTGCTCTATACAATACAGAGCAACAGGATGGTTCTAAATATAACCACAATGGTACTCGGTGAAATAAACCATTAAATATTACATTGGCTTTCAAGTGCTTCAGGATGGCAAGTTGCCACCATCAACACCTGTCATTATAACATTTTATAAAAATATTGAAAGACAATTTTTATAAATGGTGAATAATGAATTAAATTAATAGAAAGTCAGCCCATGACACAGAGTTTCCTATTCTATGCAGTGTTTCCATGCAATCAGGACCACAAACAAAAGTCCTCCACAAAATAAATGAGAAATATTAAGAACTTTGGTGATGGTTTCCTTTGACCTATCAGTACAAGTGATGTCAAGCATATTTCAAATCCAAATTGCAAGTCTGTAAAGTAAAGGAAAAAATTCTATTGCATGTGACAATGAAACAGTGCTGTACACTTTAACAGTCAAAGGATTTATTTCCTCTCTTTCTAAAAGCACTCCTAAAAACATTGTCTATAATCCTCCTGCTTTGGGGACCTACATTTAATGGGATAATCCCATAATGCATTTCTCCAGCCATGTGATGTCAATATTCTAAGGCTTAATTTATGTAAGACTTTTTTATCCAGATCCTATGCAAATGTGTGAACCAAAAGATTATGTGTAAATACATGTATATATAAAATATATTTCAGTCATGGTTGAAGTTTGCTGAGTTTAGGACTGATCTGTTCTGGAGAATGCTTTGTATTTCAGACTTCTCATGTTAGGCGAGGAAAGCACTGGTGTCTCCATGAGAAAAGCATTTTGACATTAGTAGCCAAATGCAATATTACTGCATTTCACTTTCTATAAAATTATGAAACCTTTTGGACTTGGTTTTCCTTGGCAACAATCACTATCGGTATTTTAAGGCTGATAGGGATTAGAGCATGCAAGCATGCACGTTGGGAATTTACTGAGAAACAAAACAAGCCCCCATAGCAGATAATGTTTACATTCAATGCCACATTCTGGGACATCTCAAGAGATTAAAAAGCTCTGGACTCACCTCCTGTGCAAACAACAACCTCCTGGAGAGCTGCTGCAGCGCCTTAGGATGAGGGATCCTTCACATATGCACCACCAGTCCTGCCCTGGGTACCCAGGCAGCAATTTCTGTGTATCAGGCATTGTCAGTGGCCCAAGAAGGGAGAACAAAGCCCTGTAGTAGTGAGATTAGTGAGCTGGATGCAATGGGACAGCAGAAATCAATTAAGATCAATAATAAATACAGTGTCCCATGCAAGAAGCAAGTATGCATGAGACGGCAACCCAAATTACAGAATCTGGTGGGAGGATTCCCTTGTGCTAACACCCCGTTTTATCCGGATGCCTAATTCCCCATCGATTTTCATTCTTATTCTTGGTCTGTGTGTACATAACACCAAACAGTGAGTTTTCTTCACTGGAGCACCTGGGTGCTATGGAAACATAGCTCAGGCTAAACCCAAAACTCTGCAAATTTCTTGCTAATGATAGAGGAGCTGTGGTCCCCATTTGCAATAGTATTCAAACAGTACAGATCATATTATCTTATTGAGAAAGTACTACCTTGTCTAAGCATAGAATCCTTCAGGCTTTGCGATATGAATAGCCACTCTTATACAGTCCCTACTCTAATTGCTTTGATTCTTTCATTTCATTCATTTCATTACTCTGAAGTAAAGAGCCATCTTCCAAAAGCAAAAACAAACCTCCTTGGTACTCTCCCAGGTTAACATACTTGTCCAAGTAATTCCCAATCTTAAATAGTTGAAATATAGTCTCTGCCATGAAATTCATGTCAAAGAACTCAGTTTGTTTTTTGTTTCTTCCCGATTCAAGTGTACAGCGATAGTTTCTTGTGGTTTGTTGGTAGATGAATTCTTAGAAATATTTTCTGTATATATATATTAAAAAAAAAAAAGGAAAATAAACGTGATTATACATTTTATAAGAGAATGATCTGATACTTTACCACACTGCGGTTGGGTGGGGTTTGTGGTTACAGGAAAAGATATAAAACTGCAGAGCAGGAAAGAACTGATTCGGAAAGAGGCTGAGTTTCAGCGTCCCGCCAACACTTCTGTATCTGGACAGTTTTACAGTTAAGGGGAGGCTTTTACTGCAGTTGTCTTTAACCATCTGACTTATTTGCTTAGCTGCATTCAGTAATCCACCTATCTTCATAGTAGTTGGAAAGACAACATTTCCAGGTTCAGCTACTTGTCTTAGGATGGGATGAATTACTCTGCAAAGTAGCCTTATTCTAGGTGACTGCACTCTTTTAAGACCAGCCTATTTTTCAGGTGAGTGGGATGAATGTCAACATCCAAGTCGGTTGTAGCCAACAAGAGATCTTCTGTGGATTCCAGTGAGGACTGCTCCACCATCCAAATATCTGAAAAACTTCTTTCTGTATCTGGCTTAAAAATTCTGATATAGAGTATTCTTGCAAATTGAAAGTTGATACTAAAGCTATCGCTTGGCAGGAAATGTTTGTAATGGGAAGCAGAAGAACTGGAAACAAGGTGAGTCAGATGTGAGGTGAAAATATCCTTCTGTAGCCTCAAGTCTGTGTCTTCTGCTAAAATGAAAGCCTGTTCCTGGAAGTGATAAAATTTTGTTCCTGAAAGGGCTATTTATTCCCTGAAGAAGATAAAAACTCCACTGAGTCTGTTTTTTCCTTCACTAAACATCCATGGGGTTCTGTCCCCACCGCGGGCATCCTCTGAGGTCATGCAGTCACTGGGGTGAGTGGTGGCATTCCCATAAATCATTTCAAAACCCAGAGAAGGCAGCTCTGCTGTCTGCAAATACAGCACTGAGATGTCTCCAAGAAGAAGGAAAGAGACAAGCAATATAAAGAGACAACCTTACAGATTGCATGAGGTTTTTCCTTCCAAAATAGCCCTTGGTCAAATCAGCTGGGGACTGCATTCACCTCTCCCAGCACATCTTCATCTCACTTTCTGAGATCCTGTAGCACCAGCTGTCTAAGGATGCAAGAGAACACAGCAACTGTGACACGTGCCAGGGATAGCAGGGATGTGTAAGCTGCCCTTCAGCAAGTAGCTCCCATTCCTACACTCTCCCTCTTTCTCAGGCCTCGCCTCCCACCATGAGCAATGTTCACACCTGGGATAAACCTGTTCTCAGATTCAGGATCCTTTTCCAGCCTCATAGCCTTGTAGAGGTCATGCAGGAACAATTCTGCTGCTTGTAGCCTGTGCTTTACCCCATATCTGAGCTTGAACCTGAGCCAGGACAAGAGCACAGGGCAGCTCCTCTGCCCTGGCTGGTAATAGGAAAGCAGCAGGACTTCCCTGATGAACTGATCCATCATGTTCTCAGAGTAGAATAGCTCTTACAAAAGTACCCTGAGTGTTGTTTTCCTCTGCCTTCTTGTATTTCTGCCTCCTTCCCATCCTTCCTATCTCTCCTTAATTTGATTAGGATTTTAATTTATCCGACCGTGCTTTAAGTCCCAAAAATACATTTATAATATGTGTACCACTTAAAAACACTGCTTGAATTATTTATGTACATATTATTCAACAAGGCATAATGTGACTTGGTTTTTTTTTTCCCTTGCAAGTACACCTACAAATAATTAGGTCTTCAATCTTCTTTTCATGATAACAAATGAATGGGTGCTTTACCTAAGCTACAAGGATAAGATATCCCTGACTGTAAAATTTTCAGTCCCCAGTTTTATAAGAGATGTCATGAGATTTTTAAGTTGATCAGATATTGCATACTTGAAATACATAAATCTTGAATATCCTTGGCTTTTAAAATCCATTTAGAGGTCAAATCTTTAACAGCTCTTAATTTGAGGGTAGGTAAGTAAGCTGACAGATAAACATTCTAGGGGCCTGCAGGATGCATTTTAATTAGCCATGAACTGTCACGCTTCTACACAGAAATTATTTTATATTTGAAAAGACATGTGAAGATTCTAGGAACTAAAATACCTTCAGTCTGTGCAGTGATTTCTGTCCTCATGCTTGCCTATAGCTCTATATTATCCCTGCTCCACAAAGACTTTTAGTGTCTTGGACATAAACACAGTAAGAACAATGGTAATTCAGCAGCTCTTCCTGAAGTAAGGAGGAAATTCTAAGCAAGAAGTGAGAATAATATTGCTGTTACACACACATCCACACACCCACACACCTACACTCACAAACTAAAAGTAATATAAATATGTAATTAAAGAAGAGAAAGGCAAAACTCCTCTGCCAGCTTCAGTAAATCATGACAAAAGTATACATTTATTCAAGAACTACTGCATTTTTGATGTTTCATAATGAAATATACAGTAGATATCTCCTGATGAAACAATGAACAGTGAAGCTTTCTTTTGAATGAGCTGCATCTTATGCTGAAGTGTTCAGTAGAGTATCTAAGAAGCTTCATTGTCATCTGGAGTATTTGGCCAATTTTTTTT
Organism: Falcunculus frontatus; assembly: GCA_013398115.1. Taxonomy (NCBI): domain Eukaryota; kingdom Metazoa; phylum Chordata; class Aves; order Passeriformes; genus Falcunculus; species Falcunculus frontatus. Next base: position 614,059 of record VZRV01003339.1, on the reverse strand, counting down.
TTGATTGAGTAAAAATTGTTCGGGAGATTATTTTTGTTACAGATACAGAATCCACATATTTAGGAATCTTATTATAACTCTCTCCTATAAGATTTTTTACCCTCTCTTCTGTGCACACTTCTGTATGACATGTAACCCTACATATAATTTTATCTTATAATAAAATATGTAGTTTCACTAACATTTTTGTGTAATAGCTTCTGGCAGTAGAAAAAGGAAAAGAGAACATGGTGAAGGGGTAGAGTCAAATTCATATTTTCATTAATATTAAAAAGTAATCATTACATATCAGTTGGGTCAGTTGTATTATATGCTTCATCTGCACTGCATCTAGACAAACACATTTCTTCATTTCATCGTGTTACACTTGTCAGCAGATACAAATAGAGAACATTTTCAATTGACAATATATAATTTTCAAATTTTTGCAAAACTAAATTTTTCCTAGCTGTATCTCTGAAATCCCTTTTACTGTGAGCAGAAGCCCTGTACTCCTCTTCAGGAACAACATGACCAGAATTCAGAAGGACTCTCTATAACTGAGTTAGAAGAAAAATAATTTAGATCTGATTTTATTACAATGAGTTTCTCTGGAGGAATATGTTTTAGCCAGAGATATGTTCCTCCAAAAGTCAAAGCTAAGTACTCCTTGTACGTGATTTAATTAATTGTTATAATTATCTTCCAGTTATGTTTTTTACATTTTATTTTAACAGTATTTCCCATTTGTCTTGTCTGCTAAAAAGATCATTGTTCAAATTTGAAAACTACTGCATTTACTCTGTATAAAGATGAAATGTGACAAAATAATTTGGGCAGATCCAAAAAAGATGTCTACTGGTTTGGAGATATAGAGAGGAGTTGGCCTAATTTTATGGAAAGATCATAGTAAGTTGGATAAAAATAAGATTCTAGCCAAAAAAGGGCAAACCAAAATGTTCCTTTGGTTTTTTTTGAATATTTTCAATATTTTTTTACTAGCTCTGCAGTGTTTACAAGTACAAATCTGCTTATCAAATACCAATCCTGCAAACTCAGGACAGGATTAGAAAGTCAAGTCATGGTATTTGTTGGCCTCTACATTGTCAGGAATAAAACAATTTAAACAAAATTAGTATTTTGCATTCTTGCAGAGATCAGCATCTCTAAAATTCCAATAGGATTTATTACTCTATGATGGCACTGGCTTGGCAATACTGAAAGGAATAAAATACTATTATTGATGCTGCATTTTAAGTTCTTTGCAAAGCACTCAGAATGTCTACTTACCCTTTCTCATGCAATTTTTTAAAACTATTTTTGTTATTAACAGGTACATTATACCAGCTATCATTGTTGACATGAACAGAACTCCACTGTAGTGAAAAGAGTCAACCCTGTTGAGGCACAGACAAATATATTTATATATTCTGCACTATGTTTTGCTCTCTCTTACTATTTCAAAATTGCAGAAATGTACAGATTGTTGGTGTCCTGGGGTAACATTATGGTATGAAAATATGTATCCCATTTCGTCTGCTCTGGAGGCTGGCTCTGGTGCCTTTAAACTGAGCCTGCGAGAGGGAAGAAAGAACTGAGATACTTTTGTTTTAAAAACAAAATTGGTGTTCAAGGACCGACAGGCTACTGGGGATATATTCGGCGGCAGTGGGGAGTGGAGTACGCTCGCTTTCCAGCCTGCTTTCGACTTTTTTCTCTGGAGAGAGTTTTCCTGGGATCTTTTTGGAATTTCTCCCTTTCTTCTTCTTCTCTTCGGGACGGTTGCACAACATCGGAACACACCGGGAGACTTTTCTTCCCAGGCCCCAGTAGGGGCCTTCCCCCCCGACAGCCCTGAGGAGGAGGATATAGACACTAACACCTCCACCGGACTCTGAAATCTTTCCAGGTTTCTCTCCACAGTGAGAGATTTTATTATTTAGCATTATTATCCTTTTCTGTGTGTTCTGTTAAATAAATAGTTTTTATCTCTTTCACTTTCCTCTGAGGAAAAATAATTTTTTTTCCCGAACCTGGTAGGGGGAGGGGTGGTGGCAACCTGTTCTTTCCCCTCAGGAGATATTTTCTTCCAAATTTGGCCAAACTGGCACAGTTGGGACTTCTAATGTCTGTGTCTGGACACTTTTTAAACTATTAAAGAGTTACAATATCTGTGTTTGTGCCTGGAAATTCATATGACTAAGAAAACTTAGATTTTATGAAATAGATAATGTATGATGAGGCTAGTGGGCTGTCGTTTCAATAAAAACAGTATAAAACTGTATTCACTTCCTTGAAAATTCTTAGTTTTTAATATTTCTCTCAGAGGTTACAAAAAAAGACATTGACAGATCTTTCATCAGTATATGTAGCCTTTTGTGCAGTTAGAATAGGGTTAGATTACTGTTGGTTTAGCTATGATCAAAACTGAATTTTTGCCTGGCAAAAACCAAGCTAGTTGATATGATTGTTTAGAACGACTTTATACCACCGAACCACCACTCTGACAACAGTCTGTCCCTTGTGATTTTGCTCCTTCTATCACTGAACCACCTCTATTCTTTTATTGCTGAATGTCCTCTACTGAGATATCTAACCTAAAGCAATTAACTTTAAACATGCTCCTCAAAATCTTATCTTCCAATTAATGCCTTGAACATTTATGCAAGTCATAAGCTTTGAATGGGTTTGACAGAGCTAGTTCCCAGGGGTATAAAACATACAAGAAAGATGTTCTGTATTCAGAAACCCTTTTCCCATCTTTTTAACCAAAATTACGTTGGCTTTTATGTTGGCACCTACTCAAGCTTCCCAGATGCTGCTCTATTATTCATAATTAGAACGACATTCTTTTTTCAGTGATTTTGTTATAGTAATGTGAATTACACACACAGAAACATAAACATGAAGATAAATGAATTCCTAAATAACACCTCATTTATTGATATACATTTGTAAATGGATTTTGCATCCACATTTACAATTGTGGTCTGAGAGATACTGAGAAAGCTGCAGGTTTCTCGATTTTCTTTTTCTCCTATCTGAAAAGTGTAACAACAATTAATTACTCTCAGAAACAGTAGCACAAAGGTTGCATGTGTGCCACAGTTGCCTGATTATTGACCGTATTGTTTATCAACATTATATAATGCTCAACATAATGGCTGAATATGCTTACTAGCTGTTTCTCCTCTCTCAAGACTAATTAAGAGATTACCAGTGCATAAGACTAGGGGCCTGATTTATGAAAGCATTATAAATCATAAATTTATAATGGAGGGAAGAAGAAGAGGGGGAAGGGGAAGAGACTCAGTGATGACCATTGCTGATACAGAAGTGATAACACAGTTTTTCTGCAATTTGAGCTTGGTGGGTACAGAAAACTTTCTGACGCTCTAAACAGTTGAAAACCTGTTAATAACCAGAACACATGCTAATAATCCAAAAAACCCCAAAGAAGTGCTGCAGTATATTTCTATGGCATTTTTAAAGCTAGACATTTTAAAGATTTTGTTGTTTTTACCTTCAGAAAGCTGTCTGTCTGGTGTATTATTCTTTAAGAACAAATTCAGATTTCTGCTTTAAAATGTCAACAAAAAACCAAGGCTGGGACCTGAACCCCAGAAGATTGTGACCACCAATAGACTCTCTCTTTACATAGACTTAAGATAATAGTGTAACAATGTAGGATACAAAGGAAATTTCCTGGCCATAGGTGAGCTGACAGCTGGCCAGAAGTTGGGGAATAGAAAGGCATTTGTCTCCTGCCAGTTTGCTTCTGCCACCAAGCTGTGAACAGCCTGAAATGAGGCCGTGGGGCACTTATGTACCCAGATATTCAATGGATCACACAAATGAGTCACTGTAACCATCACTTCTTCGTTTGCACAAAAGCTTTTTGAGAACAGAGGAGTGAGAGGCATTCACATTCCTATCTTTAGTCTACCCTCATACAAAACATGCTTTCAAAGCATTGCTGCTGCTGGACTGTAAGTTCTGAACTTCTACCTCTCTGTTCCCCTGAAGTGTCTGATTTCTAAAGTGAAGAATAATCTCTGATTCATACAGAAGCTGGAGCATGAACTTTTTAGATGAATTTACCCTGAAGAATTTGTCACTTAATTTTTTCCTGTCACTGAAAACAGGTCTAGCTGACCTACTGCTGTGGAAAGCCTCCTCAGGCCCCCTCTTTCTTCTCTCTTTTTAACTTGGCTGAGCAAACATCTTCCAGATAATTCTGTATTCTTAACAGAATTCTTTCTCTCTCCCATGTGTGTGTATGTTTGGTTTTTATTTGTCTGGTTGTTTTGTTTGGGATTGTGTGGGTTATTTCCCTTGGCTTCTTCCATACATATATTATTTTACTAATAGAATTCTCATGAAGTCAGTGATCTTCTCTCAGTATAGTTTCAATGTCACACGTCTGATTTCCCTTCGGCACCCTCTTGCTGTCTCTGCTTTTTTGAGAATATTTATTAGATCTTCCTTTTTAAAATTCGTAATACATTGAGAAGAAAGGAAAGCCTTACCACAAGGAAACTGGGGTGATGGATGAAAATGGCATAAACACAATTCTTTTTCCAGATTTTTGTATCTTACATTTTCTTCTTCACCTAAACAATCATTACTTCACTTTAATTAGATACATTCATTTAGAATATGCTAATTTGAATGTGGCTATTTAGCTTCTGTGCTTCTGATGTAAAAAGCACTCGACAGTGGGCTTTATGGTTTATCTGTAGCCAGCATACCATTACACACACCGTAGAATATATATGTTCCATATACAAAGCTATATAGAAATAGTTTACTGTGAATTGTAGACATCAAAGATTATGCTTTGTTTTATTTGAAAAGCACTTTGATAAACACTTTTTTTTGCTTGGGTTCCACCACTAACAGTGAAATAATAATGAACTCTTGGTTTTCTCTCCAGCTACTTAGTCTAATGTATTTTCTCCTCTTTATACACCATTAAATCATACTAAATTTATCAAAATAATTGTGTTTTGCTTTTTGCATATTTGCCATTGGAAAATCTGAATTTCTGAGTGATAAACAGATGTTTTCCAACAGAAAAACAGATTGAAAAAGAGGAAACGAAAAAAGAAAACCAGATGGAAAAAAGAAAACTTCTTCAAAATCACTTGCATTCCAGGCCATGAGACAACTACACATGGACACTTTTTTCAAAAGACTTCCAAGTGTCTGAGTTTATGACATCCCATAATTTTTACCAAATCATACCAAGGACTGGGTTTCCTCTCTGATTACTTTAACCACTTTAAAATTACATACGTGAACTGAACTACCTTCCCAGACTCACTAGGAACAGAAAACTACTTCTGAGGACTGTTCATCTCACATTTAGGTGTCTGAACTGTAAAGGTTCAGTCACCCTCTCGATACTCTGTCAACACTGAATGAAACCCTAAAAAGTTCAAAAAGTTGAAAGAATATAATATGTTTAAATGACTAATAAAGAAGTTTTGTCTCACACAGAACATTAGGGAATGACTTTCTTCTGTCCAAGAAGAAAGATTTACGCATAATGGACTCACTTAGAAATGGAAAACATTTTTCCTGGGAAACCGCATTTGCTTTATGTCACTACCAGGTGGAAGAATTACAAAATTGTTTTCCGTTATTGAATTAACCAGGGTGGATAAAGATCCCCACCAAGCTATCAGTGCTGTTTACTCTTACTGTAAGAAACCACCCCCTCAGTCTCTATGCAGAGAAAAAGCTGCCCATGGGTGGGCAGAAGGAGTAGGAATCGAGATGGTGGCACTCATGACAAAGCCACCACACAATTAAACCATGACCTGAGACTTTCTTAGAGCTGCCCTGCCTGGTGTTTGATAAACTGTGAGATAAAACCTAACACTGGACTCAGAGCTGAGGAGCGAAAGCTTAATTGAGTTGACAAACCAAATTAATCCTTTTCATCCTCTGTTAATTCTCAGTAGAAGAGACTTCATGACGCTACAAGCTGTAGGGCTGAACACTGCTTGTATACAAGTCTATGCTCTGCAGCAAAATGTCAAGTGTCTTAGATATTTCCATAAATTGAGTCTGGTGCCAGTAGTGTCAGATGTATGTTAAGAATATATAAATATATTCGCTCTCCTAAAACACTGGTGTTAACTTTGTTTATGCTGATCAAACTCTGCAGTGATACCATTTTTGATACTTACAGAGATTTTTCAACTTCAGCTGTTTTATTCCTCTGCTGCTAGTCTGTGAACTATCATTCATCTAATTTACCAGAAGTGACATATAACTTGTTCCCACCTGCTGTTTTTTTCTTCATCAGATGCACTTAATGTTTCCTTTTTGCCAGAGCATGTATATCCGTAAAATCTGAAATTTCAGACCTGATGGAGGGTGATTGGATTTTAGTTTGTTTGCTTTTTTCCTGGAACATAATAAACTTTTCCAAAATTAGGAGAGAACTTTCTTGGTAATTATTGATTGTTCATTTCTCTCAAGACAATGATAACTGATGCTATTAGCTTTTCTTAAAAACATACTGTTAATACCTATAAACAAGGACAAAAAGCCATGCTGTAGCCACTATAATGTCCTGATTTTTCGTAGTAGCTTGTAAAATATGGAGTAGAATGAGCAGCGCTAGAAGTTTTACTTTGTATTTTGAAATCTAATATCTCTGCAATGTTTTCACAATCCTGTTTTTCTGAACAAAATTTAAATAATTATAAAAATCTGTATTTAATATACAAAATAAATGCCTTGCATTCCACTGAATTACTGTCATGGTGACATAGAAATTATAATTCTACTCTGCTGTATACTGTAAAATTAGTCAAGATGCTTGATTGTGGCCCTACATTATGGAGAGATGATTAGTATATTTCCATTACATTCTTTAGGCTATAACCTTGCAGATGCACATTGCATTTCAGTAGCCAATACAGGCTCAATCCTTTTCCCATTGGCAGCCAATAAATCTTCTCAAGAGATGTTGTTATTGTGGAAGGCTTGCAGAGTGTTCGTCTGTCAGATGTTTAAAAGACTGGATTATATATCTCACTATTTTTACCACAGCCAGAGAAAAAATAATCAGTTTTTGAACTTTGTAATAAGCATTGTCAGTCTGGGTCAGCATTCATGACAGCTGAGAAGCTCTATTCAACACAAGGTGTTGAGGCAAATTTCTTTCTCCGAATAGGAAAAGGAAAGTAGAGGGCAAAGGAAAAAAAAAACAAAACAACAGAGGTTTGAGGACCTCCTCTTGCAAAATGTGACATGAGCAACAAAGACAGTATTGTGCCTAGTAGGATTAACATCATTGTGCCAAAATACAATTCCTCAGGCAACTTCATCCACATTCAAAAAGAATTTGCCTAGAAGTACTATCTTCTCAGCATCTTCGGGATAGTGATGTTTACAGACACATAAAGCATTCCCTCAAGTGGTGGTTAAACACTAACAATCCGTTAAGAACATGCACTGACAAAACCTTTACAGATCATTACCATCACTCGCTTAGCCTCTAAAAGACCTTTGAGTCGTACTCACAGTTCTCCATTGCCAAAAGAAATATTACAAAGGAAGAGAAGAGGAAAACTCATTCAAAATTTCCAGGGCATAGAAGGTTTTTTAGCCTCTACTCTCACAGCTCTTCAGCAAGAATTTGGTTCTTAGGAACAAAGCCACAAAAACCTTCCGGAGGACTTTGTGGTCTCAGAGATTCTGGGTCTCAGAAATACATGGGCACCATCTATCTGAGGATGTCTGTCCATACCTAACTTAGTATCAGCTTCTCCTTATTGGAAGGTCAAAAGGGTGCAGGAGTGTGGGGGCAGATCTTTCTAGTGTAAGGCAGTAGATGCAGGGGACCCAAGAGGCAGCGTGAGAACCAGAATGTGAGAAGCTGGTTTAAGAACTAAGGTGTGGTACTAGATGGTGTAAGATTATAAACTCATGGTGCTGCACAGTGCTGAACAGGGCCACGTTACCAGTTTGAGCTCATGTCCAGAAGCAGTGACACAACTTCTTTAGGAGTACTTAAAGAACTCAGCCACTCTAATACCTATTTACAATTTTTTTGCAGAACTACTTTTAGGGGTCCTGCCTTATGAGCAGTGGTGAAGAGATGACATCATTTGATTTTTTTCTCTTTGTGTTGCTCGGCATCTCTGAGGTGTTACCACATGGAGGCTTTCTGCAAGAGGGACAGTTTTATCTCCATCTGAATCTGAGTAAAGGCACAACATGTCACCCAGCATCCTTTGTATGCCTTGCATCTCTTCTTCCTGATTTTTTCTGAGGTGCTACACTTTGGATGTCAATGAGCTTTTTCTTTCAATCTCTTCTGGACAGACCTCCTGCTGGAGACTTCTCATCAGGTCGAAGAGGATTCACAGCACTAATGGGAACCTCCCTTGGAGGGGGTTTGACTACTTTTTAGGCTATGGCCTGTATAATCTTTCTGGGTGAACAGACAATTTTTTCAACAAGGATATCCTGCAGCTTATGACAGAATTAGAACACATCTCACATATTAACATCATGATCTGTAGTATAACTTTGTGCTATCATTTGTCATAAAAAGAAGAATCATTTGCAGCTGGAAATGTTTTAATTATTTCTTCTTGAAATTACTTGGTCATTCAGCATCTCACATTATCATGCCTATTTGACAGAAGAAAATTAACAACATCAGTAAGATCTTAGGAAGCTAGATAACGAGCTCTCTAGGTATCAGTTCTTTAGTTACACTCATCTTACAATTTCTGGTCTAATTTTTAAAGCTCACCAGTTGGTCTCACTTCAATGTCTCAGTGCTTGTACTAGATAATATACAGAACTTCAGAGCCTTAAAATGAGAGCTGCTGAGTGCACCTCTGTTTCTGTCTTAATAGCTCTCAGGCCATTTGCATGGGAATAATTGAAGGTTACGAAAACTTTCACAGAAATGAAAAAAATAATTTTAACATCTGATTTAAAACTCTTGGTCTAATACGGTAATGTTTTACTGGTTTGGAACTCTTTTGAAGAAGTAGAGGTGTATGAAGATAAAGTAAGGCAGATTTTAGCCTTAACTTCATTTAGTGAGCCCATTCTCTCAGTTACAGACAGGCTGTTGAATGTCTACTTAGTACTGTCATTATAGTAATAACTGAACATGTCTATTTGCCCCCTCTTCTGTTATTTCTTTCAAGGTCTCCAGAGTCACCCTCTCATTTCTTGTCTTTTTTTTTTTTTTTCCAAAATTGCCTGCAAGACTCTGACCCTTTGACAATTCTGATATTTCTTTTCCTGGCACTTTTTGAAGTTAATCACTTCAATTCACTACAAAAAAATAAGATCAAGGGCAATCAAGTAATCCAAATGACATTTTAAAGTATCTTCACAGTCATAGACTGAAATATTTTTTCTCCTTTCCCTTTTCCATTTTAAGATATTTTTATGCTGTTCATTTGAAACTAAATCTAAGTGAGTAAGTTTTCATGCAGCTGAGGGCTGGAAATTGGCTTCAGATATGTCCAGTAACTTGCAGAAATGCGATGATAGAGCAAAGGCCATTCTTAGTGCCACCAAGCCACCTGTAGCTCAAACCTACATGTGAGTCCAGATTCCCTGACTGCAGCTGGAGAACAAAGCCATGGAGAATGGAGCTCTCTTGGCATGGCAGGATAATGCCCCCTGCTGCAAACCTTGCCTTTCTCTGCAGTATTACTACAGCCACAGCCTGAACCATTTCTTCCTGAAACTTTAACCCCAAACTTCAGCACAGCTGTAAATGTGTTGTTCTCAAAGATTTCATGATGAAAGATATAAAGGGAGGTGAGAGCAGCACTTTGTGTCCTCTGGAGACTGTGCATTGCTGGTCAACCTGCAGGTAACATCCAGGGGTATCAACATCTCTGTAAGAGAGACAGCTGTGAATCTCTTAAACAGTTAACAGTGACAGGAAAAATATTTTTAGCCACTGTTTCTGTCTATCCAACCAGGATTCTGGTTGTCTTGGAAAAAACCTGTCCCTCTGGTATTTGTGTGCAAAGTGTCTTGTGCAAGATAACCCTGGTCCCTCAGCAGAATCCTTAATTTTTTTGCAGTTGAAATACCAATACTATGCACAAGTAGGCTAAAGGTTTCACACTACATCTACTATTTTTTTTTTCAAATGCTATACCAGCCTTTTATGCTTTAACCGCTCTTTCCTTTGTTGATTTTTTCCTTGAAGCAAAATTTGCCAAGGAGTCAATTCTAATATGTATATCAGATATGAAAGCACTAATGTTTTATTTAAAATCCTGACTATAAATCTGCTTTTCCTAGTGGGGTTCCAACAGTCAAATGCTTCATTTTTTCCTTTCCTAGAGAAAGTTGTGTATTCATTTGTAGCAGAGATTTGTGAGTCAAGTTTAGCAGTGGGAAAGCAGTAGCAGCCTGGAAACACAGCAAAGTGCATAATGGGCATATGTATCACAACTATTACAACACTTTTTAGTAATAATATGACTATTAAAAAAAAAATCTGAGCTTCGAAAAAAAAAAAAAATTGCTACAGATAAGATGGGCTCTTTCCCAGAAAAAATTATATATATAAATATAATATCCCAGAAAATATATAATTCGATGGTCATTACAAGCTGTCTTTTCAATAGCTCTGAGAGGCATTTCCATGTGTCTTTTAGACAGAAGTGATGTTCTGGCATCAGACTGGGGCGGAGTGGCAATGAGAAGCTGCGGTAGCCGTGTGACCCCTGCTGGCAGGAAATAATCGAGAGTAAAACGTGAGAGGAAATGAGACTTTTATTGTAATGAATGACACACTGTGACTGAATCAGTAACCTATGTAAAGCGTTGCAGTACCCATAGAAGAAATACATAAAAGGTCCTGTCGTTGTGAAAGAGAAGACAAATGAGTAAAAATTCTTCATTTAAGATGTCACTTTAGTTGATAACAGCATTTTACCAAGAGAGGATGAAAACCTCTGCCAGCCCACCTCTGCACTAGACTTGTCCTGATTCCTTGTGCCTCATACACATCCCCAAGAACCAAATCCATCAGTGATACACGATGTGCTGACAAACTGCCCCCTCCTGGAACTAAGGCAGTGCTCAGAGCTTCCCTTCTACCCCAGTGACCACAGTTAACACAGGCCAGCACCCAGGCTGCTGCAGGAATGTCGAAGATAACGTGTAAGTGCCAATCTTGGACATGGTTGCTGGAGTTTTCTAATGATTTTGGCCACTACTACTGGCCACAACAAATCCAGGCCTCAGTGGCACAGAGTTGAGCGTGGTCCAAAACTGACACCTAATTCCCAGATGGATCTCACTGAAGCCAATAGTATGCTGTAGCGTATTTCATGCTGCACTTTTCCTTGAAGCCAAGTAAAATTCAGGAGACACAGAAAGGATAATGCTCCAACAGACTGTCTGTGATCTTATTATTCATTCCTGTTAGTATATAACAAATTAATTTGGATTACACATTATTCCCCTTTCAAAACAGTAGATTTCTAACACGCTTAGACTATTTCCATGTTGATAAGCTCTCATGCATTTTATTGGTAATTTGCATTACTAAGGCTGGGACTGACTCATGACCCATCTGTCCAGCACTCAAGACTCTGCCTCTTATCTGGGCACAGCCACTGACACAGAGATCGAAGCTGAGGGCCTTTCCCATGGAGTGGTCGGATGAGCTCTCTGCTATAACTCACAAAGTTATTTTCTTCTCTGAAATATCTACAGGATAATGAAGTTCAAAAAAAAAGAAAGATGGATGCAGGTGAAATAGAAAATAATAAATACAAGGAGTTTAGTGTAACTAGATTGCATCTTCCGTTTACTTGAGGAGGAACAGCCCCAGGCACCATTACGCGATGGGGGCCACCCAGTGATGAAAAGCAGATATACAGAAAAGGACCTGGATGTACTGGTGGTCATTAATTGAAGCCAGACATGTACCCTTGCACAGAAAGCCCTTTGCCACAAATGCCACAAAATCTGGCTTGTAATAACTTCCCAAAAGTGAAAGCTCACAGTGTGTAGCAAATACTTACAATTCCAGTATTTCTTATTCAGCTAATTAAATTACTACATATTTGCCAGACTAAATGAATATAAACAGTGCCCCATCCTCATCCCACCCCTTTACAGGAGGCCAGCTTTTGCCGGTTTTCTGCTTGATTCACTGATCATTCCAAAACTCCATTTCACATACCAGCTCCATGTTACAGACCAACATACAAACAGATTAACACATCTTGCAATCCCAACTCATAAGGTGTTTCCCCACCAGGTGCATGTTCCCACCTGCCGTGGAGACACGGAATAAATAAGACGTATTTCCTGAAGAAGATGTCCAAGCCACAGGATGAAACCAGCTATGTGGGAGTTAACAAGCAAGACTGCTCAGAATAGGACAGAAGAAATTGCAGGTTTTCTATGCAGGTAGGACACCCTACAGGGCTTTGGCTCCTGGTAAGGATAGGAACGAACCTCTTTGACTCAGTAACCAAGGGTTGAACTTGGATAAAGAGTGATGAACTTGGGTGAGAATTTTGGTCTAGCAATTCCACTTTTACATTAAGTTTTCTTAAGTTTAGGGAAATTCACTGTGACAAAGTAAGTGCTGCCTGCTAGAAACTCGTGACTTAAAGCACTACAAGACAAAGCACATACTGCAAGTAAGGCTGGTGAACGGTCTCATTAAAGACATCACTCCTCAGGTGAGTTCCAACAGCTGAAGTAGAAATTTGGATGCAGTAATGGCATTCAAAATAGAGCTAGCCCTTCACTCAGTGAGCTGGAAAGGTCTTTTTCATTCAATTCTAATGTGTTTTCCGCCTTCTACATCTGCACTTTAGAGATATAGACACTGAATATATGCTTTCTATAAGCAAACGGTGGACTCTTCAGGAAAATGGCAGTGAAGAATTACTTTTATAATTGGTGCTAATGTATGCATGGAAATTGCTGGTCTTAAGCAAGCTAAGGGGGGTTTGGAAACGTTACAGCATTTCTGTTTGGTTGTGTGTATAACAAGCTGTTGAATGCTATTCTGACAGTATTTTCAGAGTAAATATTTCTTTGTCTTAAACACAGAGGCAAATATTCTGCAGATTAGTGGGCTTGCAGGTTATGATTATTAATTACTATCCCCAGTGTAACTTTTGGAACTGAATTTCTTAAGTATTTTATTCTACAAAAGTAAGCAAGAAGAATTTGTTTATTTTCGGACAAAATTAATATGAAACTTGAATTTAGCTAGCACTCAAGGGACAGATGTGACTTGGCCACCCATATCAGCTTCATTTTATAGAGCATGATTATAAAGGAAAAATTAATTCTCTTATTTTAACATATTTTTACTAAAGATATTACCATTCTCAATATAGAATATCCCAGAGAAATTAAAAAACCATGGCAGGTATATTGGTGGGCAGAGACAAACCAACAGCTGAGGTCACCCAGACAGAAGCCTGCCCCACCAGAAGGAATGTTCGAGTTTGCACACATTGTCCTGTGTCAGGGTCACAACCAGCAGACAACACGGACCCTGGTGACCATAAAAGCATCGTGACAGGAATCAGCCAGACACGGCTTCTTTTGTCTCTTTTCACACTTTGCACATTGTTCTTTTACAAATGCCTCTACCCTTTCAGCTGTTTTCGCTGGTTTTAGCACTTCTCCTGTCATAACACTTCATGTTGCCATTCCAAATCAATTCCACTCCTCTACGCTGGATTTTCTCCTTTCTGACCTTTTCTTTTCAGAATGAATGAAGATAAACACATACAGGCATATGACTCCGCAGCAGTATGTCCCCATACAGCTAATCAGCAATAGCTGCAGTACATTCCGTTCACACTTGAAAAAAAAAAAAGGTAATTTGATTGATTTTCAAGGAAAGCTGTGCCTGGAAAACAGTAGACTTCAATTTTCAAGGATATAATAAGAGAGAATAAGAACTAATTACCACAGCTCCCATATTATCCTTCCTCCCCCAAAAAATAAAAATTAAACTGTGCATTGAAACAACCATCAGAGGGTGCATATACACCATGAGTTTGGCTTGATCCCTAGTTTAGTGTTAGGCCCTGGTACACTAGCTGCTCATACATATAGAATGTGTCCATTTCAGCTCTTGGACACGAAGCTCCAATTGCTCCCCTGAGGATTTGGCCCCAGCCTAAAGGATGTGGGCCAGATCTCATTAATTAGTCTGAAGGAGCTCATAAAAATTGTATGGATGTACTCAAAGCATTCTTTTCCTAAAAGTGGAGGACTGACCCTTAAAATTTATAGACTGATCTGAGTGTGAAGGATGTTTCCATCCCTATTGATAGATGCTTTGAGATAAGAATGGACTTGGAAGGTGTAAATGATTTTTTCACTTCCTACTACATAGTCCATGAAAAACGAATCAGAGAAGGATTTAAAATATAAATGGGGTAGTTACAAATAAGTTACATTCAGATTTGTCTGTGCAATGGTCCAGATACCCTCCAGTCATCTGTTTCCAACTACAAAAACTGCTATACTGAATTTGAGCAGAAACTTTAAACTATAGCAAGTAATTAGTCAGGAGAAAACCAAGAACTAATGCGAAAGTTACAATGACAGGTTTATGATTTTGTGGCTATGGTAGTTCTCATGATTACTGATCTAGCTGTGATGGTATTTCTATGGCTATTAAAGAAGGAAACTCAAACTTGCCTTTCTTTTACACTTCACTAAGAAAGTCCAGAAATAAGGCAAAAGTTCTCCTGTTACACAAAAAGAGATAAATTTTCTCTTGGACAAACTCACTGGCATGTATAAAGATATATTTCACAATCCTGTTTCCCACGATTCAGAATTTTACTTAGGTAAACAGAGAGCTGAAGCACCAAGTTTCATCTTCGAAATTGGCTGTACTTCACTTATGGTTGCCAAAAGAAAGCAAAATCAATATTGTTATGTCAGAGGGAGAAATTAAATTTTCCACTCCCCTCTTAATTAAAAAAAAAAGAATTGAGAGTTAGTCATGGTTTTTTAAAGCAATCTATTGTCAGACTGAAACCAAGACAGAATGCCATAAACTGAAAAGTAGCAATCTGATAATCAAGGGTTTGATCTTTCATTCTTAATGCCAGTGAAAGTTCCACACTCTTGCTCCAAATTATGTTCATTGAACACACAGTTCGATCATTTGGGTCAACACTTGAAGAGCTTCACATCATTTGGGACAACACTTGAAGACAGATCTGTTCTGAAATGTTCTGATGAAAATAAGTAATCACATGGCTTTAGCCTGTGCTAATGCCTCAACTGCTTTATCTTGTTTTTCACGTCCATAGATCCATATGGTTTAGCACACACATAGGTGTGCTGTACGTCCATAGATAGAGCAACATTTAGAGTACAGCCCCATCACAGCAAATACCTCTTTTATGAAAAATACAAAATACAGAAAGTTATAATAATGGGTCAGGGTAAAGAATCTGGACACCAAATCACAGAATTGTTAAGGCTGAAAGGCAGTGCTGGAGACCTTCTACTCCAATCCTTTACTCAAAGCAGGGTCAACTAAAGCAACACTGAACACTGACCAGGAAGGGTTTGGTTATCTCCAAGGATGGAGACTCCAGAACCTCTCAGAGCAGCAGAGTGCCAGTGTTTGACAACCTCCACTGAAAAAAAATACAAATCTTGTATTAAACTGTAATTTCCAGTATTTAATTTTATCTACTCCCCCTTGTCCTGCCACTGGCCATCACTTAGCAGAGTCTGGCTTTGACTGCTTTACCTCTTCCCTCAAATATTCATACACTTGGATAGGACTCACTGAGCCTTCTCTTCTTCAGGCTGAACAATCCCAACTCTCTCAGCGTCTCCACATACAAGAGGTGCTCCAGTACCTTAATTATCTTAGTGGCCCTATCTGGACACACTCCAGTCCATGTCTTGTTTTCAGTAGGGAGCCCAGAACTGAACTCAAAATTCCAGATATGTTTCACCAATGTTGGGTAGAGAGGAAGAATCATCTCCCAAAGTCTGCAGACAGTGCCCTTCCCCATTCAGCCCAGGATGGCGGAAGTATTGTACAACTTGCTAATATTTACAGCATTAACATCCTATAGAATCTATTCATAAAGCTGGTGTCTTCATATGGACTTGATTTTTCACATGGAAAACCCCAAGTGTTTATATACATGACAGCTACATAACGGAAGATATCACTCAAGAATGTACAGCTTACAGAAAATCCAGTCTGCTTAATAATGAAAAAATACTTTGTCTTGAAGCAACTGGGGAAAGATACAAGCTCTTTAGACAACTGTAGCTCATAAAAACAGAACATGAAAGTCAAAGCTATTTATAGTGTCTGAGATTATACACTTGAGCAAAAAAAGTCATTAAGAAAACACTGCTCAGTTTCCCCAGTCTATTTCTGAATTTGTTTGATCTAGATAAGGAAATAAATTTAATTATTTGAAATAAAATAATAAAACTGTAAACATGATCAGAAATATCTTTATTTCACCAAAGTGCAAATAGGATGCAACATGCACAAATTAAAAGGGAATAATCCTGTGCTATGTGCAAAAGCTTTCTGTGTGCTTTCTTGCATATTTCTACTGCAATTGCCAATGGAGAAATATCCTAAAGTGTAGCGGAGGCTGTAAAATCTGTCCTCAGAAGTTTTCAAGACCTGACAACGAAGTTCTAACAAATCTGGTCTTACCAGGTAGCTGAGTCATCTTTGAGAAAGTTGCTGGACTAACAACCCTTCAAGCTTTCTTTTAACCTAAATAATTCCATGAGTTGATGGTCCAGATGATTAGATTTCTTCTCTTGTGATATAAGTAGTGTTTGGAGACCTGAAAGGTTATGCGGTCCCATATGGAAAAGAAGTTCTTTGCAAATTTGTTATGCATTTCTTAATTTATCTGTAGCTCTGCTGCATACAAAGCAGGAAGAAACATTCTAATTTGAAAGTGGAAATGCTCTCAGAAAATTAATTTATGTTACTTATATTTTAAATAATTTCTTCTTTTTCTCAAGAGTGTCAACAAAAGATGAATAAACTCTAGTAAGACTGTCTGAGGAGATTTGCAATCTGACAAAATAGGGGATGGGAAAATATGTCAGAAACTTATCCTATTTAACCCTATCACAAGATCTGAATGTCCTTTATATGTTACAGAATTAGTCCCACTCCTACTGATTTTCTGCAGCCTCTGGTACTCAAAGAATTAGGTTCATCTTCCCCTGTACCCCCAAAGTAAGCAAGATATGGAATAGCTCCAGAAAGAGAGGTACCTCTTTAACTTAAAACACATGTACTTCCTTGAATATGCTTGTTTTTCAGATAATTTCACAGAGATGGAATGCAGAATTTCACATTATAGTAAAGATTTTATGAAACAAACACAACTGAAAAGCTTTTGTCAATTGAAAGGAATAGAAAGCTATTCTCTGTGGAGCAGAAGCTTTTACAGGATAAGAAAAGCTTTTACAATGCAATCCAAAGCCAAGCAACATCCATTTCACTTCAAGTCTGCCCTCCCATGTGTTTTGCAGAGCTTTACAAACAGAAAAATAAGTTTCATTTAGTACAGAGTAACCTTGGGATAAAAACTCCAGAACCTGAGTTTAGAATCAAAATATCACCACTGTTGTAATCACCTTTTGAACAAAATCTGTCTAAAGTTAAATTTGCAAAGAACTTTCCTCTGAAATTCTTCATCAGGTAAAAAATCTGCTTTCTAATTTAAATCATTTAGCTAAAGAACAAAAAAATTCAAGAATTCTAGCCAACTGAAACTGCTAAACTTCATACAGCTTTGTCTGTGAAGGTCTATTGATCTGGGATCCCTAGAGCATCATATTTTTTCTTTAAGATTTGCTTAGTGTCTCATCTGCAAGATAAGCAAAATAGTGAATCACAACAATGTAGTGTAAGGAGTGAATTTAGACATAGCAGGACTAATTCAAAAGGAAGTATAAAACTCAGTTTGATAACTACTAAAATTTCAAACAAATGGGTAAAGTTGAAAGGTGTTTTTCTCTTTGCTGTGCCTTTACACACACACACATAGTACTGACCTTCTACTGTAACCTCCAGCTTCACAACTCTCTTCATTCTCCTCTCCCACTCCTTCCCCCTGCAGACAAGACCCAAATCATTCTACCCTGTGGGACCCCCAGTTTGTTTGGTAACTGTGTCTGTTGGTGCCACAGGCAGTGTCTGTATGTGCATGCCATAGCCTGGGCAGGCTGAGAAGGATGTCTGTCCTGAGAAGATACCAAAAGAGGACAAACGTATTTACAGAAAAAAATCTTCCTCTTTAGTCTGTGTTTGCACAATGGGCTGCACAGGGAGGATTCTCCATACCACGCTTTCAACAAACAAAGCTCTTCTTTCAAATAAAATTACAAGGCAGAGCCATCACCCTTGCATCCCGCCCCAGGCACCACAATGCCTCCTTGGCAGACTGTGTGCATGCCAATCCATGTACATGCCAGTCTGTGTACATGCCAGGGTGTATCATTTAAGGCCTTTTCTGCATGGAAGCTGGAGAAAATGGCTCAGGACTACACCCGCTGGCTCTCCTGGGCTAGAGACCAGGAAGGTAAACAGCTCCACATACTTAACAAACAGAGCAAAGAGGTCCCATAGGGGAAATGCAAAGAAACAGTTTTTAAAAATGATTTGCAAAGTCTTTTTCTACTTATTTATTTATATCCTGAATGGCACAGGCTGAAGATTGAAAGACAGAAGTGTCATTAGGGAGTGACTAGAGACCAATAAATATTCTGCGCTAGAAAGCAAACAAGCCAAAACAAGGTGCTTTTCGCTCTGTGAATATTCCCTCTAGGTCTCATTAACTGTCAGAAATTAGGCAAAGTTCTAAACATTTTCCACAGTGGCTCTTGCTGCTGGGTACATTTATATTGATGACACTATTTCAGAAGTGATTCAGAGCAACTTGCAGGCAGCAGTCAGACAAACTTTCCACTGACAGTAATATCGCCTGCTGTCATTTTACATTTTAATTATGCTCCCCATGCTGCAGCAGTGCTCAGCTCGCATGACCTTCCTGGTACCAAAGTGTCAGACAAAAAAGCCCAGGCATAGCTTTTATGTTTGTTTTTGATGAGTTTTCATAGTGACCTTGCTTGCCCTGGGGAGAAATGGACCAAAAGTTGCCCTTTGTTGTTACTTCTCTTTAAACTCTGTCTTTGCTAACAGCTTTGGGAACCCCTAGGTAGACACTGTTTTTAGGACTGTGCCATGCTATTTTTCAGCTCAGCTCTTCTGGCTCTGGGATAAGAGGGGAGTTATGCCAGAGCACCTCTTTTACTTCCTATTCTGTGCCTCTGAGGCACAGATACTCAGAAGCACATTAGGGGCTAATGCAGCCCCAACAGACAACCCAGCAGTCCCAGGAGTTGCCCAAACATCTTTTTAAAATCCAAAAGAACTATGGAGGGGGAGCACACATGGGTCGAATTAAACACAGCTATGACTACGGGAATCTATCCTCTGAATTCAGTCCCCCTGCACTTACAAAATGAATATGCTTAATAAAATCAAGAGTCTACCAGCCTCACTAGGAAACAGCTTAACAACTATTTCTTTATGGCATTCAGCTCTTCTGCTTCTCACTGCACCTGGAATTACAACTCCATATGGAAGCTGATCACAAACCAAAGTTTTCATCAGTTAAAACAGAATAGCAGGATGAGGAACAAGAATCTAGGGCAGAGTCACTGAGGGAAAGATGAAACCAATTAAGTCAGTTGATGATTTACCATTTCTCTTGTTGCAAAAAGCATGACTGTTAATGATCCACACATTTTTAAAAGGAAATAAAACATATATACTGAATCATATGACTGTGGCAGTAGCCCAATTAATATACCATTTCTGCTAGATCATCTATTATAAGCAATAGAAAAATTTTATGTCTCTGATAAATATATTGAAGTCTATAAATGAATTTTCACCACAGGGCTCAAAGAACGTATCAAACAGGGAAAAAGTTAAATCTAGAAAGGTCTGCTCTATTCTTCATGTAGGCATCATAGTCTCACCAATCCTTAGGAGAATAGTGTCCTGCTGTTAGCTTGGCTTCACTTAGGAGTTACTGTTACACATCATATTGTCAGGATCAGTAATCCTTCTCTGAAAGAACAATTTAATAAAATTTGGGTAATTGCTTTTACCTTGAAAGAGGGTACCTGAGTATAGCTGCAATTATGAGTTAAGAGCAAAAGCCAAATGAAACTCACAACTTTGCCCATGATCTTCATTAGCTGCCAAGGCATTGATCTTGGGTTTTTCTGTTTGCAGCAATGAAGAAGTGAGCAGCAAGAATTATCTGCTCTAAAAGAAGTCTGCAATCTAATTTTGTTTTCAGAATCTGAGCCAGAGCTTTATAAAGTCCCATTCCTGCATGCCTTTATAAATAGTAGAAGTCCTATAAGTTGCATTCTAAAATAGCTTGGAGCGATTTCATCCAGAATGAAACATAATTTGATGTGTCAGGGGTTCTATCAGCATTTTCTTCAGCACAATGTACACCGATATGAAAAAAATCCTTGGGCTAGCAGCTCAAAGCACAAGGAATTACTGAAAATTAAAACATGAAGTTTACCTTGGTCACTCTGTTGCATCAGCTACTAAGTAGAAAAAGACCTTGGGGTGAAGCAGGAAATCCCATGTTGTGGCTGAAATAAACCTAGACAAGTTTACCTACATTTAAGTTATGCAAAATGGAATTTGATTTCATTCTTATCAACCAGCCTTAAATATACCAAACAGACGGCGTTTAAGATACCATTACCTACGTGGGAGGCACATATCGATCACCTCATTTAATATGGCAACACACTGCTCCTTCATTCTCCCTACATGTAAATTCGTGAGAAAGATTGTTCATATACTCTTTCTAATCCATTGGATAATAATGAGAGAACATATAATTTAAAATATAACTGAGAACATATAAATTGAAATTGCAAAGACGAAAGACTTTGAGGTTTTCTTGGGGGTGGTGCTGGAAATGGTTATAATGAAATCTAGAGGTAGGAAAATGAAAATGCACATTATATTGCTTCCCCTCAGTGACAGGGTGTTGGAAGAAAAAGTCAATCCTGCCATATGCAAGGTATTTATAAATTGTTAGACTAGTATGTAGTTTTAGCAGTGAAAAAGCAAGCTACGTAGAAATAGAAATCCGTAGTATACAGGCACATGAATATGAAGGTGGCCATAAACAACTCTAATTTAGAAGTGTTACAGCAAAATTGTTGGGTTTTTTTTTAACACATTCACAGGGCTGCAACCCACATCACCAAGCAGTGCAGCACAGGAGGCACTGAAGTGTGTGTGACAGCAGTTGTGCCTGGCTCCTTGTATAGGATGTCCCCCAGGGGGTGTTCTCTGTCACGCATTAAACCAGCGTACAGCAAAATGTGTAACCATAAGGCATGAGCTCTCCTTTCCATCTAGAAATGCCCAGAACAGTACATTGGGCTGGAATGGTCCTGCAGTATTTCCTACCCTTTTTTCTTCTTTCTTTAGGATTCACTTACCGCACAGCTCTTTGTGCCATCTATTTGCCCACACCAGTAGGACAGAATATCATCGCATACATATCATCGCTCCAGAGAAAGAAGATAGTAGAAACAATGATTTCAGCAGGATGAAATTTTCATTATTTGGAAAATTGACATCAAAGCTGGTTGGCAGAAGTGAAAGCAGATATAGCAGAAGGAATGGCCCACTATAATAAGACTGGTCTCTCCCTCAGTAGCTAGCTACAGAGTCTTCTCAGTGCATTCATCCCCATCTTTGTTCTTGCTGGAAGCTGGAAAAAGGGAAGGAAGCTGCTCTTAAAACACTTGTGCAGGCGGAGGCATGATCAGTGGCAGAGTTTAGTACTTAACACCTAATATCTATTTATTGACCACAGACGGAATGAGTTTACTACAAGTCCAGCATGACCCAGGTAGATAAGATCTGAGGTTACCAAACACTAAATAGTGGTGAGCTTTGTTATTGAGCTTCTCTCTGCATAAAGTGAAGAGAGGGAGAGATCAAAAGAGATGTTTTCAGAAGACAATATGCATGGTTTTGAATTGGAACATGGGAGGAATCACTCGAGGCATCTAGATCTCCCCAAACTCTGTACAGCGCATATAAGCAGTAAGTTACTCTTCAAACCTAAGTTAAACTATATGTGATAAATCTAACCCTAACTCTTGTTAATGCCTGCAAGATACCTTTCAAATTGTCTGTAGCTAAGCAACAAACAGCCAAAGATCTCTTTCATCCTTTTATAGACTGCAGATTACAGGGAAAACATCTTTCACCTGCCTGGACAGGTTAAAGGAATGGGCTGACTGGAATCTTACGAAGTTCAACAGAACCAAATGCGAGGTCTTGCATATGGGACAGAACAACCGCCTGCCCTACTGCAGCCTGGGGGCCGGCTGTCCAGGGAGCAGCTCTGCACAGAAGCTGAGAAGGGAATTAGACTCAATGACCTCCAGAGGTCCCTTATAAACTAAAATATTTGGTGATTCTGCGTTTCTGTGAAAATCCTGTACATATGGATACTAGATGAGGATAGGGAAAACTTCCAGCCACTATGCAAGGAAAATGATGGAAACACAACCCTGTCAGGTCTGAAAAGTGTTGGAGGGGAATACAAACATGCAAGTGCTCTACATACCAGAGAAACAAGATTTGGAGTAAAACACTGGAGAGAATACAGATAAATAAAAAAAATTTTTGCTTTTAACTTAAGAAAATGCAAATTATTTTGTTAAAATTTTCTTCAGCTACTGTCCTAGAACTGGACACCAATTTTTCCGTATTTTAAAAATGAAATAAAATAATATTGAAAATAAATTGCTTTCATGAAAAAAAAATGAATAGAAGTACTTCAAATATTAACATTAAAAATGGAAACAAACTAAAATTGTGAATGAAAAGGGAAACAGAAACCTGAGAGATGAGAAATAAACCCAAAAATATTTCTAGTCATATCTAAAAAAATCAGTTCTTTACAAAAATTGGTCAAAGAAGTGCCCCTTTTGAGGTACACGTCTTCTCCTAAAGAAAAGAAAAGAAAGAAAGAAAAGGTCTGCTTACAAAGGACCTCAAATTAATGACGTTTCAGTCTTTTGTCCAACAGCACAACTGAGTTCTGCAGCTTTCAGCTAGCCATATATTTTTGGCAATGCAAACCTGTAAAACAACAGTTTAATAACATATACCTGTCATTTCTCTCAAAGATGACTTTTCAGTAAACAAAAAGGCAGACATACTAATATTTATAAAGTGTCAGCAGCACGAATTTGACAGCCCTTTATCACACTGCTGTGACAAAATCTATTTTGTCATCCTGTTTTAAAAAACATTATATTGAAAGACAACATTCCATTTCCTTTCAGATGAATGATGAAACGGTTCTGCTTAATGTCTTTTTGTACTCTGTCATGAAGCAGGTCATGATTCTCCCGCACACTTCTGAACCAGGACAAATACTTAATTATATGTAGTTAATATTTAAAAGTAGAATATCTAATAGAGTAGAACAGATGTGACTCCTGCAGTATCTGCTCTTTACCACTAAGTGATGCTGAGAGTGGCCTGCAACTGTTACAGAAGCTAAATGCCAAATTCATACATTATTCCAGGATATTCAGCAGGCAAATCGCTTAGGAACACTTGAAAACCCCTGCCTCTCTTTTCAGAAGTTCTGTCTTCTGCAGAAAATCAAACTAAAGACAGGGTTTGAGACAGCTACCATAAAAGCGACCTGGTTCTAAGTGACCTTTTAATAATTGCACAGCACATTGGCCAGAGATGCTAGAAGTGGAGAAGAAGCAATAAAAGTAATTTCAAATGAAAGTGATTCAAACTAAAATAGTAGAAAGCTGAAACACTGAAAGAGTTTACAAAAGCAATAATAAAAAGAACCCCAATTATCTATTGTTAATACTCCCCATTCCACCATCATTAGACCACTCTGGTCTATATACGCTTTTTATATTTTCCAGTCATGACAGATTGGTGGAACTGGAAGTGAAGCTAGAAAACCCAGAAAAGAAGCCTGCCCAGAGATGTACCATTGTAATTTGGATCAATACTGCTTCCATTCATTCTCTGAACAAACAAATTGTAATTAAGGTGCTGTGTTTTTAGGAAGCTCTGATGCATTAAATACTCTTGGTTTTGTTAGTGGGCTTACAATGTAAGCTTTCCATTTGCTTCTGCATAACCAAGCTTCTACATCTTTCAGCAACTCTTGGTTATGTAAATATCTCTTTGTTCTATGATTTGTTTGAGTAGTATTATTAAAACTTTTAATAGCTCTTCCTCTCTAAAATGTCTGGGAAGAGCCTGAAGATTTTGGCACAGCTAGCAAAATGGAAGAACTGAAAACATTCAGTGTTTTAGCCGTTCTGAAGAATATAAATTGCAACACATAAAACCGGCTGAAACATAAAGAAAATCCCAATCTAATTCAAACATCATCAGCTTCCTTAGGCCCACAATATCCCAACATTTTTTGGCTGCAAAGCCAGCATTTTCTCTTGTGAGGTTGCTGTTGATTTTAAAATACCATTTTGACTAGGTCACCAGAATGTTGTTATGGTTACCGACATTTTGGTATTGAAAAGCTTCATCATGAAAAGCAGCTTTTTCTGTCACATGTGGAAGGACCATGAAGAGATGGGGAAAATTATTAAATTGCAGTGGATTGTAAATATAAGCCCAACAAGATTTTGCTCTAGCCCCTAAGGACAAAGACAACAAGTGAAACAAGTGAAATTAATCTGATATAGAATAGGTGCTTTGGTATTTCCAGATTTACTCTGGGCATTTGAGGAACTATAAATGAACAGACACAATCATGATAAATTCTAGGCCTGTTTTTCCTAACTGTAAAATAGACTTAGAAAACCATCAAGAAATAAATCCAGTGTCCTAGTAAGCCAAGAAAAACAGAAAAAAAAAAAGCCAAATAACCAACCTCTGAAAATGGGCTATATGCTGAGCTGAGATCAGCGGGGTACAGTTCCACTGACTTGACCAGAACCGTTTATGCCCAAAGACTTGAACCACTTTCTTTTTGGTATTTATGGAAATATCAGACATTGGGACTCTTACTATAGCAAGCCTTTCTGTAACTAGGACGTATGCCAGCTGAGGAGCATTACATAGCAGCCTATGCTATCTTAATTATGAAAAAATGCAGTGCTGTGTACTGTGAGCTGAAAGTAAGAATCACAATTACATAGGTCATCATATGGGTTGACGATGCTATATCCTGCTAAACAAGCTTTTTATAAATCTTGCTCCTCACAAAGCATGCTATTTAGACCATGAAAGCTTAACTGTTCTCATTATTTGCGATAGACAGTTCATTATTTAGTGATATTACCCTAAGAGCCATTCAAGGAAGAAATGACACAGTTGCTTTACTCTCTGTTATTATAATCTTACCATTTCAGATGCCAACATCAATCATTCATGTGTATTCCGGGTGATTGCAACTTACTGACTCAGGTAGGGATTTTGAAAATGCATTCAAGAGCTAAGTTGAAAATAGATTTTGATGATACGTTGCTGAGTACTTTTAACAGTTTTGAGGATGATGTGCAAATTTCTTAGAATAAAGCACATTCAAATAAATCTAAAATACTCAGGCCAGATTCAGGTTTCGCCGATTCATTTGAAAAAGTCAATAAATTGAAAGTTTTCTTAATTAAAAATTAGGAGAAAACCAAAACTTTAGTCAGAATTCACTCTGGCACTTCTTATGGAATAGATTTTCATAAGATATACTTAAAGAACTTCAGTGCAGTGTGAATTACTATACATATCAGGCAGATTTTGGTGGCTAATGCTGAAGGCTGAAGATTATCCTGAGAATACAATCACAGAATCATAGACTGAATCATAGAATGACAGCATAGTTTGGGTTGGAAGGGACCTTACTGATCACCTAGTTCCAACCCTCCTGCCCATCTTCATGGTCCTCCTCTGGATTTTCTCCAACAGGCCCACATCTTTCTTACACTGGGGGTCCCAGATCTGGATGCAGCACTCCAGGTGGGATGTCATAGAAGGGAGTAGAGAGGTAGAATTCCCTCCCTTGACCTGCTGGCTGTGCTGCTTTTGATACAGTCCAGGACAAGTCTGGCTTTCTGGGCTGCAAGCCCAGAATAGCTGGTACAGCGCTTCCATTCCCCATCCTCATTGGCACCTTCTGGCTTAAGAGCATGTGCTGCTTTTCACCCACTCTGCATTTTTATACATAAAATGCAAATTCTGGTCCAAGTCTGACACAAAATTTCTGCCTCCTGTCCAGCCACTCAGATCTACATTCTCTAAGTTGGCAAAAGGGACTGGATAGGAAATGGACTGTACCATGCCAACCCTTGGGCTTCCCTGAAAGAAAGGTTTTGACTTAATGTTTGCAAATGAAATAATACAGATTTCTTCCCATTGTTCATAAAACAATGTTAGTTAGGATAACAACACGAACAGTGAATTTGTGAGACTTAAGGAGTGCAGAAGTCTCATCTAATAAAATACAACAATGTACAGCAGAATACCAGAGCACTAACACTGGAGATGCTTAGTGAAGTGAAAGAATAAATTTCATAACCACAGTCACAAACATTCTGTTTCTGGTCTTGTAGAATATCATCTGTTTTCTTTCCTCTTCCCTTTGGAACCTTGTCTAGCAGTAGGTATTATGCAAAGTCTTAAAAACATAATATTATACAAAAATCATGCTAAAATTACAGGTCCAGTGAAACACAGGAATTTAAACAATACTAAACTGTGTGAAATGAATCAAATGGAAGACAAATTAAAATTAATTCTTTCAGAGCACTGATGCATTCATGCATTTCCTTCCTGATTGATACTGAGAAATGTTAAATTGCAAATTTTATTTGTTTTCACATTTAGATCTGTTTATGGCTTCACCATACATACAGTTTTTCCCAGGGAGAAAGAAATACTGCAAATGCATCTTTGAAGAGTTTAAATCTTGTACTGTAAGCATATAGAACACCAGAACAGATTGCTGTGAGGTGGCTCTGAGATCCCTTATTGCATTAGAGGGTTAGAATTTTGTAACCAAGGCCATGGGGGTAGAGCTCTGTTCCTTGTAGGCTCCTTGTGGGCACTGGGTTTGCTATCCAGTTATCCAGTCTCAGCAAGAAAAGGAGCAAATCAAAAACAAAACCAAAATGAAATATACAATGAGATAAACGGCAAGATCTTTAGGCAGGTAAACTCTCATCTGAAGGTCCCTTCAGAGACCAGTGCAATGCTAGACTTCCACTGTTGTACAAGAACAAAGATTAATGTTTCTGCAGTGTTTCTTCTTCCCCTACTGCTGCCCTTGGTAATAGTTTGTAATCAACCGCTTAAACTAGGAAAGGGCCAGTTTGTATTATGGTTGTACAAGGAAATAAATCTTGTGGAGTCATGTTGTGTATTTGGTACTCCCATTAAGGGGTGGTTTTACTCTCCATTACACACCAGAAGTTCCTCTAGTAGGGGTGAGGAAGCAGGGAATAGATGAAGAGAAAGAGACACAGGAAGCTGGGCTACTTCAGTTCTGTCACGCCCAGTATTACTCGCTTTTCATGTGTTCATTGACAGATGGTCTTACCAGACACAGTTTTCACCCTGAATGAGATGGCTGTGACACCTATGCCTATGAAGAACTAATTAGAACTACCATCACATAAAAATACCTTTTCCTGTATCCCATCAGGAACTGAATGAGAAAGGCTGCCTTTAGACCATGTTCCTGGCTTTCTTTACCTCCAAACCATCCTGAAGCTGCTATGTTCTCCAGAAATTACAAGCTAAAGGGAAGGAAGAGCCATCATAGCACAAGTCAAAGCAAAACTATCCAGTCCCTTTAGCTGATTTCCCTGACACCTCAGGGAAACAAACCGTTATGTGCAATTTGGGAGATGAGTGACTCCATTTCTGTCAGACTGTGTTGCAAAAATCTGTCTGGAATGGCTGATTTCCTATGAAAGCTTGAACCTCTGGAAAGAAAATTATTTCAACTTCACATCATATTTGTGTGCTCATCTTTTTACACTGTTAATTTATTCAGTATACCGTGGCCCTCTATTCACTGCACCTTTGCTGCTGCTCATCACCAGCAGAAAGACCACACTCCAGGAGCAAATAGATATTTCACTGTGAGACAGCAGGGAGAGGTTTATTTCTTGCTAGTTTGTTTGACAGTTCTCACTGCCTAACACACCACTGCTGGCCATCTGAGAGGCACCTGCACTTCTTGTTTTTGCAATTCCTCTGCTTTACAAAATCTCTGCCTCCCTTGGAAATAGAGAGTTATCAATGAAACAAACTCATTGCAGTCCACTTAGAAACACAGATAAGCAGCCTTCCCAGCAATGCCAGGAACACTTGCCCCTTCCTGTTGCATAGCAGGTCTTACAAACCCCAGTGAACCCCCACTCAAAACCATGGGAATTACTTAGTTCCCCTTTGGTGTATCATTCCCTGGCAGCAGTTCTTTATCTGCAAGTACCAAATCTGTACAGAAGACACAGAAAGACAAATGGGACAGCAACAATATGGGGAATGTCACACACTACCTATAAAGAAGTAAGAAATTACATTCTCATCTTTATGGTAACTGACTCAGTCCCTTGCCGATTGAAATGAAGTTACACCACCCCTCTGCCTTTTTTTCCCTCCCACTTGTCTGCCCTTTTGGCTCAGGTGCCATTACCTTTGGTAGGCGAAAGCACTCAAATGAAGCCACTCCACTTCCTCTGTCCCTTCTTTTCCCCTACCCCCCCATGATAGAAAGACCATCCCAACGAAGGCCTGAGAGAGAGAAAGAATCAAATTGATGACTTCTCCATTAATTTGCTTGCTCTCCTAGCCCCGTTAAATGAAACCTGTGTGCTGATACTTGCTACCAAACACGTTCCAAAATTATTTTTGCTACAGTTAATTTATAGCTATCAGATAAAGCATTCATTTGCTCATGGTGTATTTTATGGGGGATAGGGGTGGAGGAGGAGGTGTATATATAGGTAGTTTTGTGGGTTTTACATGTTTATAAATACATACAATATGTAAATGAACCATATTGTTCAATTTAGTCATTGAATTGAATTTTTCTCATTAAAAATAAATAAAAAAGAGAATTGATAAGATTAGAACACAGAAAACTATTAAGAGTGGTAACAATTTGGAATAATAGCTAAGACTTCTGCATATCTTGAAAATACTGCCTCCAGAGAGAGCATTCCATTGCTTTCAGTTAAATTTAGCTCATGCCCAGCAATCACTTGCACTACAAGAAGAGTGGCAGTAATATTCATTTTAAAATCTTCTTTTGAGAAAAAAAAAAAAAGAGATTAAGACCTAGATTTAGATTAGTTCAAGGAGCAAAGGTATATAAATAGCAAAAGCCAGAGGTGACGTGATGAAATAAATACAAAGCATGTCAACATTCCGCTTTTCATAAAATAATATAAAAATGCTGTGCTAGCCAACTAACTACTGTTTCATTTTTCCCTGAAGTGTTTTCCCACTCAGATTGTCCATTTGTTCTTTATAAGCTGCTACTTCAAACACATTCAATTATATTATTGCGTTTGTAACACATATAGTAAAGCAACTGGCATTAAAGGGAAAATCATGTTCAGAACAAAAGCTTTAATTAGATCTAAATATAGAATTATAGTGCCACTAGTCATTTCAAAAGGCTTTTGAATCATCAAAGGTTAATTGTCAAGATAACACTGACGTGATTAGAGGGAATAAATATGTCACACTGATTTGGCTCAGCATTAATGCACTAAGTAAATCCTAAATTACTGCACTCCCTCTAAATCAGACTACTGAAAGCAGATTCTTAAAAAAAGTATGAAGTTATCTGCTTCCATACCAGGTATTATTGTTCCAGATAACTGGAATGCTATATGTCTGAACAAGCTGTCAATATATGAAGGTATTGCACTGATTTAGCAAAGCAACTGCTAGACTGGGAAATCCCATGGGGTTTGAGTGCTTTCGGAGACATTTTGCCTATATTAATTTTTTTAAAAAATTTTTTAAAAAATCGGAAAACAAAGAGGCATGTAAGAGATGAAAGTGAAATGAGATCAAAATATTTCATAGGAAATGAAGAATCAAAGACAACATCAACTTTAGCAAGTACTTAGGTGTGAAGTGGCTCAGCAGGGAAGCAGTCAATGTTTGCCTGATACAGCTGTACAAGCTGTACAAGATGGTATAGGACTTTTACCTTCATCCACCCCTCTGGCAGCAGACTGAAGTTGTCCAAAGGACCATGGTTGATTTAGACCCTTAGGTCTCTTAGGGGTTGGGGTGCACTTGATTCACAGCAAGAGCACAGATTCTCGTTTAATATTCATCAAAAGAATATTGGGTTTGTACATATCCAACTGCTCTACAAGTCAAAGCAGCCAACACACAGCTAGAGATAATTAGAGGAATTCACCACCTGGCTTTAGCTGTGTATCAAAGCAAAGTGTAATGTAGATGCAGCTACAGATTCCCATAATATGGTCCAGCAAATGGCAAGTAATGTCTCCTATGCCCTTCTCATCTTTACATCAGGAGAATTAGTATGGAACCATTAGAAAAATAGAGATTGAAACATAACTTTTAGACAAGAACATCAATCCTTTTTCATATTTGGTAGGCATGTGAAATATTCATGAAAATAAGAAGCTTTAGGGGAGACAAGGGGACTGTGGAGATGAATCCCACTATAAGAATCACAATAAAACTAATACAACTTTATGGTTTCCTACTTATTTTTGGACAGACATGAAATCATACACAAGTCTAACTGGATAAAACCTCAACTTATCAGAAAATTTTTTTTAAAGTAGAATAGATAGACTCTGTGAGAAACTGCATAATTCTTCAGGCATTGTTCTCTGTGTTGAAAAGCTTTAGAGGTTACTCATTGTGCCTCTCATCAGTTTTGTCTGTCACATTAAAAAATAAATAAATCACTTTTCTGCCATACAAGAACTTTTTCTAGGCTAAACTTCTTGTCTCCACAATGTGTCCTCAGCTTGGAAATGAAATCCAAACCACAATCCACTCTTTCTGTTACTAATTCTACAAAGTATGTTCTTGTTTAACTTTTCCTGGGACACTTCTGGAGAGCTGCTCTGCATTATTAAGATAACGAATGAATAAAATAAAAATTCTCAAATTCTAAGTAGAGCTTGCAGAATTTCAGTTTCTTTGGTGGAGACAGTATTTCAAAGTCCAAATTTGTGTGCTTCTTTTTGTATGAGTTTGGGATCAGAGTGTATTGCTGCCCTTTGTATTCAACATATGGCTTTTTGGCCTTCTTATGTTTTATAGCAAATCCATTAATTTTGGTCTTAACAGTACTGGATTTACATCCATACATATCCGATTTCATAATTTCTGCTTCAGTTTGAGGAATCAGTCACACTCTGCTACGGTTAAAAATACATACTTAAACTTTCTTCATCATTATCTGCAAAGCCTCTGAATAAAATCGCTTTGTAAGCAGTGGATTGAACACCGACTGGAAAAATGAACAGAATAGGAAAGATGCAGCAGCAAGTGGAATTAATTATTTTCTGTTTCCTTTCTGATTCAGCATGAACAAATACACTGAGCAACTGATGACAAATCAAATAATGTCAAAGTGAAAAGGTGGAAAGTGGAAAATAATGACTAAGCATCAAGTCTATGTTTCAATATGTATTTCTTTTCTTATCATCTACCATGTGAAAAAATAGGTGTTATGGTTTTTTCAAGCTTATTCTTAGTCAACACGTTCTCCAACCATTTATTTCTAAATGCCAGATAACCTTCCAGTTTAACTAATGGACTACACAAAGGGTCAGCATTGCTTACCATCACACTCATATTAGGAGCATAGAAGCAGGGAAGACAATATCCTAAGAAGCATTAAAAATCAGTGCTCTATTCATCATGTATACTTCCTGCTGACTAAAACAACTCTGTAAATTTTGAACAAAACCAGTTTTCAAAATTTTCAATTCAAAGTCTTCAAAATCATGAACATCAGCAAATCTCACCTTTTTCCCTGAAAAAAACCACTGAAAAGTTTAAAATAATTACTTTTTTTTGAGAAACCAAATATTTCAGTAATCAAAAGGACCTTATTTAGGAATTCCTATTATTAAGCCTCATGAGAATTCATTGTCTCAAGTGTCCTTGTTTTCCTTAGGTCAAAATCCCAAGCATGATTCAATTTCCCACTATGGATTGGGTTACTCTTGGTGTAACCTTGGATGGTTTACCAAGATAGAAAAACAGAAAACACAGCTGGGGCTTTATCTGAATCAAGGAACCTCTCCTATACTGAAAAGCCTGCCGTGAGAAACCTAACAACAGTTCCTCTGAGTACCTCTGAAGTAATCTTAGAGTATTTTTGAATTTCTGAATTTTTGTCTAATTCTTCCATAAGTACAAAAAACCTAAAAACATTGGCAAATGATAGAAAGCAAATTTAAATGTTCTCAAGGATTCATTGAGTTCACAGCATCAAGTAGACACACATAAATTCCAGAGAAGTTAATCCACTGTGGTTTCAGCTTTTAGTGGTGCAGTTTCATAATGGAGTTTAAAAGAGACAAAACAGCAAAAGAAAAATGTGTATGTTCTGCAGCACAAGAACCATTTTCCTTGACAAATATTCCCTTCTCTGTTGTTGTGAAGGCAGTATCCTAAATTCTGGTAAATTACAGAGCCTGCTACAAGGCATGCTGACACATACAACACATTTTCTGCCAGTAATGGCTAGAAAGGAGAAGACGTCTGCTGAGGGAATTGCCTCATGGTGGAGAAGAGATGATGGACAATCTGTAAAAGATGGGGCTATTGAATATTTTAATCTTACCTTCTCCATCATTTTTGACTGATCTTGTCCACTTCACTGATGCTACAATTTGAAGAATTTTGAGAAATACAGAGCTGCATCCTGTGAATGAGATACAAGCTTCCCTGTGGTGGCAAACTTGGTTAAAAAATAACCTTCATTCACTTCTTAAAGAAAGAGCTAATGCCTCTTGCAGAGAACTTGTAATATCAAAATAATTGCTGTGTGACAACCAATTCTGAAAAGACAAGACCTACTCGAGTGCCACCCAACAGTGAATTGTTATCCAGTCTGTAATGATTAGACCGTCAGTAAACAAGAAATGATTGTGAAACTGCAATATATGTAACAGCAGTCTGTGTTCTAGATGTCTGTGAGAGACGGCTCAGGGGAGGGCAGAGGGCTGAGAAGAGTCATGGTGCACTACGTCATTTTTTTGCCATGGTCCTGGTGATCTCTGTGATTAACTTGCTGGGCCCCTCAGCAACTGAAAATTTCTTAGCAAGTGGGTATTCCTAATTTGCCTATAAAACAGAGTATTGAGAGAGGACCCAGTTTTCAATTCTTTCTCTGCAGCAAAACTCAAATAGCTTTGAAAGAGAACAATTCCTTGTCTCTGAAATTCTTGCCACTAGAGAGTTGTAGGGTTTCTTATTTTTGCTTCTTCTTTCCAGAAGTGCAATACCACAAGATGCTGTGAGCCCAGCTATGCTGTCCTAGTGCAACTGATTTTCCACTGATGGAATCACTGCCATTCCTGAAGTTTCTGAATCAACTCTTCCTCCCCAAAAAGCAATCTTTATGGAAAGCAGTTGGTTCAAGGGAAGTATTGTCTTTCCTGATGTAATTTGGTGTAGAAATAAAAAGTGTTTTGAAGAATCAAGCACACTGAAGACATTTTTTCCCCTCCATTGAAGGAATGGGACTAGTGCAGCAACTCCACATAGAGCTCAGAGTCCCCATGAGGTGCTCAGCAAATAATTCCTAGAAATGCAAGGTAGGGCAAGTGCATAAGTGAATCCTAAAGGTTCCTTCCAACACACTTTGTCACACTACTCTGACAGCAATCCAGCAGTCTCCAGAGTGGAGCGGACCTGAGATTTTGGTAGTCTTTAACAGACTGTTCTTCCCAGTTTCATTGTCACCAGAAGTGCCATTAACATTACTTTGGAAATTGCTGCTATTCTGAAATTTTCATCTGCTCTTATTTCATAACTCTGGAAGGCTTCAGAAACTCTCAGGAGAGGTGTCATCAAACCAGCAACATCACAGTTGCAACAGGAACCAGCATGCTCAATTAGTCTTAATGTACTATATTTCTGTTCCTAATTTAATAGCCTCACAACCTTTTCTGCAGCATCTGTTATCTGCAGCAAGGTCATCAACTCTTTCATTAGTGCTGAATGGCAGAAAAAACTGGCAACACGCAGAGTTTACTCAGAACACCCAGTTTTCCTGAGTGTCACTAATGCTTATTAGTATAGATAGCAATTCTTTCCTACAGAATCGCCCTTCGGTGAGGTTGGAACTGTGTTAGTAACTGACAGTTTGGGATAGTTCTTCAAACTACGCTAATTACAAAGATGGGAAATCTAGTGAACGAAGAGCTAGAGCCAAAAAATGTTTAAAAAGAGGGAGGGAGTTTAGTAATATGAATCTTACTTTCTCAGCAATAGGAAAAAAGTCAGAGAAGATGTGTAGAAGTGTCAAAGGTACTGGCAGCAGTACCTTAATTCCAACTAGCATTGTTAGAATTAAGTTGCCCATAACGAATGCTTGAAAAAAGTGCAATATAAACTAGTTAGTTCAATTAAAGCATCTAAAGCAGTAGGATAGGCAGGATAATCCAAAAGAAAATAAGTATAGTCTCTGGACTAATTAGTCATTGGTAATCTAAACTGTAATAAATTACCATCTATTAATGTAACTATTCAATATTTAGACATAAAAACATATATAGAACAAAAACATGGACACTAGAAGTTCACAATTCTGTAGCACCCACAGGTTTTAAAGAAAATTGAGACAAATGGCAGGGCTGTGATACGACATATCAAGGAAATAAGGCTCATCAGGTAAAGCAAATGAGATCATTATTCAGACTGTTTGAAACACCTCAGTTGAGAAATTTGCTGGGGTTTTATTAGAGGTAGTTTACATTCATTTAATTAAACTATTCACAAGAAATACTACCTATGTAAATCCCTCAACACTTCCGCTCTTTTAACTAAATTCTGAATAAATGTTTCAGCAAATATATAAGGGTCAAGATTTCTGTTCCTGATATTTCTAACATTAGAAAATAAAGCCAGAAAAAAGTCTCTAGCAAGTGCTGCTCATTTACCAAACATGAGGCCTTTTATTGTACTTCTTTTGTTTCTTTTTTTAAAAGGAACTGGTAAACTTCTTTGCAGATGCCCTACAGTGAAATAGTAGATACATGCTCACTTCTTGATTGAAAGCCAGATAAACTTGGACCAACACCAGAGCACTAAATTATATTTTCTCTCTGTACAGCCACATAGGATGGTATACAGCATGCCAAGACTCAGTGCCACGTGCCAATTTTGCAGATTAACCTTTCCAAAGCAACTAAAATATATCAATTTGTTCCAGCCATTTGATAAAAATGTTTTACTTTGTCTAGGTCAAGATAGAGCCATGGGGTTTTAAAAATTAGTTTATTCCCTTAATCTTAAACACATTTCATTTCTGTGACACTGAATAAGCATGAGTAAAGCAAACACAAACAGTTTTCATCAGGAATCATTCTTATCAACTATTCTTTGCCAAAGGTTAATACCCTGCAAAGCACCTACACAAATAATGGTTTGTGTTTGCAAATACATTCAATGAATATGCAGAGAAACTATAAAAGTTGATACTGCTAGTCCTCCTGTTCCAGCCCCTGTATTACCAGGTTTGTACTGCTTTGCTGTATTTCTCCTGTGTTGTGCATTTTTCATTTTATTTCTGTTCCATCTCAGAGACACCAACAGAGAATACAGATTACCAGGAGCTGACATCGGTCTTCTGGTAAGCTATGGTATGGTACCAGTAAAACACATCAAGAGGGAAAATATACTTACAATGACATTTTTATGATTAGCAGCCAAAAAAAGAGGCAAAGAGGCAGGAAAGTCAGCTCACTGCACTACAAAGCACTAGCTGGTTGGCAGACTGAATTCCTTAATGACATTCTTATTAAGTTCTTGCTGCCAAATGCTGTTTGCTTTTGCTGTCAGAACTGCCTGCATTAATAATGAATAACTGCTTGGAAGCTACTTACATAAAGCATTGTTTTCATGTCACTGCCATAGACAGCATCTCTGGGCAGATGAGAGAGCATCTTGTGAATGAGTTCATTGAACAGTCCTTTTTAACACATTTGTGCTGGGACAGTGTTTCTGTGGACACAGTCACATTGGTCTGGACTACAGCATCTCGAGGATGAAGACCTCCAGACCTCCAGACCTCCATACTCTTAATCTGAGTGGTCTGATACCATATTTTCACTATGTTTGCAATTGTGTTAACTCTACTGTGAAGGCAGGCTGTTATAAGAGTAGTGAGCTGCGGTGGTTGTGGGAAACCCTCCAGACAAATGTAAACACACACAGTATGCCAATGCCCCAGTGTAATACAGTCCCAGAGGCAGAAGCTTCTTGGCAGATGTGGAAGGGTTGCAATACATAAGTGAGCTTGCTGGGTAGTCTTGTAAAATCTTGCCAAAATTACACTGTTTACAGAACAAATAAAGCAGAGGAAGATGTCTCTTTCTTTCCACACACTGCAGTTCCTACCTTTCTGATTTTCCCTCAAATGTTTTTATTTCCCCCTGGCTGACACCAGCTCTGTATGCAGAGCATATAAAGAATGCATAATTTAGAGTGAATGTCTCACAGAGAAATTTCCGCTGTGGAGCTGGTTTGCTTGCAGTACTTTGTTACTGTGATGATGTGGCCTGTGTGAATTCTGGATATTGCCAGGAAGTTGCTATAGCAAAACTCTTTCTTTGTGAATAATTTTGTTTATAAATATAATCCAGTAACTGTTGATGGATCACTAATATGTCTTTTCCAAATATAGCCCGACACAGACTGAGCCCTGGGCAGCTAAACTGTTTTTGAAAACAGCCATCTAGACTTTTAAATGTAAGCTGTACATAGCATGTGCTAGAGTCCTTCTCAGCTTTAAGAAGGTATTACTAGAAAAAAGTTTTTTAACGTGGAAAAAAATATGTAGTGGTAAAAAGAATTTAAAGGAGAGAAAGCTATAGGAGAAGCCTACAAACCTCTAAAAGGTAAAAAGGTCAATTCTAAAATGTAGTAGTCAAGGTCATATAGAAGTGGTGAAAATAGGTAGAAAATAGCCTTGCAGGCTGATGTAAACCCACAACTATTTACTTATCATCAGATATGTAATCCACACTTGCCCCCCATCACATTGGCTCCAGAGTGATTTTATCACCTGCACGTTAGGTAGTTGTATTCATGCAGTGTAAAGTGTGACTGAAAACCACTTAGAGAGACAAAAAGAAGAAGTTATATATGTACCTCTAAGCATCTTTGCGTAGCAATATATGACAAACTTTCTCATGTACCTGGATTTGACTTTACTGGTAAGGAGCATAGAAACACTGCTTGGGTAACTCAAATACCAGCCAAACCACATCAAAAGTAAAAATTGGAATCTAACACATGTTTAAAATTTTGCCTTTTTAAAGTAGAGTGATGAGGGGGTGTATGAATTTTTTCTTGCCATGTTAGAAAATTACAGGTGCCATGTATTTCATGCAGCCCAGAACACACCCCTCAGCCTTTCACAGAAAGACAAGTAGTAACATATTTCTCAGTGAGCCAGCCTTGACCACAGACAGCTGAACTCTTGACACCAAGCCCAGGCAGGCAAACTCCCAGGAGGGCAGGAGAATGTGCTGATATCCCCTGGACCTCCAACATAAGCACTCAGTGTGGGTTCTCCTTCTAAATGGTAACGATCTCTTGAAAGAAATGAGAACAGAGCTCAAGTGGAATTACGTATTTTTAGAAAGACTGTAATATACTTTTAGAGTAAATCTTGCTGTTTGCTCTATGGTCGAAAAAGACGTGGCTGTAAGAAGACGTGTAAACCACACTATCTGAGGATACTGAATCTCAGAAAATGGAAAAATAAACTGCCATCTGGTTGTGTTTAAAAATGGATAGAGATTGTTGTATTTTAGGTGACATGCATCCTATTTCTCAGTGACAGATGGAAAAAGAATATATATTCACACAATCAAACTCAGACAAGTCTTTATTCTTAGTACTGAATTCGAACAGACTCCTTGTCAAGGAAAAACATTGAATCAGAATGTGAGATTATAATTAGATAACTAGTTAGCTGAGTACAGCTGAACTACCAAATTAATTTAGATGGAAAAATCAGTGAGAGACCCAGATAAGAGCCTTGTTATGAAGTTCTTTATAAAACCCCCATGAATCAATAAAGTAGGCATTCCTCCAAGCTTAGAGAGACCACCTTTGTTATTTAAATCATGTAATACTGATTTTGCTAGCTCTTGTGCGACTACTCCAACCTGCAGCCCCAGGGTATTATAGGTTGCTCCAGTTTTTCTGTTTTTCACTATTAATAAGGGGAAAGGTTTTTTTGATCTAGTCCCATGACAATAACTGGTGCAAGAAAGGGCCAGTCAGGATGTTCAAAAAGGAAGGAAGGATGTTCAAAAGAGAACTAGTTCTTGTGGGAACCTGGTAGACATTTTGAGCTAGAGCTCATAAAGGACCTAATCACCTGAAACTTGAATCCCACAGTTGACTAATGCTTAAACATCTGATCCCAAAATTGCAGCTATACCCCTGTGCCTTGAATTTTCTGCATAATGTATGAGGAGAATTGGCTAGCTCATAGTAAAGTCCATCCAATGAACTATAAAGTGACTCATGTAGTCCTGGTTTCATGTAAGTTGTGCTCCCAGTAGATGCAGGACCTTCAAAGAGTTCACCTATATTACATGAACCATTTTGCTATAATCCTGTTGGGTGGGTGAAGAGTCCACTCAGATTTTTCAACTTAATAGATGCCATTAGCTTCTGCAACACAGTTACAGCCAAAATGGGGTCACAAAGAATTTAACACAATTGTAACACATGCTTACATATGAATTGCGGATACAGCCTTTAGGAAACACAATAGAACTCATTCTGTAAATGCATTTTTTCAGTGGAAAGTATGGAAGACTAGGGGTTTCTGGAATTCATGTTTGGTAGTGGGTTTAGTGTTTCAGTGTTTATTTTGGAAAAGGTCTGCATAGAAGTGATTCAGTTTTTCTTAGAACAGCCAGACAAGTTTCTGCTTCAGCCCCCATGGATCCTTTATTATCAATCTCCCAATCCAGAGTTTAGCTTGGACCCTACACTGCATACAAAGAAGAGCCTGTTCTAGACAAAGAGTCTAGAACATAAGTCCTATGATAAACAGCGGAGGGAACTGCAGTCTCTCTCCTCAAGTAAAAAGCATTAGGACAAGATAAAATGGCCTCTAGTAGAGCCAAGGGAGGTTTAGATGGGATATTAGGAAAAAATTCTTGACAAAAGGTTTGTCAAGCATTGGAACAGTCTGCCCAGGGAAATGGTGAAATCATCATCCCTGGGA
This sequence comes from Falcunculus frontatus, assembly GCA_013398115.1. Classification (NCBI taxonomy): domain Eukaryota; kingdom Metazoa; phylum Chordata; class Aves; order Passeriformes; genus Falcunculus; species Falcunculus frontatus. Next base: position 574,490 of record VZRV01003339.1, on the reverse strand, counting down.
AAGTTCAAAAATATGTGGATATGGCACTTAGGGACATGGTTTAGTGATAGGCTTGGCAGTGTTAGGTTTATGATTTGACTTGATATGCTAAGGGTCTTTTCCAATCTAAATCTATATCATTCTATGATATAGTCATTAAACAGGTGGTTTAATTCTGTGTCTGCAACAAATCACTTAGTGATTCACTTTTTTGAAATCTGCTTTCCTTACTTCCTTACTTTTAACTTGTATCTCAAGGAATTCACCTGGTTTCATGTATAAGGGTCTTTACAGACTTTTCAGCGACCCCCATTCATAAAAGGCATATTTTGTATGTATTCACAGGGAGTAGAAGGACTCTTAAAAGTGTATTCTGGAAAAAGGGCAACATATTAACATTGAATACTGAAGCCTCTGAGTAGCAGACCCTTAGCTGCTATCTTCCCTTCCCTTGAGTTAGCTTACTCCTATATGATTGAAGTGAGACAGTGCTACATAAATAAAAAAATATTCTCCTTTGCAAACCAATCAGTGAGTAGGTAGATCATAAATAGACCTTTCTTAATTTTATCAGATTGAAGTGGAATTCTACAAACTATAGGATTGCTTCTGCTGATGGAAGAGATTTTAGATAACATTTCTCCAGGCTTTATTTGGAAACTGGATGGTCAGATGATAATTACCCTATTTGCATTTCTAAATTACTGCCAGCAGAGGCTTAGCTATTGCAGTCTAGCAGAGACCAACACCTCACGGGGCTCAAGAGGCAACTAAACTACTGAAATACAAAAAAAATGGAAGCATGAACAGTTTTTCAGTGTCCTGCATTAATTGTTCTAAAGGCTTTACTTACCTTCCTGAGATTGTGTGGTCTCTAAACTGGGATGATCATTTGCATTATGGTAATGAAAGTTCTGTATACATCAAAAGGATGAAAAAATCCCCTAACTGCCTCACTTTTAGTGATTGATTTCCAATAATAAACCAGAGCAGGTTCAAGGCAAAGTATCTCACTGAGTAAATTGAAGATATGAGCTGTAGACTTAGTGCTTGCTCTGGCTTTACTGCAGGGATGCAAAAATTCTATATCGCTTACTTCACTATCTTCAGAGTTCTGCCTCTCCACACTGTTCAGGTCTATAAAAAAAGAAAGATGTTTGAGGAAGTGTCTGTGTGTTTAGGGGAAAATTAACACATGAAAAGCTGAAGAGTAAAAAACTAAAAATTATCTCAAGGAGAAGCAATACCCAGGCTCAGTGCTGAAAGAAGTATTTTGAAGACAAAGTCAATGAAAGTAAAAATTTGAAGTACAGAAAGCTATCGCACTAAAACTCCTCCTAGTATCCTCTCCCTCTCCTTTCAGCCTGCATTTTTTCTATTCACTTAATGAATATTAATAACCTTCTGGGTTTCCAGGCCAAGTGAACCAACAGCCAGATGCTGTTGCCATGTCCGTTGGAAAGCCTCACTCAAGATCACAGAGCATGCTTTTGCGGCCCCATTTTCTCAGTGGTCTAGTCACATCTACAGACAGCATGGAATGTACCAGGCCATGATGCCTATGCTACAAACCCAGTCAACATCCCACACCTTTCCTAGGCCTTTCTTCACGCGCTCATTTGCACATGTACACGTTTGGGCTGGCACAGAGTTAATTTTCTTCATAGCCATTCATATGGTGTTGTGTTTTGGATTTGTGACCAAAAGAGGGTTGATAACTCAGGGATATTTTAGCCATTGCTGACATGGGTTGCACAGTGTCAAGGCCTTTTCTGTTTCCCACCCCATCGGTGAGGGGGATGGGACTGCACAAGGAATTGGGACAGGACACAGCTGGGTCAGCCGACCCCAGCTGACCAAAGGGATATCCCAAACTTTAAAATTTTTTGCTCAGATATAAAAGCTAGGGGGAAAAGGGGGAAAAAGGAATATTAGGAGTTAAGCCATTCATCTTTGCAAGTAACCATTAGTGTGACGGAGCCTGGCTTTCCTGGAGATGGCTGAACATCTGCCTGACCATGAGAAATGTTGAATGAATTCCTTATTTTGCTTTGCTTATGTGCAGCTTTTGCTTTACCTATTAGAGTGTTTTTATTCAACTGACAAGTTTTCCCATTTTTATCTTTCTGATTCTCCACCCATCTCACAGGCAGTAGGGTGGAGGGTGGGACGGCAGTGAGCAAACAGCTGCATGGGGCTGAGCTATCTCCAGTGGTTAACCCACAACACCACAGCAGCTCTGCACCCCTCTTCATAAAGAGTCTTCAGTTTTACTTACTTTGGTCAGTATCTTTGCTTAGCTTTACATAGGAAAGATAAAAATTTAGGTCAGGTGTTTATGTCTCTGGACTACTGCCATTCCCTACTGTTTGACTATGGTGTCCCCAGGACCAGCACTTGGCTGCCCTTCAGGTGGATCTGTGAGCATTTGAACCCACAAGAGTCATCAAGACTGGCAGTGCGACATAGTAGATGGCACATGAAAACTGGGGAGCACAAAGATTTTTGTGCTGTTGTAACAGCTGTTACACTCTAATGATGCTTTTATGCATGGTCTGAGACGAAAACAGTGAGCAGCAACAAGAATTTGGTACTAGGTACTTCAGCTCCTGGTGAGGACAATAGTCCTACAGACAGCATCTTACCTAACTGCAGGATGCAATATAGACAGCAACTATAGCTAAAAAGAGAGGTTTCCTTTCCCCTGGTAATAAACTGCAACTATTTCCCAAAGTGCATGACCACGTTGAAGGGCATCAGAGGTCCTTAATAGATGGGGTTTCAATATTTTTTTTGTTCAGGCGTAGCTATTTCATTCAGCAACCACACAGAGTACCTCAGCCCATAAATGTATGAGCAAAGCCTTTACGAAAGCTAGACAAATGTGAAGGGTGGCACCTCTAAGAGTATTCCAGACTTTATAGTCTCACAAGATTAATTTAGGTGCTATAAACCATAAGTCTACCTGGCTGTAAACAGTCAAATGAATTATAAAGGTAGTCAGGAATGTCTCGTTGGAATTTCTGGAGAAGAACACACTAATTTCTAGACAAAGCTTCTTGATGTGATATTTCAGTACGGTCATTTTCTTTAAAAAATGAAAATGGAAAACAAGGCCTTCAACTGCATTTTATTTTGCACTGTCCATTAACATGTGAAAACCATACAGAAGACAAATGAATGGCCTGACAGATGGAATACAAAACTGGTTTTACTTGCACTTGCTCTCCAGTTGGCTGGATTTAGCAAATGGAGGCTGTGTGAGATGAATGAGTAATTGGAGTCTCTACAGCCAAGTTCATTTTGGGTGAGAGTGGGTGGGCTGAGCCAAGGCACACAAGTGCCATTCATGTGGATGACATCCTTCATTCTACTCTCCTCACACAAACAAACTCTTCTTTTTGTAAAGCCGTGGAGTACTGGGTGTGTGGAGAAAAAAAATGATCAGAAATCTACTTTAGATTGTTATAATCTGGCATTGTTCTCAAAACTATTGAGAGAAACATGGGTAATTAAAGCTTTTATTTCAAGATATTTGGGCACAGTTTCAACAGACTACTTTCTTTTCCTTTGCCTCTTTCCATAGTACTTTCCATCTTCTGTAGACTTCTCTTCTTCAGGGGGCTTATTACTTTCTCCCAGGAAGCTGTCATTGTGGACTTTGCTCTCGAATTTTGCTACAAGGATTAGTAACTCCAGGAAAAGGAAAGCTAATTAACCCTGATCTCCAAAGCATTTGTGTTTTGTGGTTGGATTGTTTCACATCTAACAAATTGTGAGCTCTGATTGAAACTCTCATGGTCAAAGTGTTCATATGTCTTTCTCCTGCACAGACTTTTTGCTGCTTAACAAAACTTAAGAATAACCTATATACTTCCCATCGTCCTACCACAAATAAAGATACGGGGAATTTAACATCTCTAAGACCTATGCTATTTCAGATGAAACAAGTTGGTGATTAAAAAATTACTGAGGGACCAGAGAGACAGGAGAGCAGGAAGGGAGACATAAAGAGATATAGGAATGTGTACATACATTTATACAGGCATGTACCCAGGCTAAAAAAATCACAGCCATCACCAGCACAGCCGTTAGGGCAAAATCTACATTAACAGCTCATCTTACTGATAGTGCCTGATTCTTTTCAGGGTACTTGGCAAGGAAGTAATTTTCCAATATAATTTATGCAGGCACATTTGTACTACCTGGAAGTGCAACTAACCAGTACTATCCAGAACAACTAGGTATATACAAAATGCTTTTGTATGTACAGTAGAAAAGCTCCTGAGCCATGTATTTGTTGGAATTACCAATAACTTGATTCAATGTAATGATTTTCCTTTCAACATGCACTAGAGTTTGAGATCCTCTTCCTCTACCTAGTCAGCCTATCATGTGTGCATAGAAGAAAAGTTTCCAAACCTTTTTGATCTACAGCCTCCCCCAGACTTCAGATGTAACTCTCCTGACAATAGAATTCTTTTTTTCCAAAATCTTTTGCAGAATGCTTCAACACAGTCCACGCATTGAAACTTTGCGACCTAGAAATACTTCCCAAGTGTAGTTCAGGTGTATGTTCCAGCTTTGCCTTCATTGCATTCCTTCCTCAATTCATTATTCACCTCACAGTATGGTTTCCATAACTAAAAGCAGAAGGTTGCATAAACCAGTAAGGTCATATGCTTAGTCCAGGCCTGGCCTAATCAACCTAGTTTAAGCATCCGGTGTGGAGCCCACAATAAATGTAAACTTGCTTATTTATAAAACCTTCCCATGGAAGCCTTGGCATAACATGGAAGGATAATTTTCTGATAATTATTTTTCATCTAATAATGCAAACCCTGTCTACATCAGACCGTCGCAGTCTTTTTTCTGGTTGTTTTTAGTAAGCACTGCAGTAATAAATCTTCAGTGCCAATGAGAGGCACAAGGTGTGCACAAAAGAATTGTCATTTTTTCTATGAATAAGTTTCATATTCAAAAATTCACATTGCTTTTAGATGATTTGGAAATCTATGGGATATTGCTTTCACCAGCAGTGAATTTATTCTCTGTATAACAAGAAAATTCAAAGGTTCTTTTGCTAGGTTTAGTCGGTTGTTGGGCTGCAAAACTATTTCCAAATTCATTTAACTGGTACTCACCAGGGGAATTTACTGTTTATGTAAGACCATAATTTAACTTTGGAAGGCAGCAATGAAAATTTATTTGGTTAAATCTCATTAGCTACTGGAAAATCTATCTGGAAATTCCTAATTCTCCTTACTTCAAAACAAAAATTTGATGCTGTAAATAGCCTTGACCATAGGCTATAATTCTAAAGCCTATAATTGCAAACAAGAGTAAGTTTATACAATAGGCTGTTCATTACTGTCCCTCTTCACAAGAATATTTCTACTGAGACAACTAAAGCTAATTTATACAAAGGTAGGCACTTCCCTGGTTTTGTATCTATTCAGCTGTGTCCAGGAAAAGAACAAAAGCCTACATCTAAATAAAATATGTGGATCTGTGCTTTTGCTTGCTTTGTAAAGACCAAATCACAAAATGTTTGAGGCTGGCAGACATTCGTGGAGCTCATTTGGTCTAATCCTCCTGCTCAAGCAGGGCTACCTACAGCCAGTTGCCTAGGTTCCTGTTCAGATGGCTTTTGAGTATCTCCAGGGATGGCGATTTCAAAGCCTCCTCAGGTAACCTGTGCCAGTGCTCAGCCACCCTCACAGTACAAAACTGTTTATTAATTTCAGAGGGAACCTACTGTGAGTCAGTTTGTGCCTACTGTCCCTGGTCCTGTCACTGGGCACCACTGGAAAGAGCCTGGCTCCATCCTCTTTATACTCTCCCTTCAGTAATTTGTACATATGGATGAGATCCCTCCTGAGCTTTCTCTTCTCCAGGCTGAAAAGTCCCAGCTCTTTGAGCTTTTCTTACTATGAGAGTTGCTCCATATTTGGAGCATCTGTTAATCACCTTAGTAGCCATTTACTGTGCTCTCTCCAGTATGTCCATGTCTCTCTTGTATTGGGAATCCCAGAGCTGGACCCAACACTCGAGGTGTGGCCTCACCAGTGCTGAGTGAGAGGGGAAAACTCACTTCCCTTGATCTGCTGGCGGAACTCCTTCTAATGGAGCCCAAGATACTATTAGCCTTCTTCCCCATACGGCCACATGGCTAGTTCATGTTCAACTTGGTGTCTACCAGGGCACATGGCTAGTTTATGTTCAGCTCGGTGTCTACCAGGACCTCCAGCTGGTTGTCCCCCAGCCTGTCTGGTGCCTGGGGCTGTTCCTCCCAAGGTGCAGTGCTTTGCACTTCTCCTTGTTGAACTTTGAGAGGTTCCTGTCAGCCCATTTCTCCAGCCTGGCAAGGTTTCTCTGGACTTCAGCACAGTCCTCTGGCGTATCAGCCTCTTCTCCCAGTTTGGTGTCATTTGCAAATATGCCGAGGGTACACTTTGCCCCATCACTTGGATAAGCCTAATACATTATGTTCTTCTCTTTGCAGCTGTCCTCTTCATAAGGCCATGGCCTGTCATAGCTATGGACTAAATAAACTTAATAATGCTTCTGTGTTACATTTCCAGAAATGTTTGTGTGTACATGTCCTCTCTGTCACCCATCTAACTTCTCTGACACTACAGCTAGGGAAATTTGTGGAAGAGTAACAATATCAAACAGCAGTAGGAATGTTTGCACTCCAAATGCAATTCAACCACACTGTGATACAGACACTTCTTAGTACTTTCTTTCTATAAAGTCAACTGTATAAGTTCTTGAACACCTTTAATGACCTTGTTTACTTTCTGCTTTATTGACAGCATGAGAGAAGTTGAACAGCACTAAGACTTTGCTTGCCTCAGAGGAGAAAACACCAACAGATATATCTAGACTGCAGAGCAGATGTACTCTCCACCATGTTGCAGTCCTGCTCCTTCAGTAACTTAGCATCAGCTCCTTATTCCCAATTAAGATGACAATCCTCACATTGCTGTAACACAGAAACACTATCACTAAAATGGCTTCTAAGTCATCTGCCTGAGATTTGCACAAGGAAAGCAGAGGCAGACCTTTTATGAAGCACACCACTAACATGGGTAAAGGCCCATCCAGCTACTATTACTGCAAGTAAAAATGCTGAAGGAAAAGGCTTTCCCTGTTCCTAATGCTACAGTGGCCAGCACAGACTTCCAGCATAAACCCCAAGTGGCTTTTCTTAACAAAGAGCAGCCCTCAGCCACTATGTCACATGCATACTACATGCATATACATCCCTAGCCCACCCCAAGGTAAGTTTATTTTTGTTCACTTTCTGGGCCAGTGATAAACAGGGGCATACGATCTAACAGCTGTATACCATCAAAGGAAGTCATGGGCTTCTTCAGTACTAATTCCATCTTGATCTGAATTGAATACAACCCAAACTGGATGCATTCAAAGTCATTGCTTCCAAAGTGCTCTAGGGTAGAGCGATATCAATTAAGAAGTTCCAAAGGGCTTGGGAAACTATGAAATATAAAACAGCAGTGAATGAGTAACTTGCTGACTCAGCCTAATAAACAAGCTTCTTTGATGGATGATAAAAGAACCTTGAGGAACAGTGGTCTTAACTGCCCACAAGTTTTTATGATAACTAATTTAGCCACTATCTCTGCTATTTCATTATGACCCAATACCAAAGGATCATGCATGTGGCCTTCTGCACTTTCAGAATAGAAAAAGCACCTTAAAATCTTTTCCCAGCTTTGAAAATATATGGGGCTGCCTTCAGTTAACTCAGGGGAAAAATGCATCATGAAGAACAAGTACTTTATGTAAGTAATGCTACCAATCAAATCAGGAAAGTTGTTTAATTTTTTTTTTTTTTAATTGAGTCAGTATATCAATTTCAAGCCTGGAGCCCGAAGCAACTTTTCTGAGTAGTGTTGTGTCTTTGGTTTCAATATGCTTAATGTAAAAGAAGAGCCTCAACTTTTACAGAATGATATACTAGGACTACTCCCATATGAACAAAACTGCTTAAGAAAATAGATAGACCTCACTGTAGTCTGAAATACAATTATTTTCTTATATGTTATAATTTATTCTTTGCAAGTAACTGTCTAAATCATTAAATGATTCACCTAATTTCTGCAAATCCATATTTAAGTAGCTATTTTCATATTATGCTTTGACACTTGTTTGCTTGCATTCACTGGATGATCTGTCTCTTAATTTGTATGTTTTCAATGGCTGGGATTGTCTCAATTCTGCTTAGAGCTGTTACGATCCAGTTGTATTTTAAACCATTTATTACCATCCAAATAATAAATAATAACTGTCTGAAGCACTTAGCAGCTTTCTTTTCCTTCAGAGACGTTAATATCAAAATAAATTACTCTCTTCCCAGAACTGCATGTTCTCTTTTCATTAGCCTTTATAAAAACCACAAACCCTCAAACTTCTAACTTTTCCTGAAAAGAAACACTGCTAGTTTTAACTCACTTTTGTCTGAGTTCCCTTCCCCACTACGATCTATTGTCAAAAGTAGAACTAACCAAAACAAAACAAATAATCACATTCCTATCTTTTTTTTTTTCTTTTAAATCAGGTTTTACAATCTGTGCATGCATGAATGTCATTAGTTTTTCAAGATTATCTTGGGCTTTGCATGGTATGAGTTGGTATGCCTGTGCAGTACAACAGTGTAACTCCACAGAATCATCTATTTTTAGAGGAAGGTAACGATACCAGAACAATTCCTCCCAGTTAAGCATCACTAGCTGTAGGATGCAGCTGAATGGTGAGGAAGCATACAAGTAGCTGAGCAACTCTCTGTTACTTTCTTGGCTACACTGAGCTTTCTAACTCAGAGACCAAAGTTACAAGAGATGAAAGTAGTGTGCTGGTAATGGCTTGTTTTTATTCTTGCATTTTTTTCAGAGCTTTGTAACTCATTTTGTTATCTTGTACACAGCAATTCTTTCTCCTCAGGTCTCAGTGCCCAGGGTCTGCTTATGTCTCCCACATGATAAGGTGGAATGTCATCTCTTGCAGAAACATGAGTGAGACAGAAAGCCAAGATTTTCCTGGTATTTCCACATGGCAGAAGAGTCTCCCTCATGGGGCATCACGTGAAAATTCTGCAAATTGTAGCAGCTGGTTTGGTGGGGTTTTTTTTTTTTCCCTCTGATTCTGGAACAACAGCTGGGTAATTGCATAGTTTTGATCTGGTATCAAGGAAAAGTACACTGCAGGGGTGCTGTGAATTCTAAACTCATACTGGTTGTTCAGGTAGATATACCTGTGCATTAACATTTTAAATCATTATCAGAAGTTATTTAAAAATTCCATCACTTAAAACCCCCCATTGTGTTACAGGCTGTGATTTAGTGAACAAAAAAAATCAAAATGCTCTCACAAAGCACTTTCATAACTGAAGTTGAAAACTGCAGTGTGGGAGATGGTGTACTGCCTGCAAACCATCTCAGTGAAGAGTGCCATTAGCTGATGTCATGCGATCAGCCTGACTAAGATAATGACCCGAAGGCAGATGGATGCCTGCTACCTGATTTATAGCACACTAAGACTCAGCACTCAACACTGTATCATCTCTGTCTTGGCATATTTAGCAGCCACTACATACCAGAACCTCTGATATTGGTGCCAGTCTCTGGCACAAGGTTGTGAATGTGACCAGCTGTATCCTGAAATAAGTGCCCCTGCTGTTGGCCATCATGGGTCTGGAGAAATTTATAGTACTTATAAGGTACATGTCTATAGTTATAGTTGAGATGGGACAGACTTACCGTCCCCCCCCTGCAGTTAAGTTAGACATATTCTGTCTCACTTGCAGAGTGACACAGACACAGCTGGGCCTGGTGCCACGCATGACAAACAGCTGGCCCCACAGAGAGCCCACCTCCTGCAGAGTTCAAGTCTCCTCCACCATGAAGTTCCATAATGCATCCTGCTCCTTTGCTCTCCTTTTCCCGTCTTCACAGAATGCAGCCTGTCTCAACATGTTTCTGCAGCAAAACTGGCCTGAAGACTGAGCGAGGTGCCAAGCAAGGTGCCTTACGCAGGCAGCGTGATTGAGTCACAGACTGTGCAGCCCAGTTTAGGGCAGGGCAACTGTTAAAAGCATCTTGGGTGCCCCTAAAAGCTTGTGGATTTTGTATCGTGCATATGAATATATCCTGTAATATTCTCTAGCTTTCATGCAGCACTGTTCAGCTGTAGCTTTTTGATGGCCAAATTTACTGCTGGTATAAAACTGCTACTTTTTGAGAGATTACTACGTGCAATGAATTTGGAGCTAGATTATGTTTTTAAGAACTCTCTTATTCCCTTTACTCAGTGTAGCTAGAAGCAGTGGAATGAACTTGCAAGTTAGGTGTAGCAAACACAAATCAAAGGAAACAAAAATCAAGAGGAAAGGAGTGGCCTTATAATCAGAGACCAGGATTAGGAAATCTCAATTCTCAAGGCTTCCTGAAAAAGTCCCCTTTCTTCTGTGGTTTGCACAAGGGGGATATTCTTAATTACTCTGCACAGCACCTTACTGCACTTACCTTTATGACACTCACACATTTGTATCACTGACTTTACTCCTTGTAATAAGAAGGGGTTAACCCCTGTTAACTGTGTGAGCCTCTGTTTGACTGAGGTCATAGTTTCTTGGCGTAAACAAGCTGCATTTCCACACTGAAAAGAAGAACTTAATTAAAGAGCACTTGCTCTTGCAGTATTCTCCTGTGGGAGGCAAGTGTGAGAAAAAAAATCCCTTACAAACTGTGTGGAGGCCATACGACTCAAGGTGAAGGTCAGGTTCTGGAGGGAGATTTCTCTTCAGATTAATGTATCTACTGGGAGGGGAACATGTTTTGACACATGAGGAAGGTGCCTACTGTTCAGGCAAATATCAATCTGCAGTTTGCAACAGGCCACAAGGACTCCAGATAGAAGCTGCAGTAAAAAATGTAAGCTGTTTTAAAGCAACTGCAATCTTGTTATCCTGAACAGAAGCAAATTCATAAACTATTACTTGGCAGAGGTGTGGGGGAGAATGGGGAAATCCTCACATTTTTCATTTACAGAATCACAGAAAGGGCAAGGTTGGAAGGCACCAGAAGGGGTCATCTGGTCCAACCTCCCTGCTCAAACAGGGTCATCCTACTGCACCTGGAGGGGAGACCTCATTACAGCCTACAACTTCTCACATGGTGGAGGGGCACACGCTAACCTCCTTTCTCTGGCAGCCAGTGACAGGACCGGAGGGAATAGCCTGAATTATGTCAGGGGAGGTTTAGGCTGGATGTCATAAAAAGGTTTTTCATCCAGAGGGTAGTCAGGCACTGGGACAGGCTCCCCAGGGAAGTGGTCACAGCACCAAGCCTGACAGAAACGTTTGGACAATGCTCTCAGGCACAGGGTGCAACTCTTGGGGCTGTCCTGTGCAGGATCAAGAGTTGGACTTGATAATCCTCGCGGGTCCCTTCCAACTTGAGAGTATTCTGATTCTGCAGAACTGCATCCAGCTGGTTCTCCTTACCACGCAGATATCTTTCCAGCAGATACGGAAAGCACATTGGGGACGACGCAAATGGTGCTTTCAAAAGATCAGTCAGTGAAGGTGCCAGCGTGACAGACGTGTTGCGTACGCATGTGCCCAAGTCTGCCTGTCCGTCCAGCAGGTCACCACCCAAGGACCACCACAGTGGGAGGCGACAGGGCACCAAGCCCACCCGACCCTGAAGCACCCTGAAAGACCAGACCAAGGGCACAGGGAGGTTGCGGACGCTCTGCTTTTCCCCGGGCACACTCCGCGGGAAGCGGGCACTCCGCAGGGAACACGCGGGCAGCAGCCAGCCGCTCGTTATGAGGGAAACACGAACCACGCGCATGCGCCGCCACAGCTCCGGCCGCGTCCGGAGGGAGGGGAGGGGTGGGCGGGGGAGCGAGCGCGCGCCGCCGCTGCGCCTGCGCGGGCGGTTCCGGGGCGGGCGGAGCGGGGCCGAGCGGAGCCGTGGGTGGCCGCGGCCGTGCCCGGCGCTCTGCGTGCTGCTGCCGCGGGGCATGGTGAGCAAGGGGCCGCTGCTGCGCCTGCTGACCGCCATCAACCGCAGGAGAATGAAGCTGCTTATGGGGCTCGCCTTCGTCGCCTACGTCGCCTGTGAGTGAGCGGGGGTGGGGGCGGGTCTGGCTCGGCCATTCATTGCCCGCTGGCACGGCGCCCCCCGTGCCCTCCGCCCGCCTTGAGGGAGAGGAGGAGGAGGAAGAAGAAGATGTGGCGGCGGCACCTCCTGCACCCCGTTCCTTTGCCCGGTTGCGGGGGCGCCGCAGCGCGGCTGCTCCAGCCCTGGCGGGGCAGGGGCTCCCCGCGGCTCTGGGCGGCGGGGCTCAGGGTTCCCCCTTTCCTCGCCCTGCCGAAACTTTCCCGAGTGCGGCGGGCAGCCGTGCCGGGCGTCCCCGTCAGTCGTCGCTCCCCTGCCCCGTCCCGAGGGCTTGCGGGGAGCGGTGCGAGCGGGACGTGGCTCAGCGAGTGTTTCCGCAGCCGCTCTTTCCTCAGACCGCGCTTTGTCCGCCCCGATCGCGACCTGGTAGCGGTGAGCAGCCCTCAGGGAAGTTTTTCCAGGGTAGGCCTCGTGTCTGGTTTTTGTAAAATCCTCCCAAGTCCTTCGGGGGCTAAATAAATGTTTATTTATTAACTCAGCGCGTAGCTGGAGTTTTAAGAGCCGGGAGAGAGGCACAGAGGTACTTGAGAAAATCTTAGAATAGCCAGTGACGGGGATGTTTATGACTTCACTTACTAGGAGTGAGTCAGATAGATTTTAAAAGGGTTTAAAACGTTGTCCTGTCAGCTCTCTGCCCTTTCTGTTTATTCTGTTGCATTTTAAATTTTTTTTATTTTAGCCTGTTTTGTTTTCAGACTCAGGTAGATTCTATGCAAGCGGCACGATGCCTCATCAGTTTAGCTGGGGAACCAAGTGGTTCTCTTGATGCTTGAAAGCACATAGGTGAGCTAGCTTTGAGGGTGAGTGAGCATCACATTTAGGCTCCTCCCTTTGGATTAGGGAAGGTGGAGAGGTACAACACAAGTAATTTTGTCAGAGGGGTGGTGTTTCTTAACACAGAAACACAGCAATTCCCTTTATTACCATATGTTATTGTCTTTACTGGACCTTACTGTTTAGGTAAGCTGCTTCAACAGTAAGCTGCTGTTACTGTTGAAGTTATGTTTCAGCTCTTTCAGGACACTTTGTCCAAGTGGCTTCAGGTCCCTTGCATCCTGACAGCTTAATACCTGTTCTTATTTTGAAAGGCTTACATGTTTTGCTAAAAATGATAGTTTTCAAAACCAAGGTTAATAGGCTGCTGTGAAAATACTGGATTTGAGTGGCAGTTGACATGGTCATTGGGACCTAGCTATTGATTATATTCTGTGGACAGTAGCTGGTGTTTTCTTTCTAGCTTTGAGAGTAAAAGTTAGCCTTAAGGAGAAGCCTTCTGACTGCCTGTTCTTTGGGATTCAAAAAGAAAGTGGAGAAGGAGTGGGACTGCAGGTCAATGTGGCAAAAAAAATGGCTTGGAAAGGGCATAAGTTGCCCTTATGGGAATGTTTTTTGCAAATCTAACATGCTGTGCTTTTCCATCTTTTGACTAGTGATTAAGAGTAGTGGAATCCTTAGGTGACAGCTACACAGTGTGATATGGTAGCAGATGCCACTGGTCTTTCAGATTTTAGAGAGAATATTTTTTGTTTGCTTTTCTACAGAAGTGATTATTTACGATCCCATTCACATTTCCTAAAAGGGTACTCCTCACAACGTTACTGAATCATCACTATGCTCTGCTTGTAGTCAGATAATGCCCAACTGAAATAGCTTAGAATGTGAGAAAACTGAGCTGCTAGTGTAGGTGTATGTGTTAGCAGTTCTTACATTCCTTCTTTCTGAAGTACTCTCCAAATGACTAAGTGTTTTTAGGCTGGGCACCTCCTTTCCATGAATTTCCATTCAGTACTAGGGCATGGGCATTCAGACTTGGAGCTTATTTTACAGGGAATGAAATAGTTGGGAAATACATTATTTTTTTGTGAACTAGAGGATAGGACTTTTTAAATAGTGCCATTTTGTTAGCCCGTTTTTGAAACCCTGAGCAAATGTTTTGGGAGTATAATTTAGAAAAATGTCTTATTTCATAGGAATCTTTTGCCTTTGAATGCAAATTTGTTTTAAAGGTGGCTGAAGAACTTCTCTGTGTGAGTTTGCAAACTAGAGAGAGAACTTTTTGCTGACAGTTGAAAGGCTGTGAGCTATTTCACTCTCAAGAGTCATTGAGTGGCTTTCTTGGTAGTTTCACATGAGGTGGTGGGTGACTGGGCTGTCTTGGGTCTCTCTGCTCCACAATGACTGAAATTTCTTTGTTGTGCACCAGATGAAGGAAGTGGTCTGGACTGAGATCTCCCTTTTGTGTTGCAGCCATTTGACAGCGTGGGTATTCGATAGCTGTTTTGGCCCAGCTTGAGGAGGTGGTGCACAGGGGTAAAATGGGAAGCTGGCAGTGCTGTTGGCAGTGTTGCCATCATGTGCTTTGCAGGTCTGGAATTAGGAGACTCTCTCCAAAGGAGTCTTGTTTACTTCGGTGGAAGTACCCCCATGACATGAGGTACACAGTCAGGGTCATGTTAAAGATATCTAGAACTCTTTTATGGACTTCACTGGTTTCCCCAGTAGCACTTAGAGCCAGAAAGATCCTTGCTTTGGATTTGGATTTGAATTTGGATTAAGGTGGTATTGATGCCTCGTTTCTGTAAATCTAATTTATATTAATTTTTAAAAAATCATTCACTTGAAACAGTGTGCTATGCATGGTTTGTAGGTATAAAAATAGAAGTCAAAAGAAGCATTTCTGTGCAGCAGGCAATTAAAAGCTGTTATAACTTAAGCAACTATTTCTTTGGAAAATGAAGTGAATAAAGTTTAACGTTTACCTTTACCTTTTCTGTAGGCCCTGGGTGAAAAGGGGGGATGTTGGTCCCCATTGCCCAGGTGATGAATTTGGAGATACTGCAGCTACAAGCTGTCTGAATCACTCCGTAATGTCAGACTGCTACTCAATTTTTTTTTCATACTCTTCATAATTAGCTTTGTTGACTCACCTTCAGTGCTGTCTTCTTCTGGGAACATTGCATGGCTATAGTGTACTACATATGGTGGGAAACCTTGCCCAGAGGGTGAATTTGCATTGCCCTTTTAAAGGGACAAAGTTTTCTGCTCCAGCTTTCCCCTGATTTAACCCTCAGCAAAATAGTGCAGGAGTGCTAATGCTAACCAAAGTGGGGTGGAGTGGCACGTGGAGGTGGACTGAAACAAATTCTTTCAGTCATGGGCTCCACTTACATCATCTTAAAGCTGTTGTAAAACCACAGCTTCAGAACATGAGGTGACTATAAACAGAGGTGAAGTGGGTTTAATTGATTTTTGTTGTCTATAATGAAAAATGTAGACAGATCATAAAAGAGCAGTCAGTTAAATCGATAATGTTAAAAAACTTCAGTGTCACCACAATATGAATAACTTATATGCAGGCTGGGAGTTTTCTTTTGTTTTTAAAAATCCCACTTGTTTGTGTGTTGGAATGTCAGTACATAGACACCTGAAACTCACTCCCTTGGAAGTTTTAAATGTTTATTCAGCCTTACATGGACATGCTACCGTGTTTCAGTGGTACTGTCTTTGCAGAATCAGGACTTTATTTAAGTTGTTGGAAATACACCTAAAATCTTGTAGCCAGTATTTAAAGACCAGAGCTCATCAATCTCCGTGGTTTGCTTTAATCATGATGTTACTGTAAATAATCTGCTGATGTTTTGGTATGGCGGGGCAGTTGCATGTTCTTAATGAAAAAGTTAAGAGCTCTATTTCTGGTAAAGTAGAACAGTTCTCTTTACTCATTTGTAGATCAAATGGTTCTCAGGAAGTATATCAGTAGCCTTGTTCCTTTTCCAAGGGGAAAATGGAATAGTAGGGTGCTGTCATGAGATCCAAGCTTAAGACCTCATTTCCTTTGTAAGATAAATTATAGCACAGCTATTAGAACAGCTTAAAAATGAAATGTCAAAATAACGTGAGGGAAGTACATCCTGTAGTATAGTGGCTTGACTTCTCACAGCATTGTTAGTTTCCACAGTTGTTATCCTTTGTTTTACAAGATTAGCCATTTGTTTTTGTCAGATTTTCATCAGCTAGGAAGAATGCAATGTTCTCTTTTCAGAATATCAAGGTGTGAGTGAGCTTTTCAGTTTGAATCTTACCAGCCCCTTGCATGTTGCTTGTCTTGCATATGTTTAAAACAAAGGTTAAATGCTACTTAATGTTTTGTTTTGATAAGCTTTTACTTCCACTTTTCATAATAGAAAAGCAGTTATCAAGTTGGTCCTGTCCTATTGCTTCAGGCTATCTGTCTCAATGTTATTCAACATCAGAAATCTTCCTTCCCCAGCCATTTTATAACAAGATGTCAGGATTAATTGGCCATGGAAGAGTTAGAAATGGTTGTATGGGACATTAGGCTTGCTTTCTTTTTGTGTTGGCATGCCATGGATTCTCCACCAAAAAAAATGAAACCTGAAACATTTGCTGACTGGGTTCTCATCCTGCAGAGCTGCCTTTCATTTGTGGGTTTATGTAAATAAGTTCACTGTTGTAACAGCTTCCAGTTCCCCGCTCATTAGGCTTGCAACTAGCTGTACTCGTGTAGCGTATGAAAATTTGTTCACGCTTCAGTTGTTTGTCTGGAATAGATGGACTCTGACTATGCCTTGCTAGCCATGATGTTTTAAAATAATTTTTGGCATCCCGGAGAAATTAATCTTACAGTTCTTCTCTTATCTCCATTTAATATTTGTCTTTAATCTTTTATCTCCACTTAGTATTTGTCTCTTCTGCAGCATGTGCAGGAGATGACACTGTCATCATTCTACTCAAGGACAAACACTCTTAGAGCTTTCACTTTCTTTACCCTCTGTTTTTGTAAAGGGGAATATTTCTCTGACATTTATATTGCTTATTTCTTTTTTCTGAGATTGGTTGACCAAAGCAGAGTTTGGTTGAAACTGGTAGTTTTCAGCATCTCATTTATGGACTGTAGAGAGGGAGAGGTGGGGGTTGTGAACCGATTTACCTGAAGGGGTTTGTGAAAGGGAGCTGGGAAAAGTGAGTTTGTTTCAGTTACAGTGCTGATCATTGGAACATTCTGTGAGTCCACTGCAAACAGTCTTAGCAGTCAACAGATGGGTCAGTGCAGGCACAGTGGTAAAGAATGATATTCTGAAGATTTGAGACAGGAAGGAGTAGTAACAGTGAACAGAGAGCTGGAAAAAAGACTTAAAAGAAAATTTCAAGTGAATTTTCCATCTGGGAAACTAAGAACAAAATTCAGTCATAAAGTGATGATAATTGAAATGTAAGAAAAAGTATCCTTGGCTACCTTCCCATCCAGTATGAAGCTCCATTAACTCTTGTAAAGAAAGAAAATTTGCATAATGTTACATCTCACAACTGTAGGAGGGTATTGGTTTGCCAAGGTTTAAGTGTTTGTTCTTAAGAGAGGGTAGAGAAATTTCCTGGTGATTGTGTTACCTTTGTTTTGCTAGTTGATGACTAGCTGAAGGGTTGACACAGAGTGGTGGTGGTGCTGTCCAAGATATGGAGAGAGCATCTGTCCCTTAGCAAACCCTATGTCGTTGTGTCTAAGATACTTGTCATGTGGGAAAAGCTGCAGTTCCTATCTCCTGTCCTTGATTTGGGGCAGGAGCTTTACTGTTGAGCAAGGCATCAGTTCAGGAAATACAACAAGAAGAACTATTTACCATACAGAAATCTGTGTAGACTTACCAGAGGTGTATTTTTTTAAATCTTTTTTAATACTCAAGTTGTTGTACGTTCCCCAAAGGCATAATCATAAACTTCACTCAGGAAGGTGACATTTCTTAATACAAAGTTATGATTAGTAATTGTATGTTGTTATCTCCACTAATATTGCAAAATACTCTAATCAGTAAAATAATTTTCTAAAGCAAATTAACATACTGCTGGAATTACAGATGGAGTACGGTTGAGAGGGTTTTTTTATCCTTGTGGAATCTAGACTATAAAATGCAGTTTAAAATATATTGACCAAATCGTAGAATGGTTCGCATTGGATGGGACCTTTAAAGATCATCTAGTCCAGCCCCCCACTGCCATGGGCAGGGACATCTTTCAGTAGAACAGGTTGCTTAGAGCCCTGTCCAACCTCACCTTGTTTCCAGGTGTGGGCCATCCACAATTTTTCTGGACAACCTGTTCTAGTGGCTTGCCACTCTCATAGTGAAGAATTGCTTCCTCGCATCTTACTTAAACCGACTTTCTTTCAGGCTGACACCACTGTCTCTTAAGCATTGCCACCACTGTCCTGTCACTACAGGCCTTGGTAGAAAGTTTTTCTTCATTGTTCTTACAAGCTGCTTTTAATTCAGGCCGCAATAGGGTCTCTTCAGAGCCCTCTCTTCTCCAGGCTCTCCCAGCCAACTCTCTGAGTGTGTCCTCATAAGAGGGGTGTTCCATCCCTCTGACTGTTTTGTGGCCCTCCTCTGGACCCCCTTTAACAGGTCAATGTGTTTCTTGTCCTGGGAGCCCTAGAGCTGTATGCAGGTGATATCTCATGAGAGTGGAGTAGAGGGGGAGAATCACCTCGGTTGATGGGATGACCACACTTCTTTTGGTGAAGTCCAGCATATGATTTGTTTTCTGAGCTGAAAGTGCATGTTGCCGTTTCATGTCCAAATTTTCCACCAGTACCCCAGACGCCTTCTTGACAGGGCTGCTCTCAGTCCACTTGTAACCCAGCTTGTACGGATACTGGTGGTTGCTCCAGCCCAGGTGCAGAACCTTGCACTTCACCATGAACTTCATGAGGTTCATGTTTGCCCACTCCTTAAGCTTGTCATTGTCCCTCTGGATGGCATCCCTTCCCTCAAAACACTTAACAGCTCAGTGTCATCTGCGGACTTGCTGAGAATGCACTCAACTGCTATATGTCTGTGTCATTAATAAAGATGCTGAGCAGTACTGGACCCGATACACACCCGTGATGGACACCAGTTGTTACTGATCTCCCTTTGGGCATTTAACCCTGCATGCAGCCACCCAGCAGCCATCTCTTGAGTAGTTCATCAAACTCATATTTCTCCAATTTAGCCACAAGGTGTTGTGTGGGAAATAAGTTTCCCAAAGGAAGGAATTGTTTTCTTTACATTATTAAATATGTAAAGTAATTAAATAAAAACTTTAATGCAACTGTGATAAAAAGCACTTTATGAGTTCTCTTTGCATGCATTCCCTTTTTGTCAGATTATCATCTGGAAACAAAAACCTTATTTCTTCCAGGAGACTGAAGTTGCTGAGTGACTGTGGAGAGTCATATTTAAGCAAAAAACCCCCCACTCTTTTGAATGCCATTGCATCTCTCTGAAATGGAAAGTTTGACTGAAGCAATTCACTTTGGCTGTTCAGAGCTTATGAATTTGCTCTAGAAATTCAGATTATGACTGTATATCAATTCATATTATTCCTTCATGCTGTTTCTGTTGATAGTGAAATCTATTTGCAACAAACATCATCTTATAGTCTTTTTATTCTGAGGAGCAGAAGTTAAAAAGAGGGCGATACAGGGGAAAATGTCTGTACTTTCAGCTAAAAAGCTGATCTACTTATACAAAAGTTTGTGTAAAAGTTTCTTTAACAGTGTCCTGAAAATGCAAACAACAAAGCAATTGGGAAAGAAAATGGTTTGAAAATAAATTGCATCTGGTTTTGGTACAGTTGGATCTCTATGGACATCATGGTTTTGCTTCTTAAAACGTCTGTTTTAAAATGTGTGAGATGCTGAAACTAGCATTGTCACTAATAATTTCAGACTGAGTTTGTATTACTGTTGAGGGCCTGTGATAGTTTGACTTGATTTTAACGTCATTTAAAGAGACCCAGAGAAGCGGGACAAAGGTACAGGCTTCTTTTGGGATTGTGTTTCTTCCCACCTTCAGGTTGTGACAGTGTTACTTTTCTGGTTCCCCAGCCCATTGTGGATTAGTTAATTACGGCATGCAAGGTTCTCTTAGCGTAGTAATCTGGATTTTATAGAAACCTGTACAAAAAGTTTTATTGCAGATGGCAGATGCAAAGGACATTCAGATGAAAACATACAACCTATTCTTGTGTTCTGAGGGTCTGGAAAGATAACATTTGCCTGCTATGAAGTGCAGCTGGTCAAAGTTAAAAGTCTGACTATAATAGAGAAGTGTCCATTTAATAGTAGATGCTCAGCAAAACCTCAGCCAAGTGCTTGGGATTTCTATTGTATTTTTCAAGTGTGATTTAAGGGATTTTGTATTTGTTTTGGTGGGGGGTTTTTTTGTTGGTTTTTTTTTTTTTTTTTTGCTTAATGCAGGCAGGGTTGGTTTGTATCCAAAGGATAGCTCCTGGAATATTCCTTTGTTGACAGTATCCCAGTCATTGCACTCCTCTGCATCCAGCATCATTTCAGAAAGAGGCTTCTCTAGAAAAACTAAACAAACTTTTAAATTTCCAGGAATGTAAATATATTCAGTAAAAAAAACCAAAAAATACCACATTCTTTACTCTTATGTGACTAAATCACTTTTGTTTAAGGTAGGTTTGAGAAGTCTTGAAAATCTGCAACAATTTTACTGTAAGGTTGTGCCTGCCAAATAGTTACAGCTTAACTTCAGAGGCTGGGGAAAGAAACAAAAAAGTCTTGGCGTTTTCTAAAAACCCTGAGTGATTAATGTTTAGTCAGATAAATGTAAATACCTCTTTAATAACAATACTGTGATTAGCGCATTAAGAAATGAATCTTTTTTCCAAAAGAGGCTCTTTCAGAGAGTTCTTCATCATTTCACTCAAGGCATGTTGTTCTTCTCTGGAAGCCATCACTTTAAAATGTAATGTCTATGGGAATGATTAATGACTAATGTATTTTGCTCTTCATGGTACTTGCAATTAATTGTTGCAAAAATGCTACAATAAAAATTATTACACTCATGAGAAGGTTGCAAAGGGGAAAAAACACCTCTAAACAGATAGGTGTAGTCCTATTTTGACTCCTCCTACAGGCCATTGAACCAAGCTTTAATGTGTCTTACAACAATTCAGATATTCTGATGATTTCTCTAATCACAACTTACTATGACCTTAATCAGTCACTGGGTGAGGTTTACAATCAGCCTTTGAAAGAAGAAGTGAAACCTCTGTCTCTTTTTCTTGTAGGTGAGTGTCTTAATTGTTAGGTTACAAGTCATACTTCTGTCTAGTCCAATGAATCATGAATTCTTCCCTTGCACAGAGTTTCAGTAGATGGCGGGAAGATTGTGAATGCTCTCTAGTTGGATGAGTAGGAAATTCTTCACAGAGTATGTACTGTGTGGCTGTGGGGGGTGAGGGTGTTAAATCTCTACAATCTGAGAATTGGCACAGGACTATTAACTTGGATTAATACCTTTTGGCTTAAAAGACTTGGCTTTAGACTTGAATTTTTAAAACTGGTTTTTACAGTGAGGTTCTGGGTTATGTTAGTGTTTGCTCAAATTTGGTCCATTAGAAGTCTCATGCTTTTGGAAACTGGGTTTACATGTAGTGCCCGATTCATGACCTTGCAGATGTGGAAGATTTTTTAAACCATCCATGTTTGAAGCTTTTGGGGCCTGAAGTTGGTGGGTCTGTCAAGTGGTTTTGTGATGCCTGTAAGGATTTTCATCTTGAATTTAGGCTTGTAATTTTCATTGTTCTGCTTGTGGATTTGGACCTACTTAACTCTATGTTTCTGTCATTCTTGACTGAATGTCACAGTGGCCTTGACATATCCTTTAGGGCAAGGAAATCCTCTGTGAGCCAGAGTCATGCTGCTGGTTCTGCTGCTGGGTAAGCTCGTTATATAATCAGCTGTGTATTTGGAAGAAAAACAGCCAAACCTTACTTCCACTCTTGTACAAAAATCTTAGCTCTGATCCCTTCAACCTTGGTATAAGCTCCATGTGAGCACCAGTAGCCAAAAAGATCCTTTTTAGAATTGTGCATTCAGAATCCTTTATGGGGGCAGTCAGTATGTTGAAGTGAGTTTTTGCAACATCTCTCTATACATGAGAGACTTCAGGGTTCTTCAGATCTCCCTATATGATAGTTCCTTTGTGGTTAATTTTGCAATTTTTAATTTTTTTTTTTTTCGGTGGTACCCAAATACTCTTCATAAGAGTTTAATGCAAGGTCACGTACTCGTACAGGACTAAGATATCAAACACAGTGTTTCTGGAAGGATGTGAATGCCTTTTTGAGCTTCCCTTCCCTGCTGTGGACACTGAGCACACAAAAGTCACATGTTTTCTTTAGGAAGCCAGTTCCGTGTATGCAGTGTGGCTGCACTGTCTTTGGAACAAAACTGGGAGGGTGGTATTTGTGTTGCAGCTGGCCGTTCTTTTTTTTTTTTTTCAATCAATTCCTATTTCACCAGCTAAACCCAAATGCTTCCTGCCACTGCATAATCACTTACATTATTTGTATGGGTTTCTGTAGCCCAGAAAAATAATTCATTATAAGTATAGCTCAGTTGTGTTTAACTGGAGAAGTCTGTACCTGTAACTGCCAGATCATCATCATTCACTGAAAGAAAAAAAAGTGTTTTTCCATTAATGTTATCATACATAATTCTAAAATCCTAGCCAGAGGGTAAATAACTTGAATTTAACTGTGCTCAATGCTGTATCCCTTTTTCCCCACATTAAATTTACTTTATCTAGTTAACGCAAAATCCAGGGGTTTTTAAAAATTCAGTTGGATTTTATGGATCATTTGTTCTTATATAAAGCTTCCCTGTCTTTTCCCCAGAAGATGACAGGAGGTTTTATGATATCACCACAGATATCACAGGGCCCTCCTACAGCTTATTTCATAGTCTGTCATGGATTCCTTTGAGTTACTCTTTGAATTACTCAGCAGCACTCCGCACTTAAAAACAGCTTTGCCATCCCCTAATGGCTAGAACAACTGCATTACTGAATCCTCATTTTTGTCCTCCCCACTCCTTCTTCCTGGGAATGTTTCATTTCTGCTCCTGCCTCGAAGGTGCCTGTGACTGTAGCAGCGTTTTTTGTTTTGTTTCTGTAACACCTCATCGTCTGCTGTAGCTCATTGGGTAGTAGTGATGGAAATGTACGCCCAAAGCTTAAAGGTAGGCAAAATACTTTACTGGCTGCTACTTGAGACCTGCAATACAGCTTACAAAATCTGTGTACACTTCAGAAGCTTTCTGTATGTATGTTAACACTGCATATAGGCTACTCCTTAAGACCCAGTGTAATTTGGGTCCTTAGCTTGAGCCTCGTCCCTTAAAGAGCAATTCCAGAATGATTTTTCTGGAGATATTTGGGGTGTATTTCCTGTGTTGCTTGTTTTGAAGAGTCCCTTACATAACTGTTCCGTGTTAACCTTGTTTATCTTGATGATGTGAAGTTGTCAAGTCTTCCTTGGCAGTGTAGCCTGGTTTACGGCTTCTCATTTTTTCACTTTAAACTTCATTCTGTGTCTCAATTGAAAGTTAAAAGGAAAGTCAGTGTTCTCATAGTCTTCCTATAATCACCTAAACCATGACCACTTTCAGAGGATTTTTTTTTCTAGTAAAAGGTAATTTGGGCAGCTGGATCTTTTGTGAACCTAAAAACATCTGGTGCATCTTTGGTCTTCAATTTTATATTGTGATTTATCTTTCTATAAAACTTTCTCCATACAAACAGTAATAAATGAGTTTTGTTTGCTTGCCGAGGCATTTTAAATTATATTGCTTAGGTACCTTTTGTGTCTAAATCACAATATATACGTATTTAGAGGAAGAACATATATGCATACAAGCACTTGCTACCTTTATTGCAGGACTCTTGTGGCACCTCTTTGGACTGATTCAGCTCTCACCTGTAGTGGCCAGTCTTTTGTTACTCTGCAGTTTCCAATTTGTGTGGTTTGGGTCTACAGGGCTGCTTTAGTGCTCTTGTCATTTTTTTCAACATCCTTAATAAATAAGTTGAGTGTTCTGGTTTATTTAATCTGTGTGCAGTGACAAATTACAGTTTAGATAATTGTTGCATATTTTTTTTACAGTCTCCTGTAATCTCATCAGTATTCCACCCATACTCTAAAACTGTGTTCTAGACACTTGGGGGGTGTGTGTATGTAACTTACTTAGATAATTTGTGATTAACATACTTAATATTGTCTTAAATTCCTTCAGAGGGTAATAGGGAAAAATGACCTAATGTACTGTTATATGACATTGTAATGTTTTCTCTCTTCTTATTTTCCAGCTGTATGGGGAAACTTTGTTAATATGAGGTAATGTATATAATTTTTGTGTTGAATATTCTTATGTGTAATAAAAGTAACTTACCTTTCCCATCAATATATATAAAGTAGAGAAAAGTAGAGATCACCTCACACTGTTGTTTGGGTGGTTGCTAAGCAGCTGATACTGTATTTTAAAATACAAAGTCTCAAAAAGGGTTGAATGTTTGCTATAGATCTCACCCAGGATTTTACTCACACTTTATCATCTGCCTTTCTTTGCACAAATTCATCTTCTGATTTTGGCCAGTTGGTCGGCATACCTGGTTGCATGGGCTTGGATTCTGCTTTTCCTCAGCACAAATGTGACTGTATCTCAGTGATAATGTGGGCTTAAATATTGAAGAGCAGCACATTCTCCACTGCTTGCCATTATTATATTTCTGTACCTAGAATCAAAAATGTGCTTTGGAGAGTTTTTCCTCCTCCACAGTTAATTGGTAGAGAATCTGGTGGTTTGACTGCTGAAAAGCAGAAAATCCTGAATTGTCCCCTAGAATTTTTTCCTTTAGAAATAGAAAGACAAGCAATATGTATGCAAAACATGGAGATTTTCACATTTCTGCTTGCATGTGAGTTTGTCCTCCAGGAAAATTCACCGGGAAGACACAGCTGCAAAAGAAATTGAAGACAATATGGGGGCAGCTTGTTCCTTACAGCAAAGTCATTGTGTATAGAGGACAAAATATTTTACCATGTTGTTTTGCTAGTAAAGGGTTTTAGTATTCTGTTGCCGTGCTTAGCAGCACATAGTAAGGAAAGTTTGAGACAAAATAAGAAAAAGTATTAATATTCTCGAGGTTCTAATTCTCCCAGGACAGCTTACCCTGGGGTCTGTTCCTATCCCAAGTGGTCCACTCTACTTCTCTTAGAGTTTCCCACCCTTGATGCAATGAGTGCTCAGCTGTCAGGCAAACAGCTGCTGGGCTGCTGTGGCTTGCAGATGGAGATATCATTTAGATTACCATCTTATCATGACCAGGGAACTATGGCAGCTTAGCAGCTGTAACATGAGCAGCTGAGCATTTCTTAACGAAGGACGAGAACCTTAGAGAGAGGTTTGAGGAGGACAGGTGGGTGTGGGATCCAGGATATTTATTCCCTGATAAGACGTCCTTACAAATTCTGCCACTACCGTCATCTGAATTCTTATTTGAGATGTCCTTTATAGAGCTGTTGAGGGGGAAAATTATTTTTGAAGGTCTGATGTTGATCTTCAGCCAGTAATATTGTCTTTGTTAGGAGGAAATGCTCATTAGAAAATAAACTGTAGAGTGCCAGTCCTTGAGTTCCAGGATTTGTGAATAAAAAATAGTAGGAACTGTTTCTGAGGGGACCTTTTAAAATTCTGAGGGGTTTTCCAAATTTTCCTTGCTCACTTATAAGAGAGGAAAGGCTATCTGTTCCACAGTTGTTTGCATACTCTTTTGTAAATTTCTGTTACTTGGGAAAACATTTTCAAAATCCACCAGGATAGTTTAATATTGCTTCCTTATAATAAATTCATTCTATGTTAGCTGCATGGGTTTTATTTGCCACTAATGCAATAAATGACAACTTGGTTTGAAAAGATGGTTCCGGGAATGTGTGTCTTAGTGTAGGAATTTACTGTATTCTTTAGAGCTACAAATGAATCTGGTTGGTAAGGTCTTTGCCTCAGTAATAGACTGAGCTGACTTTTTAAAAAAGTGAGAGTTTTACAGAGGGTTATGAAGGGAATCGTTGCTCTTACTTCTAACAGTGTGGTGTGTGTATATATATATATATATATCTGCTTAACAAAGGATCTTCTGTTTCTCCAGGTGTAATGAGTTCAGGTCCCAAGTAAAGGAGCTCTGTTTTTTACTTGAAAGAACTCCATTTTATGTTGGATACCCATGAATTCTCTAGTATGCAAAAACTTACTACTGGGAGATAAATAATTCCCCTTTCAGAAGGTTTAATTGAAAAAAATATATAATTACGCAAATGTAAGGAAAATTGCATAACCTTGATACAAGAGGTAGAATTTAAAAATACATATTCTACATTTCTACAAGTTTACTCAAGAATGAACATAACTGAGACACTTTACACAATCAGATGCTAAATAAGACCACACAGATCTGTGCAAGACACTGACCTTTTAGACAGTACTG
The DNA here is from genome assembly GCA_013398115.1 of Falcunculus frontatus. Classification (NCBI taxonomy): domain Eukaryota; kingdom Metazoa; phylum Chordata; class Aves; order Passeriformes; genus Falcunculus; species Falcunculus frontatus. The sequence goes on along the minus strand of VZRV01003339.1, from coordinate 547,948 downwards.
TTTTCACAAATTACCAGGACATACTTCATCCTTGGCCTCATTTCAAATGAGTAACATTTGTGTGAGAAGTCAGTATTGCCCATCAGGCGGTTGCTGAAGACGCATTTTAGTACAGTTGGGGGTTTTTTTCCCCATGTGTTTGGAAAAGTTCAAAGTCAAAGTGAGATGCTTTTGCCCTTCTCTCTTATTGATTGATACTGTAGTGGCATTAAAGGAAAATGTTTTGTCAGCATACAGTAAGCAGAGACCCTCAAAGAGACATTTTGGGCCTTTGCACAGTAAAGTTACACTCAAAACCAGTAATTAGACACTTTCTAAAATTAAGTCAATTTTCTGTGTTAAATGAGTGTCATTTTTATTGCTACTGTTCTTTCCTGTGGGCTTGGTTCAGTTTCTGCCAACCTAATGGATTTCAATGGAAATTGGACCATCCACTTTAATTCATTCTAGTTATGTCTTTGAAATAATACTAACTTGAGATGCTTTAAGGATGCTGTTTTAGTGTGATGCAAGTGCAGTGGAGCAGTTATTGCTTAAGTATGGATTACTTTTTTCTTTTCTTGCCAACAGGTCTCTTCAAGAAAATGGGGATCAGAAGGTGGAAAGTAGAATAGAGGAGGTTAGTTGGCTAATAGTTGTAATCTGTTTTGTTTTGAGGACTCCATTTCACTCATTTCATATTGAAGGGCTATATTTAGTTTTCTCTCATTACTCTTGTTTCTGCTAAAACCCTTCAAAGCATTAGATGTGTGTCTGAACATAAGTTTTTTAACTGTTCTTTGCTCTAGTGGAGTTTCTGACACTGATCTGTGACTCTGCTTTATTTTCATGAAAACCTTTCTTGAAAGTGATAGATTTGCTGATGCATTTGCTGCAGAGACTATGGTAGAATCCTCCCAAGAACTGTTTTATTTGTTACTGAAAGGATGTATTCTTTCCTCTGACTCCTTTACAAAATGGGAATTATATATAAGGTGCATTACAAATTTGTAGGTGCCCAAAATTGCTTTGGTTTGTTCTTAACTAATGAACAAAGGATAGCAATGTTTGTGGCTGGGGAGGGTGTGCAGTGCCAATGCTTTGAGCACAAGTCCTGGCGATTTCTGAAGTAGACATGGGTACTGAACATACTAGTGGTTCTGAACTTCTGTACCAGTATCTCTGAATTTCCATTTCAGCATCAGTTTGTTGAGAAGTATTAAGAATGTGTGCAACAGATACTTCTCCAAATGTTTTAGGTTTCCAGTCTGATAAGAATAAAACAAAGTATTAAATAGATAGAGAAGTCCTTGAGGTTGGTACCCCTTACCTTTGTGTGGGTGTGTGTTCCTGTACTAGTGTAGTCTGGTCTGCCTGGTGTCTTGTATTCCAGCAGGTTTATATACCAGTTGTTCCTCTGGACACAGTGAGCAGCCCACTGAAATTGCTTAAAATCAATGGAGAGCTTGTATTCTCAGTTTGTCTTTTACATTCCTCTCTGGTTTTTTGTTTGGTTTGTGTGGGTTTTTTTTTTAATTTTGGTAAGTGTTGCAAAAAGCATTGTGAAAATTCCAGTTGTTTTAAGAATGGTGAAATACTTGAAATTCAATGTGTAGACCAGAGTTACTGTAAGGTCTGAGAAGTTGGGCATTTCTGGATTTTTTTTTTAAAGCTGTAGTCCTATAATATCTTACATCATCAGAATAAGCATAACTGTTTCAAGAACTATTTGCTGTTCCCCAGACCTAAATATTTAATGAATATAAATGACAATACCATATTATTTCCTCTTGACATGAATATGCAGCTTTATTCAGTTTATGAAGTTCCTGAATTGTCTAGCTCTGACCAGAAGTATTTGTATAAAACGAATTAGTGGTGGTTACTGATGTGCTGCCACTTAGTACCAGTTAGAACCTCGGACAGCTTTCAACTTATCTATAGCCCTAAAGGCTAAATTTTGTGACACGGCTTTAGTAAACTTAAAAACAAGAGTTCTGGGACTCCTGTTGAAATTCAGCAGGACTGTTAGAAATTTGGGTCCTGTGATATAGAAACTGAAACTGACGCCAACTTAAGTGATTCTCTCTTGTAAAGCTGTGAAAATGCAAACAGAAGTCTTGGTAGGTGAACTATATTTTCTAACAAATTGCCTTTGAATATTTTCTTAAGCCTAAATATACTCTCAAATCATGATGTAGAACATATTTAGATATTTAAACATGATGTATCTTAAAATTTGCATAGTGTGTTCTGAGAGAACTAGTCATTTCACTGGAGCTAATGCCCCTCTTTGTGTGTCTTTGTCCTCTGTATGCTTACCTGTTGTCCGTTTAAAGAGTTCATGTTTAAATTACTGTCCCATTGTGCTGTTGCTGGATATAGATTACCTTTGACAACCTCAGACAACTCACGACTTCACTTTGCCAAATAGGAATCATAACATTGGATGTCCTTGTCAAGACTATGGTACTTGTAGTCTTGGGATGTTTTGTTTTCAGTGGTAAGCTAAGGCATTTCATGTCACACTGTTTTAGGTGATTTGATTTTTGGTGGAAAAGGTTCAAGTGTTTTTTTATGTAAAGGAGGCTTTAAATTGTAAGTTTCTTGGAGTGTCTTCAATAAAGATCTGCATAAGAGACTGTTTGCCATGATTTTTGCTCTAAGGCAACTTCCTATGTGCGTGTTTTGTGATGTGAATCTTGTTTTATTCTTCAGAGATTAAATGTTTTTCCTTTATTTTAGGCTGTTGCACCTCTAAGGGAGAAAATCAAAGATCTAGAAAAAAGGTATGTCATCTGCTGAATTTGGGAAGCAGTTCAAAGGCCCAATTTCTTTTCTGTAGCAGTCAGTTCTGTAGTTGTAGGCTTGAAATACATTTTTGTATATCTTCAGCACCTTTGAGTTGTTATCATATATAAGCGAGGACGGGGCGCTGAATGCTAAGACAGTAATGGTTGAGGTATTCAGGCTGATTGATCCTACTAAACCAAGCTGTGAGTGCTGGACTCTTGTGAAGTTCAAATCCTGTGGAGGAATTTGCTCTTTGGAGTCCAGCTGATGAATGGATTACCATGGTTTATGTCTGCTAAGACATACTGGTTTCATCTTCCAGAGACTTAAAATATGCTTTACCACAGTTTTCCCACACTTGTGATCAGTTACTGTGGTTCAGCTACTGTACAGTGATTCACTTGTGTATCTTAGTCTGTGTGTGTGCTTTGCATGAGCCTGACTGACCTGCTTCTCTCAGGTTTTGTAAGGGAATGTGTTATCCCTCACTCTGCCTGTTCACCTTTGTGTCAGATCAGTTCTCTGATCTGGGTGTCCTCATGGACAGATGCTTTTCATCCCAAAATAAGGTCTGGTATAGGGGTGGGAACTGTCAGCTCTGATGAGGACATGGTGCTTTTGCCAGTGGTGCTGTTTTGCAGGTGACACTGTTGGTGTTCCAGGCAAAGCAGAGAGTGCTGCACTGCAAAGGGCCAAGGCTGGATTGTCCAAGCAGTACCAGTAAGCCCTCATGGGGTGTTGCATACTGGTGGTTGTGGGCTGTTCCTCTGGAGAGGGGACAGAATACCATTGCTGCTGGCCAGGGCTATGCTTGACACCTGCAGTGCTTTGGTGTTCAGAGTTTTGTCTTGTCAGTGAGCAGCTGCCCCTCCTCCTCACACCCCTTCTGGGCTGTAAGGAAAAAAAAAAAGAGAAAAATATTTCAGTTGTTTTTTACAATTGATTTGAAAGGCTCAGTGACCTGCCACATGCAATTTATTTCAGTGGGAATACTGATCAGATTGCTCATCTCTTAATGTGCACATGAACATAGGTTGAACGAGGTGTATATCGGCAACGTGAAACAATTGCAGATTGTGTCACCACCTTAACAATTAAAACATTCAATTGATTTATTTAATCTCTGTTGATAGTCCAGTAAACCTTCAGCTTCAGTTGTGGGTAATTCAGGTATTTTCTTCTGCCATCCACAGAGGACCTTTGTGGGAGGGTATCCTGAATGGCTCTTTTTTATTTAATAATTGTATTTTTTTCAAATTAGCAATGAGTTGTTGAGCGGAACCATTAAGTTAAAACTTCTCCCAGAGCCATATAAGTACTCTTGCCTTTTCATGTGTGTTGATAAGTCTTGTTTCAGACTTCTAGGAAAAACAAGAAAGAATCAAAGTATTTTTTTACCTCTGTATGAACCAATCTGGAAATTAGACTTTCACAAAAGGGGGGCTCTTTTTATTGTCTTATTATTATTTTTCAAATAATGTACACATTTACCTCTGGTGGTTCAGCTGAATGTGGGTTGTTGCAATTAATATTTTTTTAATTTTATATCTATGTGGAGTGACAGTAAATAACTATTCACTGTCAGATGCCTGAAAGCTGATCCTGCTTGCAAAGTATACTCTAGTGTCAATGTTTTCGTACCTCATAAGCTGATAAAACCTGAAAGCAAACCATCTTCATGCTTTTGAGACACAGGAAAGATGAGAATTCCTTAATGCTAGTCTCATGACAAGAGATTGTTTAGCTGAAGCTAGAGCTGTAAAGTTTTTATTAAGAATTTGCACGGCAAAAGCATTGTCACATAGTCATCAAAGCAAGCATTAAGTCAAGATAAACTCCATTTTGTTGCCAAAAGGTCATCCTTTGTCTGCCAAACTCTATCCCACTGCCTCTAAACTGCTACTGGTGTAATGGAAGGAGCAAAAATGGTTGTGAGGTCCCTTTGGCAGCAATATGACTGCAGGCTGGATTAATGCAACCTTAAAATAGTGGTCTTGGAGATGGAGGAGAGAGACTTGCCTTCCATCTAGTTGCTTGGCACTTAAACTTTTTTTGAACTTCATAAATCTCTTGTTATGAGTGAATTTTCCTCTCTGTCACAGAAAGGATGTGTTTTACATGTCTGCGTTGTGCTTGTGCACTGCTGTCTCTCATTGCTTCAGCATAAATCAAAGAAATTGTTAGTGACCTGTATAGTGATGCAAGGCAAGTGTAGGTAGCTTTTTTTTGAGTCTCTGTGTGTGGCTAACATTGGAAGGTTCCATTGCCTGTCTAAGAAACTGAAAGCAGCTTTCATGCTGTGATGAAAATTAAATAAAGTACAGAAGCATCTGTGTTCTGGCACTGAAGAATTCCTGTTGAGCCAGTACTGCAGGTTAGAAGCAGAGGAGGAGGTGCTTCGAGATCACAGTTGTAGGGTCAGTTCAATCAACGTCTGTTTGTGAGTAGAAGAAAATGTAATAAGTCATAGCATTTTTGGCTCCTGCATGCTACATCAGGCTGCATCTCTAGCCTGTGGGCTTACTGGAGGAGAAGAGTAACCATAGTTTTATTTTTGTGCAGTGTCACGCTGATATTTAGTTAAGAAAAACCTGAGGTATTAAATTGCCAAGACTATGATGCTAATTACTGAAATAAATAAATAAAATTCACACCTTCCTTCAGAGGACTTTGTTGCTGTATGCAGGATGCATGCCAGGGAGGGAGAGAAGTTTGTCTAAGGTTTGAGGCACCAAGAGCTTGAGAAAGCACTTAAGATTCATATGTCACATAATTTTATTTTATGGTGGTTTTGGTTTAAGTTCCCGTAAAGAAGGTGCAAAAATTAAATTACACTAGCTTGAAGACCATAAAACAAATGGCTGTCTACCTATTTCTAAGAAAATTAAGATTAGTTTTCATACTGAATAAGCTCTCTCATAGAAATTATTGAAGTGTCTTGAAATGTATTTTTTCAGCATTCTGATTGTAGACTTTATATTGGTTTTTGCACAACTTTAAGGAGAATTAAAACTTTATGTTGTAAGTTTCACACTGAAACTTCAAGAAGTGTTTGAAGTCAATGCGGTAAGTCAATACAACTCGATTTCTTTTTCAGAGCTTTTAAGAAGGTTGTTTGCCTTTTCAAACTTGAAAAAGAAGGTGTCCAATCACTGCTCATGTTTTATTCTCTTGTGATGTCATGCCTGGCACTAGTTCTGCTCTCAAAAGATAGAAATCAAGGGATTCATTACATAAAATCAGGCAGAAATTTTAAAAGCACTCTTTGCAGATGAATTTTGATATTTCACCGTGCATAGGCATTGTCTTGTGTTGACCCAGATCCTTTTTGAGAATAAAGGACTAAATATACTCTTAGCAGAACTTTAAGAATGGGACGTTTTCAGAGTAGTTTCTCACATTTCAAAGACAGGTATGTGAAAGAAGAAACAAGGCTGAAACTTATATAGTTTTTCTTCTTTGTTTTGAAATGTTCTGTAGTTTCACCCAGAAATACCCACCAGTGAAATTTTTATCGGAAAAGGATCGTAAAAGAATCCTGGTAAGTTGGTGTTTACTCAGAGATTGTTTTGGGGAAATACTAAAAAATTCTGTGGAATGTTACCTTGGATGTCCTATGTGTTGTACAGGTTTTAGGACAGTGCTTCACTTGTGTTCATGTTCTCAAACTCAGCAGGTGAACAATGGGCTTGGACTCTGCTTTGGCACTTCCACTTGCCAATTAAACTGCTCTTCCCCGTAACTTCTCAGGATCGCATTGCCAAAGAGTCTTTGTGTGTGCTCCCAGATGGCTTAAACTTGCAGAGACCGGGAAACTTTTTAACCACATCTTGACAGGAGCCTCGTGTGACCCAACTGGGCAAAATCTAGTCATAAGGCTAGAAAAGAAGCTGCTCTGCAGGGAATGTTCATCTCTCTGTTGTTCCTGTTATTTTGAAGCATCATAAGCAGTTGAGGGTGGAAGGGGATGGCAGGTTAAGTCAGGACAAGTAGTTGTCCAAGGCATTCTTAAACTTAGTGAATTGTGCTGAAAATCAGCTTCCCAGTTTTGTCTGCAAATACTTTTGAAGTCATCTGTGACCTAGATTTTTCCTTGTTTCTGTTTGTCTGGGGAGGAGAATTGTCCCTGTGTTCTGAAGGCAGAGAAGGTATAGCTACTTGAGATGTGTGAAATAGAGTATGAATTTCTGCCTCTGTAGTAGTAAAGTCTAGGACATAACCCTGCTAACGTGCCTATCTTAGCTGGTGCTTTTGTTTGCTTTGACTTCTAATTTTTGAAGAAAAAAACTGAAAAGAGGCAGATAAAAAATTATTTTATTGCATTGTTGAGCAATAATCTTCATTGCTATTGCAAAATTTCTCGAAGAATAAGTGTTACCAAATAAGTTTAGTTCTGCAATGGTGTTCTGTCATTTTTATGACAGTCTGAAGGAGGGAGACCTGTAGACTCCCAGTACCCCTGTTGAATATAGAAGATAAACTGAGGAAAATAGAGAGAGGTGTAATTCTGAAAATTCCTAAATTGTGTACTTCATGTGTTTGCAAGGGTAATAAAGTAACCTTAATGTCATGTTTTCTGTGTAAGTGAGAATGTACTTTCAAGGAAAGTGTCAGTGAAAGCCGTTAACAGGCTGTGGAGCTCTTAATGTTCACTTCCAGACTTTGCCACTGAAAAATACTGGATATTTTGTTGAAATCTGTTGCTTCAGCAGAGATGGCAAGTAGTTGGATTAGGAGTGGTGTTGGCTGACCTGGAGGTGAATAGCTTTTTGGTTCCCCCTGTATTTTGTAGAGTTTAAATGACTAAAGAGAAAGCTGGCCGAAAGGAGTGGCAAGTTGTTCTGACTAGTTTTGTGCCAACTCACATGGGCATTCATAGGCCTCCTGCCCATGTGGTCAGTTCCCTTCTGTTACAGTGTTGCTGTCGTAATTCTAGGGGAGATAATCCATGTTCTTCTGAGTAGCTGAAGTTCCATAAAAACCTTGCATGACACTTCAAAATTCTCAAGAATTGGCCAACCAAGTGAATTTTGCTAGATCATGTGCTTTATATTTTGTTAATACTAAATCTTTTTCTAGAATGCATTCTTAATTTGATTTTACTTTTTTTTATTCTGACTGCAGTCTCCAGCTCCAGCCTGGAGATCTCCACAGCACTGTCCTGACAGGACAACAGTTCTAGCAGTTACTTTTTATTAAACTGCATCTCTTTGGAGATGATTTCTAGTAGTGGCGGTATCTCAGCTGAGACTAGATGTCCTATCACTTCCACTGAAAAGAGACCTTCAGCTTGTTTGGCATGATTTATCTATTTCCTGAGTTCTCTGAAGTGGCTAGGCCACAGGCTTTCATATACTAGAGGAGGAATTCTGTTATTGTGGAAGAGAGTGTTGCTGTTGGTTCAGTTGGGTGGGTTTTTTCTGAATTGACTACATAATAAACTGCTAAAAGCAGGAAACAAAAAAATGAATATAATTTCCTTGTGGGACATAAGATGTTTTGAATCTGACTGCAGACAGCAGAAATGAGCTTGTATAATAAATAGACAAACTTTTAAGTACCTCTAGTGAAGATATAATTATCAGTAATATTTGTGCCTTTTATTAGTAGGTGCTGAAGTTACCAAGCATTTCTGCACTACTAAGTAATTAAGTATTTTTATTAATGTTGCCTTAATAAAGAATTCCTTTTGAAGACCCAAGTGCTGGTACTCCAGTTCTGATATGGATATGATGCATGTACAGCTTATGATTATGTAGATTAATATGTCATTGTGATTTGCAGGAAGTAATATTCAAAAATTACGCTTTTATGAGTGATTACAGGAAGGTTGTACAAAGAACTTTAGTGATAAATCACATTTTCTCTTTTTTGATGTTGCCTCAAGTAACGATAAAAAACATAATTTACGCAGTTTTTTACTTTTCCAGGGGAAATTCAGCTCCTTTTTCAATAATTTCTTAAGTTCTTTGTCTAACACCCATGGAAGTGATATGTTAATAAACCTTAGATTTATCATAAAAACTACTAGTACATTTAAGGTAATTGGAAACTTCTTTCCAGACAAAATTGGTTTGTGCTTTTTTTTCTTCCTTTTTTTGATGCTTTTTTTCTTCTTTTTGTGTGCTATTTTTCTTCAGTTTTTGTTCTTTTTTGCCTTTTTTTTTTGGTTAGCTTTGTTATGTTTTTTTTTTTTTCAAAAGGAATATTGGGAAGAAGATACTTCCTTTTACTGCACCAAAGACACATATTGCAAGCACTGAGTTTATCTTCTCTAGAATCTTGGAAATAGAAGTAGCCACAGATTTCCTTGGGACTCAGTTGAAGGAGTAGGTTCAGGTCTTCTACAAAAAAGTTTTGTTCTGGTCACCATAAAAAAAAGCCAAAACCCTTGGAACATTCAGCAAGGCTGCAGCTTGCTTGCAAGTCAGGATAAACTCATGGCATTAGATTTTCCATGCGTGGGTTTGGTTTTTTCCCCCTGGTGAGTGGTGACACATGGCAAAGGGCTGTTCGCTCTCAGTTACTGCTCTTCTTCTTTCCTCATTCCCAGCATTCTGCCAAAATCCTGCTCTTCCTCTCTATTGCAGCATATTGGGAGCCTTGAGATTCTTTCTTTTTTCTTTCAGAGAGGATTTCTCCTAAATCCTGTTTCTACTTCAGGTTTGTCAGGGAACTGAATAAGATGTTGAATCTGCTACGAGGAAGCCCTGACAAACTCAGAAGAATACTAAATAGACCAACTAAGTGATTCTTTCATTAACTGGTACTTACAGTTGCTTTGATGCACTGGTGCCCCTGAATTTTTAATAAGAAAAAGAAGTATGAGACTACAAGAAGTGGACATTCAAGTTTTTAAAAAAGAAAATGGATGTAGCTTTTCTATGTTATTTTCCTTTTCAGTCTTTGGGGGTTTTTCCTTTCTGCTAATCTTGCTTTTTAAAACAGTGGATGGCAGGGTAGTGGAGAGGAGAAATGTTTAGCCTTTGACTAACCTAAAGTGAAAGAACTTCAGCCATCTCATCCTTTTCCACATAGCACTTTGTCATTGTGGTACGCCATCCTTTCATCCATTCAGGAATTCATCCACTGGATTCCTACTTGATTCTACCTTGTCCTTTCATTGTTTAGTTAGTTGTCACTACAGCCGAAGAATGGACATCAACAGCTGAATCACTTTCAAAATGTGAATTTGATCATGCAGATATATAGCTGATGCCACTGAGGTCTTTTACAAGTCCACTTTTTGAGAACTGTGATCTGTCATGTCTTTGTTCTTGAAAACGGTTTATGAAATGCAGAGAAAATTGCTTCTGCAGATAGGTCTGGATGTGTCACACAATTTGCAGTTTTACTTATTGTGCTGACTGCTTCAGTACTGAATTAGTGATTTTTGTTCGTTTACTGTTAAAGTCTGTGGTGCAAAAAGGGAAAAATTAATGAACTTTCTTGTTTCTTCAATGAAACAGGAGTACAGGGTTTTAAATGTTTTATTTCTGCTTGTTTCTGCAGTAGAACGTCAGAGTTCCAAGACAGGCAAATGCTGCATGTCAGAGCTAATGGTATAGAATAGAGTTTTTTCAGTTATAAGGGATCTACAAAGATCATCTAATCCAACTGCCTGACCTCCTCAGGCCAGAATGATGTAAGCTGTGGATGCATTAAAACACAGAAGGAGTGATTTTGGTTTTAGCAGATAATTCAAACGAAAGGTCTGCAAAGGATTCCTTTCCTCCTTTCTGGGTGAAAACTTAACTGTATTTACTTAGAACACCCAGCATGTCTTCCATTAAAACCAGACAAAAGCTGGATTTTACATGTCTGATAAGCCTGACATGAGAATAACATGGCATTCTGTCATACCTTTTTTTTTCTGAGAAATGAGATTTGCAGAAATTTCTTTTATTATCTTTCTGCATCTTTTTAGACTTTGCTGTCACAAAAAAGAGCACAATCCAATTTGAAGGAAAAAAAGGAAAATAATGGAATCTGAAAAAGAGATTTTGTTGATGTGAATTGGTAGCTGACCTTCTAGCCTGACAGTGATGAAACATGTCAAGTATGTCTCTCGAAATTTTAAAAGCTGTAAATCTTGGAAAAAAAATATACATGGAAATGGAGTTGTTTCCCCTGGAGTAAGCAAAGATATTAAACCTACTGTTCTGTCTTCATGTTTGTAGACTTTGTCTAGTGTTTCTGTAAAAAGAAAAAGAAATTTATACCAACTGTCCTAACGCAGATAACTGGAGGAGCAGGGTTTGTGGGTTCTCATCTTACTGACAAACTAATGATGGATGGCCATGAGGTTACAGTTGTGGACAACTTCTTTACGGGCAGGAAAAGAAATGTGGAGCACTGGATTGGTCATGAGAACTTCGAACTGATAAATCACGATGTCGTTGAGCCCCTGTACATTGAAGGTAGGTAGTCTCTGCTTTGGTATTTGCACTTTTTTGTGCTTTTCCCTTCTAAGTGTTTGTGTGTGTGTAAAGAAATGAAATTTATGCCCTGAGTTCTGGGTTGATCTATATAATTATCTGTATGCTTTATTGTTAGCGTATTTTCTGTGACCAGTATGGAGTAAGAGGTTCAGAATACTTTTGTCTTTGAAATTAGTTCTTTTCTGAGTGGATGGGAGGAAAGAGACCTTAAAATCCTGTCGTGACTGATTTTGTGAGAAGGCAAGATGGCAGTGCATCACTCTGTCTGTCCCCTATGTTGTCCCACTTTCCTATGTGCCTGCACAGGCTTATGAACACAGAGTCTGTGGTCCAGATATTTCATGAACTGAGGTTTAATTCAGGGCTGCAGTTACCTAGACATGCATCCTGCAACTGTGTATGGTCAGTTGAGAAGAGATTAACTTTCCTTAGTTGCCTTTAGTGTCTTCTGTAGAAAATATTGCTCCTGCTTTAGGTACGGGCATTCTTCAACCTGTAGAGTTAGAAATTCAGCAACACTGAATTTCCTTACTTTTCAACAGAAAAACAAAAAAAAAATACACCAATCCTAAAGAAAGAAGCAAACAAACAAACAAAAATATGTTCTGCTTCAAAGTAGTAGCTCAACGTTTAAAGCAACATAAACCTCAAAATATTATGCCAGGTTTTAAGGCACCATTAATATAGTTGTATTTGAGAGAGACGTGCATTTATAGACTTCTATGGGAGTATCTAACTGGATAATGAGTCAGTGAAAGCATTGCTCAGATTACACTGCAGTTCTGATGGGTGTGCTCCCTCCTTTTAAAACTCTGTAGCAATGTACTTTTGTTCATTTTAAGGAGAAGAAATGACTGAGCAGTTTGGTTTTCAGTTTGGTTTTTTTTTAATTCTTGCTGAATTCTAGTGGATGGAATTTTGCAGGAGATATCTTTAGTAACTGCATCTCTTGTATTATTGCTTGTGATGAATTCCTGACAACACTACTGAAACAGTTGTGCAAAAACACATGCTCCTGTTCTGTTCTGACAATGCACTGGTTCAGTTGCTGCCTGTTATTTTACTTCAAACTTCTCCTTCCCACTGACAGGATAATGGAACAAGGATCTTATTAACTGACTCCCAGTGCTGGTAGCTCATACCTCAGCCAGCTCAATTTGTCAGCTTTTCTAATCTTTTCCTTGCATTACTTTCTTTCTGACTGATTACAGTTAGGACTTTCTCAGAGAATTATCATCGTTGCTAATACTGTTGCCCAGCTAACTAGGCACTAATGAATGGAAATTCTGAGATCCTTCAGCTACCTTTCCTATGGCCTATGTAATTAAGACACCAGTTCCCTATTTAGTACTGACAACTAATTATTATGTGTTATTCAGTGGGTAGTTTATTGAATGTCTTTTCATCTTCCAGCAGTGTAAATTGAAGCTGTCATGGCTAAGTGTTAAAATAAAATTAACTTTCATACACTAAGAACATGATAAAATTTGATTTCATTGCAGAGTTTATAGTCCAACGAGACAATGGGGTATAGTTTTTGTAACAGATCAGCAAGCTGGCGTATAGATCAGATACTTCTTTTCTTAGTCCCAGTTTCTCTTTTTTTACTTGTAAATAGGAGTTGGAATGAGTGTGAAGTCACAATAAAAAGTAGGTTTGTGTCTAAAGAATTTCTCTGTATTTGTTGTCCTGTTTAAACCAGGTTATATAAGGTTGTTTGACAGTTCAATTCCAGAGAGAATAATCAGTGCTTTTTTTCTGAAAGAGACCTCATTTCTGGTCTAGAAAGAACAGTGCTTTCACTTTGGATATGGAAAAGTGAATTTAGTCTCAAGATGTGTAGCTGTCAGCTTCACAGTGATGCCTACGCACAATCTGCCTTGGCTGTGTCATTATCTTTGATCCGTGACACGAAGTGGCACTCAGCATTCTTGGATCTTGATCTAGATTGGCCAGAGACAATAATAAATCACCTAAACACGCATTTTATTTTTTAGCCCTGGGACAAACATAGTTAACTCTAGCGCTGAATGTCTTTCTTCTCCTCTACTAAGATTTCATTTGCTTTAGGATTCGGGGATGTCAATGGGAAATGCGCAAGGTTTCATGTGTTTTTTTTCAAGTAGAAGAAAAAGGGTTTTGAATTCTCTAATGGAATGAAAGTAATTCAGGAATCTTGAAAGGTGAAAAACAGTATAAAAAAAAAAGTCTGAAATAGCTATATTAACCCTTTTTTTCCTATTATAGTTGAGTTCTATGTTTTTAAAGATATTTTCATTTCAACCTGACCCTTACGTAGAGCTTTAATACACAATTAAATGGGCACTTTTTTGGTACAGGAAGACAATTTTTTTTTTTTCTGAAGGGTGGTCTGTAAAGAAAATAATCTCTTATTACTCTTTTTTGAATTACTGGGAAAAAATAGAAATCCACCTTTACTTACTTTCTGCCTCATTCTCTAGATTCATTAATATTACAAGTGCCCCAGGATAGTCACTTGAGAGCACTGTGGCTCATGTTCATACAAACCATAGTGTAAAGATACATAGATGTTAATTAGAGTACAAATGAGAATGAATGCTTGATCTGCTGTTACTGTGATCTACCCCACTTTAGGGTAATAGATGAAATTGCATTAGAAAATGCCAAAGGAAATTTTGTATTAAATAAATGTATGTTATTAGGAATGTACTTGGTTTACATAGTGACTTGAGCATTAGTGCTGTCTTGTTTATACCTACCTTTGCATTAGAGTTGACTCTCTGTTTGTAGTAAAAAATACGGGTTTGTTTTTATGTAACTTCAAGCCACTGAAGTCTGTATTTCTACTGTGAAATATTGTTATACTTGAATAGGTATGTAAAAAAAACCCCAACAAAACCACAACAAAGCAACCAAACAAAAAAAACCCCCAACCTAAAAACACAGATACATGTAAACAAACCAAAAATAACGCCAAAAATACACAGCCCGCAAAATCCACCAAAAAACACACATGAAAAACCAAGCCACTTTCAAGGTGATGTCATAAGATGGCACATGATCATTCCACAAGCTGGACCCCTAAACAGGAAAAAAATGCCTCTCAGTTTTCAGTCTTGAGGTCTGGTTTTCAGCTACCCCTAGGCACACACAGCAGTTGAATAAATCTGGAAGAAAGCATAAGACAGGTATGCGTAGCCCATATCCTTCTCCCACTGGCATTTCTTCTTCCTGCTTCCTCAGCAACTTTTGGAGGAAGTTAATCTTCTGTGAGGTGATAGATGCGCATTTCCTTTAAACCCAGCTATCTCCTGTGTGTGAAAGATGTTCTCAGCTGAACTGTTTCACAATTCATAGGAACACACTTAGGCCTTGCATTTCTTTTTGGTTGCTTGGTAGTGTTGTTTGCTGATTTGTTTTGTTTTTTACCACACCTTTCACAAATTTGAAGCAAACACAAGCCTGAAAATGCCACTGGAAACAGTTGAGTCAGTTGAATTGATTTCACTTGCCTAATCACAAATGCACAGTCTGTTTTGGAAAATACTGTATAATACTTCTAAAACTGCAGTCTGTGGCAGCTGAAACTGCTGCCCAAACTCTTTTTGGGCAGGGTAGTGAAGAGTAGTTCTGCACTGATGCTCAAAAACTTTTTAAAACAAGTGCATATGCACTACTTAACTAATATAAAATGAAATGAGAGAGAAGTGTAAATGATAGGTAATGATAAACCGTTTCATTGTTCATGTTCTGAGATTAACTGATCTTCAGTTAACTAAAGCTGTTTGGTTTTGGTCTTGGTTTGTTGTTTTGTTTTAATTCTTAATGCCAGCAGTGCAGTTTCTGGAAAAACATTTCTTAAATGTTGGCTCTAATTTCTGTGACTGTTGTGAATAAAGAGGTAGTTTTGGCTCTTTCAGCTGCCACTGAAAAAGCTTTTAAAATGATATAATAAAAACACATTTTGCAAGTTGAGACCTGCTGTAAGCATGTGATATGCATAGTGACAAGGATATTGGCTTTCAGAGTTTTCAGGAGGTGTTGTAGTTGCCAGTTACACACACATAGGTAAGTAAAATAACATTCATTATAGAATTTTAATAAATCATTTGCTTGACCGGTACTAAAAAAAACCTTCTAATTTTAAAGACTTTGCTGGCTTGTGGGTCTGAGTTGATTTTTAAGGCTGAGACCAACAGTCTCACAAAATTGGTCAAAAGAATTGTCTATAGCCTTCTTGAGAATAAGAGCCTTCCAGACGTCAGGATGGTAACGTTTTACTAAACAGTGTTCTGCAGTACCCCAGAATTGTTCAGTCTTCAAGAAATCTCACAGGTAACTTAAAGCACATACAAATACAAGCACAAGGTGTCTTTAAGCTTTTTTTTTTTTTTTTGCTTCCGTCCCAGATTTTTCCCTTCCTAGTCTTCATTCTCTATGCTTAACACATTCAGCTTCCTGGTTTTAAATTGTATGGTCAGGAAAGTTTATGGCAAAGCAGAGGGTGATATATGCTACTTTTTTTTGTTTGTCCGGAGCCAAGTGCAGTGGTGCCTTGATCTTGGTCTCTGGTGTGAGGCTCTCCAAAACTGCTCCACTATGAGCAATATGGTAAATCTTTATGAAGTTATTCCAGTTTGCCTGGCATTAAAGACAGTGTTTTTAACGTCAGGGAAGTGAACTTGTATTTGTAGTCCTTTTTCATTCAGGGCAATAGAAATGTCTCACTTCACTGTGTCAGCTTCTCTAGCCTGACCTCCAGTAATGAAATTGGCACAGTTGCCAATTTTTTACAAGAAAAGTCCGTATGTTCCAGCTGTAGAAAGTTATTTGTACGCTTCTGATCAAAGCTTTTCTACTCAGTACTTCCTGACTAGCAAATATAGTGATGGATGCAGGTGCTTAGTGGACTTAGTGACCTGTTTAGTCCTTTCTGGGTCCATGACACATGCTGAAGGCAGGAGTTGAAGATTAAGGTCATTTCCTGTCATAGGAAAGGTGGTAGATTTCTGCCTTACCATTCACTTAGGAAGCATGGAGAACACATGCAGTATTAGGGCTGGAAAATAAAGATGATATGAGGGAAAGTAGTTTTATGGCAGTATTTTTTTGTAGGAGTGGTTTTACTGATTATTCTTGTTTACCATTAAGGAAAACATAAGATTGAATGTTTGTGTCCAAATTTTTGGTATTGCAGATTCCATATATGCTAAATTTTAGGGATTTTTTTTTTTAGCTTTTCACATAGAGAAGGGCATAATTGACAAACATTAGTTGCTGTTTGTCTTGCAATATGTTACTTAAACTTTACGTTGAGCACGGACTTTTGTATTTGCCACAGTGTACGTGGCTTGAATGTTTATGCCAGCTTCTGTGTCTGTGCTATTTTGAAATGAATTTGATTTGGTTTTTTTGCCTTTTTTTCAGTAAAATTGTAATGTAACAAATTTGTTTAATGTTCCTTTATCACTGGTCTACCATCCTGTGCTTGGTAAACTACTTGCTGCCGTGTTCACAGTGGTTTACAAAGTTCTAGTCCCCCATGTGAGTTACACACAAAACTTGCAGAATTGTATTGTTATCATTTGTTCTTCTGAAGTGGTCCTTAAAATAACTCTTTGCACAACTGTTCACACAGTTATTTTCAAATAGTTGCACTATGGCCTTAATTGCAAAGCTAGCTCAAGTCTCCTTATTAAATGTTGTAAAACTTCTTTCTTTACCTCATGTAATAAGAAAGAGTTGTGGAGGTCGATTACTAGATGTATTTCTTTCTGTCCTTCAATAGATACTGTCCCAGGCACCCAAACAGTTAATCCTTTGAAAAGCTGTAGCTTGGATAGCTTTCCCACAGCTCTGGCTGGAACAGAGTTAAGTTGCCCGCTATCTTAAGTAACTGTTAACTTTGTGGTACAACGCACAAGGTTGTCAGCCAAGCTGGGTAGATGGCTTTGTCCAGCTTGCCTGCTGGAATTCTGAGGGGGGAAAAAACAAGTATGTATTTTTTAGACATGACAGTTAATAGAGGGAAGTTGGAATGAGAAATAATTATTCTGATTTCAGCATTGTCAGCTTGATGGATCAAATATGACAAGTTTGTGGTAGAAACTTTTCAGCCTACTGAAATGTCCAGCATTCTCTAAATGTTTTGGAAAAACTGTTATGTTTTTCATTGGTCTGAGGCTTGATATACTAAAGATTCCTTCCCAGGCAAGAGGAGGAGGTCTTGTAGCTGCCTGGTTGCCTATCCTTTTGATCCAGAAGACAGCTGTCTGACACTTGGCAAATGCCCCTCTTCCATCTCTCTGCCAGTTCTGCTCTTGCTCAACCTCTTCCATACAGGGGCAGATTTTTGCTTTTATGCGTGGGGGAAAAGTACCTTGAGGCGAATGAGACAGGCAAGACTGTGCCTTTGGCAAGGAAGACCTTGGTTTTCCCCCAGCTCATTCTCTTTATTTTATCTAAAACGATTGCTAGCTGGGAAACAAAAGGAATAATGAAGGACTAAAATGCGCAGAGTGCTTTCTTTCTTGCTTTCTTTTTCACTGTTTTTTACACTTAGTTTCATGTTTAAAAAGAAGTAAATAAACTTGAAGATTATAAGGAACTTCTGGTGTTTTGTAGTTTATATGCATTTGTTTCTTGCTAACAGTTATATGACAACTTGAATAATCACAGGCCGAACTGTATCCTTGTGGAGTAAAAGGAATGGTAGATTTTGACCTTTTGTATCTGAATTGCCATATGCCATTAAAGGAACCATTCCTATACGAGCTGCTGTGTGTCAGAAATTAGCAGTATTTAAAGAAACCCAAAGAAACCACAAAACAAAATTAAGTGGATGGAGAGGGAGGCAGGAAAGAGTTAATTTCTGCTTTGACAGATTAGGATTGGGCAGTAGATTATTAAAAGACCAAAATGTATTTGAAGTGACATTTTCTCTTTGCAAAAATTCCACCACAGCTTGTTGAAAACTAGATTTAGAAAGGGTTGTGAAGGAATAGGTAGAAAGAAACAGCATAAAACTCAGGTCAGAGTTCAGTTTTGAGTCAGCTGTAGGTGACTTCAGCTATTGCTTTGTTCATTTTTCTGCACCACTGTGCTTAAGTTACCTGCTGCTTGCAAACATCGGGTCAGCATCTTCACTGAGCATTCCTTTTGCCAGCTTCCAGTCTAGCACTTGTCTTTGGTTCATGACAGTACCATGCTGTGGGAAGGTAGATACTTACATTCAGAAGCAAAACTTGAGGCAGTCATGTATTTTATTCATATTCTGAACTCAACTGTAGGAAGTGTGTGAAAGTTCAACAAACCAGTTAAAATTTACCCCGTGCTACATTTTTGCATTATTTCCCTAGCACAAAATTTGATTCCGGTTTTAATCACTGCTTAAGCTTACAGTGTCAACAGGGACCAAAGTAAGGAGTAGTTATTCCATGTCACACTTCATCATGCAGAAGAATTAACTAGCTTCATGTTTCAGACAGACTCCTAATAATTTCACTTGCATTAGCAGTGCAGGCAGGGCTTGGAATCGAGCATGAGCTGGGGGCTTTCTTCCTCCAGATCTTGCTGCATCAGGCTGTCTTTGGATGCTATTTGTGTTGCTATTACAGGTGCCTTGTGTGACAAACTCTGTCTCTTGATGCTGCACCAGAGTTGATAGTGGGTGGATTTACTATTTCCTGATCATTCAAGAACAAATAACAGAGAATCTGCTACATGAAATTCTACTTCTCTGCACCTTTTTATGTGAGGATAAATACTCACCAACATTGCACATCTGCCAAAACTCTCTAAGCTTTCTGGGCTGTTTTGATATCTTCTAGGCAGCTGTTTATCCCTGCTCTAGAGATAAACAGCTGTAGATCAAAGAGAGCATGACAACATATAAGTAGATACATTTTATGGCATCTGCATGAGCATACTGTCAAATATCATTACTCTGTCAAGACAGTAAAACTTGCAGTGATAGTCATGCAGGTTGCCTTAGGAGCTCATCCTGTCTTCATGTTGATAGTTAATTGGGTGAGATATGACTTGAAATAATTTCTCCTTATTTTGGTCACTATTGGCATTGTGAGCTTAATCAGTGAACAAAATATAATCCTAAATTATTTTGCAGGATTTGTTGTGTTGCAGCAACAATGCAGGGCTGCAGTATGGATTAAACTTCGAAATGCTTCTTGGAGATGATCCAGTGTGGGTTTATCCAAGCTATATTACATAGAAGTCAGGAGCTGAGCTTGCCCAGTAGACAATAGACACAACAGTTAATCTAGAAAAACTTGACTTAAATACAAGCACACTTCATTAGGGATTCAGAAAGAAAGTAGGTTGAATATTTTACCATGCCAATGTTGCTGGTATTTTTAAAGCATTATTACCAGAGCACATACTTATCTTAAAAAGGATGTAATGTTTTAATGTGAAGGAGATGCTTGTGCTTTGAAGACTTACCTACTTTTCATTTTTTCATTGCTCAATAGAGTGTTGAAAAGTAAGGGATGACTTTCACATGGATAATTCATTCCACTTGTATATGCTCTTGCCCTGCTACTCTGCTTTTTCTTAATATATATTAGGGGTCAGAAAGCAAAAGTTTGTGTGCTTGCTTTGTCAAATGAAATTTGAGAATTGGGAAGGAAGGGAAGTCTTCAACAGGAAGCACATTCCTCTAATATTTCAGTGTTCTCACCTAGTTGAAAGCAGGTCATAACTTCATAGTTGATATTTTATTTTTTCATGTGGTGATAGGACAAGGGGAAATGGCATTAAACTGTAAGAGGGTAGGTTTAGATTAGAGGTAGGAAACAGAATCTCTCCTGTGAGGGTGGTGAGGCTCTGGAACAGGTTGCCCAGAGAAATTGTGGATGCCCCATCCCTGGCAGTGTTCAGGTCCAGGCTGGATGGGACTTTGATCAGCCTGATCTCGTGGAGTGTGTCCCTGCCCATGGCGGGATAGTGGGAACTAGGTAATCTTTAGGGTCTCTTCCAACTCAAACCATTCTGAATTTTTTTTTCCCTACTAGTGTAATTCGTATACAGCTTGTGCTGTTTAAGCAAGTATTGTTGTATTTAAATAGAGAAAAATAAAAATTTTATTTTGTTTTTGTTGGGTTTTTTTTTTACTTTGAAAGTCAAGGATGCTTCTACCCTGTTTTACGTAAGAAAAGTAATTTAAAACTGGAGGAAAAAGTTCATTATGTCACAGATACTGTGAAAGTTAAAGCCCCCAACAGAGGGCTAAGAGATATCAACATGTGGTCAAAATACAGCTTTATTTTTTAATGCTGTGATTTGCTACTGCTTTTTAATAATAAAAAACCTAAGGAAATAGTTAAAACGAAAACATTTGTTTGACCAGTAGTGTTCTGTTCTAGGGCAAGACAGCCTTATGTCACACAGTATTTTCTTCTGTCAGAATAGCAGCTAGGCTTGACTTCTCCAGCTTCTTCCTGGTTTCATTGTCGAGTCTTCTTAAAAAAATAAAACAAACTAACTTTTCTTTTAAAAGACAAAGGAGTCATTTTCCCTTTCTTTTGTCAAGCTATTCTAATTACATCGCCTTTTGATTGCTTTTCTTGAATGACCTTTGTGTAGGGGATTTGTTCTTGAACACCACATCTCTCATTTGAGCTTACATTTAACTTTTTCTTGTGCAGTTACTTCTTTATGGGTGCGTTTTTTTACATAGTTCTGGCTTGCTGTGATTCAAGTTACGTAGAAGACACAAAGACATTTACATATTTACAACAGACAGGTTATGAAGGGCTTGCAGGTTAAACTTTTGAATATCAGATATTGCCTATGAAAATGAATCCAGTTTTCATTGCTTTGTTTTTATTATAATTTAACAAAAATATCTTTGTTTCCAACAGTCTTTTGTTTCTAATACCTCCAACCTTCAGTCATATCAGACAATGAGTTTCAACTAGTGCTAATTGTATTTCATAACAGGGAGTTATTTCCTGTTATTTCATAACAGGAGTGTGCTGAAATCTCTATATTAGGTTTTGATATGTGTATTTATTTTTTTAATTAAAGCTAAAATGCTGTATTATCCAAAGCATTGCACATATATAACAAAAGTAACAGGAAAAAGAAGACAAAAGTTGCATACTTGTATCTTGCCATGTATATTTAATATATAAATGATACAAAGCCCATTAATGTTTCCTTGACAGATGGTCTAGAAATAAAAATACAGTATTTAATTTTCCCAAAAATTTTCTCATCATATTGAAAAAATGTTTCTACCATTTTGCTTCACGGTCTTATTTTACAAAAATACTCTGAAGCTTGCAGCCCTTTAAAAACTTGAGGGTAACAGAATGTTGCAGATACTTTTGCAGCTTCTAAACATTACTAAAGTACTCAGCTAATTTTTTTATAAGTGGAGGGTGTGAACACCACCACAGACATCTATATCCATGTCAACAGTATTGATATATTACATTATGCTGTAGGTTTTGTTTTACTAAAAATTAAGTTTTTCTTAGAGTTACAACAGGTTTGTGTACATATCATCTGTAGGTATCAATACAGGAAGTGCTGGGTTCCAGTGCTAGGAAATGCACAAAGGAATACTTGTTTCTTGACTTTAATGCTTTGTCATTTAATACATTATATGGGAAAATAATAATGCTGTCCCGTCCATTTTTCTGTAGTGGACCAGATCTATCATCTAGCATCTCCTGCTTCTCCTCCAAATTACATGTATAATCCTATAAAAACGTTGAAGACCAACACTATTGGGACATTAAACATGCTGGGTAAGTGGAATTTTTTTTTTATTACTTACCTTGGTTAGACATCATATAATCCCAACAGAGTTGCTGGGGAGAGGGGAGGATGAAGCAATTGAGTTGTACATTTTAAAAAGTTGTTTCTTTAAGGAAAATAAGGTTGGGGGTATTTCTACCCTCTTTGAAGATTTTTTTGTCCTTTTCATTTAAATATATCTGCAAATGAATGCTGACAATGTGGCTGTCAAAGCACAAGAACTTTGTGCCTGTAAGTTGGCTATGGAGTGTGCAGTAATTACAGAAGTCATCGGAACAGTTAGGAGCATGGGATTTTATAGCACATTTATGTTCATGACTGCAGTTTTCACTTTGGTGACTGTGGAACATTCCCAGAGTTACTATAAGTGACTGTTCCTTTCCACCTCAGCAAACATTGAACTAGGTGAAACTGCGCTGGTTCTGTAAACTCCAGACATCAGGAGTACTGCACCCTCTTGTGTGTGCCTTGGCTAGCAAATTCTGAAAGAGTGTTTAATGTCTGGCTTCATGCTGGATAATTACAAGGCAATGTTTTCAGCTTTGTCTGTTAGTTTTGATGCTGGGAATGGGTCTGTGAAAAGAAGACCTCAAACTCTCACTACTTTCTCCTTCCATCTTTGTGCCATTTGGTATATGATGCAGACTGATCTGTGAGTCAGTGATCCGAAGAGTTGTTACGAGCGTGAAAAACTCCTGGGCATTAGCACAGCTGAGTTTCTTATTTGAGTGATACTCTAGAGAGTGCAATTCAGAGAATCAAGTGATTCAGAAGTTACTGAGGTACCAGAATGGCATAGGTGAGAGATTTGTTTGATTTGCCATGCCAGCTTGAAGACCAGAAAGCCACTGAAATGGAATGCAGAATAATCTTAAGTGATGGGCAGGATCATCCAAGCAGTTTAAAAGGGCATAATAAAGAAGAAATGATTGATTTTTGTCCTATAACATGTTATTCTGCGTAAGTTTTTTTACATAGCTTGTCTTTAATCTCTGTAAAGGAGGATTTGGTAATCATAATATACTGCGTTGTTTCAAGATCCTGATTTCCTAAATGGAATGCTTCCTTGGCCTTTATTTAGGTTGTGATAGATTAAGTTCTTGGATCTTGGTTCAGTGCAACTGCTAGTTCCAGAAGCAAACACATCACATGCAAGTGCTGCTCTGCTCTTTCTTAAGTTTTCTGGTTTGGGAGTGAGAGCTATGGATGTGATTTGCAGCTAAATTTGCCTAGTGAGAGAAACCAAATTCTCTTTAAAAATATGTAAAACAGGATCACACTAAAACAGCTAACATGAGTGAAAGATTCTGCACTTCTCTAATTATGTTCTTCTTTCCCCATTGCCCAAAATTTAGGTTTAGCTAAACGTGTTGGAGCACGGCTGCTGCTGGCCTCTACATCAGAGGTTTATGGAGGTAAGAAGAATAAAACAGTATTTAGAGCTCTTCAGATACGACTGTATAAAAGGATATTTACACATCTTTTGTCAGATAACAGAACGATAGATTTTCATCACTGTCTTAGCTTGCTTTTTTATGAGATGTTCTTCTTCCAGTTTAAAATGTGAGAAGGGCATTTACAGTGCTTGCTTTATGTTTCTAGTCAAGAGTGGTGGCAGGAGACTTGGGGTGTTGTCTGTACCTTTCCTGTGTCCTGGCTTACATCTCTTTTTCCAAAGGGCATGTGGGGAAATTGAGTGTTGTACTCTAAAGTCCAGATGCCGTAATGAAAACCTGAGAAGAAAGATCATATCAATAGTAAATATGTATATCTTTTTCCCATCACATAGGAATTGTATTGTTAAGATTTAGTAATTGCCCTGGTGTGTAAGAGACAAGGACATAACCTTCAAGCTAAGAAAATACTGGTTGTGCATGCAGAGTCTTCTGGTGTCTCTTAAAATGTAATATTTGGCAGTGCTCTCAGTCTTCCTCTTACTGGTAGAAGTGAAGGAGTGAGAGAGTGATGGCTAGAATGGTGACTGGATGCAGCAAGAATCCTTTGCACTTCCTTGGGTGTTTAACAGACCCTGTGCCTGTTAGAGAAACTTCCTTCTGTTCTGAACTATTGCGTAATTGATAATAGCAGTCTTGCAAGATTAGTGGAGATAAACAAGCACGGTCCCCTGCTCAACGGGAGTAGATTTGAGAGTCTTGGCTATAAAGAACAAACAAGTAAACAAAACACGGTCACCTGTGTTGCAAGATACAAAGCTTTGTGAGCAAAATGTGCGGAAGGACAAAGAACACACCTCCAGGTGTGCACTTTAGGTGGAGCAACTTCATTCAAGAAGATTCAAAGTAAATGCTCAAGCAATCATCACTAAGCCAGCCAAAGTGGCTTGAGCATGTGCAGCATTCCTACTGCCTCCCAAGCCTTAGATAATCCATAGTCAGGCTCTACAGAGAAAAATGGTAGCCCCAAGGACTCTTCTGTGACTGAACCAACTCTCTTCTGGAGTATCTCCCTTCCCACAGCATCTTTTCAGGCCCTTTTAAGATTGCTATGGGCTTTTATAATCATGTAAAACTTCTGTGCGTTTGCCATTGCTTCATGGCTTTCATATGGCACAAATTCATCCATAATCACATCTGAGCTGGATAAAATCAAGAAGGTTTAATTGGAACTGACTGTCAAGGTTGTTTCAAAAATTAGCTTTCAACACTAGGAAGTTCTGTAGTAATATGTGCAAACTTCAAGCCCAGTAGAAATTATACTGTCCTAAAGACAGCAAAGGGGGAAATTGAACCAAGTGTTTGTATTTTTTCAAACATATAAAGCACAGACCATCAGGGTTCCTAGGTGATTGTTGTTTGGTTGGTTGTTTTTTATAATCAAGAACTTCTATACTGGATCAAACCAAAGGATTGTCTAACCTCATTGTGCCCAGTGATAACTAGTAAAAATGCTTAGGGTAAAATAGAAGAAATGTGAGTACTTTGTGATACATCACTCTTATCTCTTTAAGAAATGCAGTACATCTCTATTTTCTCTGTTTTTCTTTCCTTGTTTCCTGTTTTATGAAATTTGAATATGCTTTACTTTCCTACATAACCTGTAATGCCTCCTACATACCTGCTGCGTACATAACCTGTAATGTTTCCTCTGAAGCACATTAGGTAAAAATCATATTTATGCCCTTGAGGTAGTCTGTCTTGGCAGAGAAGAGTTGAATTTAACCCTCTGTTCACACACTCTTTTAGGGAAAGCAGTTGCTGGCTGTTGTTTGCTTGTACTCAGTTATTTTACTAGTCTTTCATCTTCTGTTACTGCCGTTTTCATGATTCCAGTGATTGCACTTTTAAGAAACTGTGGTAAAATGTAAGATTTTTTAAAATGCAGAATTGAGAGAGAAGCTGTGCTGACTTGTATAACACAAATACTCTACTGAAATATATATATATATATTATATATAGTCATCATATATAGTCATCTTTTGATATATCATAATTTAAGGTGGTTTTTTTTCCCCCCATAGATCCTGAAGTTCACCCTCAAAATGAGGATTATTGGGGCCATGTGAATCCGATAGGTCCAAGAGCCTGCTATGATGAAGGAAAGCGGGTTGCAGAGACCATGTGCTATGCATACATGAAGCAGGTATTAAACTTGCATCAGATTTGGTGGTTTTTCTGTAATTATTGAAGGCCAATATATGGCAAGACTGGAGTATGTGTATTTAGTGGTAGGAGGGCAGAAGAGAACATCTTGAGTAGGAACACTTACTCTGTTGCAGCAAAATCTGTTTTCTTTAATGGGAAGGTTTTATTGCTCCCATCTGTTGTGTGTTTTCAGATGAGCAGTTTTCTTGTAGAAAATGTGCTTTAGTCTTCTTAATAGGTATAATATGTCTTTCAGTATAGTAAATAGTTTTTAGACAGATCAAACTGAGGTGACCTTGCTGTGCTAAGAAGTCAATGGGGCTGAATAGGGCCATTACTGATAAATGTGGAATGTTGAAGGAGCGTAATCAAAATCAGAGTATACAGATCAGAATGTGGAAGGTCTTTAATGAGTATTTATATAGAAGCAATGTATTTTAAGCACTTTAGAAATGTCTTAAAATTATGTAGATATAAACACAGAACTTAATGGAAGATATGAATACCTAGCTATGTAATGCCTGTTTTCGGACAAAGACAGTAACATGAGGATAAAAATGCAGTTTAAAATATGTGTGGGAAATTTTACATGCCAGTTTCCTTGGGTTTCATAACCAGCAAGTAGAAACTCATCATTAACTAACGTAGCATTGACTCTTTACCTGTGTGTAAATCTTGCTTAATTGTGGTTCAGCTAGGCTCTAAGAGACTATTCAATTAACAAATGTGGCGCACTAAAGAAAATTGTATCAGTATTTCTTGTTATTTGCAACCTTAATGTACAAAAGTATAAATCAAACATAGGATATTCTATAGAATTTTAAACCTTTAAATTATAAAATTCTAACTGCTTTTATAAACCTTGAAAACAGAATCAAGCTGAAGTGAGAAGACTTTAGAGATGGTATTTTAGTATAGAGGTTCTAGTAATTTTGTCTTTTCTACCAGACAGAGAAGGCAGAGATTCTGTCTCCTTTGTTCTCTTTTAAATCATTTAAGGTCCAACATGGTGATAGTGCTCTTGTTCAGGATGATGTCTCCAATATTTCACTGTAGCAAAATATTCCTTGTAAGTCTGGAAATCCATTTGCAGTTGAAGATTGCACTTTTTATGAGAAATTCTTGTGCTGTAGGGTGTTGCATTTTTTCCAGGTTTGTGGTACACACTCTACAGTGTTCTTTTAGAAGGGCATGAGCAGGTAATTTTTAAAATCATGGGCTGTATCTTAAAACCACAGGATGAGTCATGGTAGCATCTTATAAATTTTATGCAGGAATTACAATGAATAGTAAAGGTTTGTAAGGTGGAACTGCAGTGCACACAAACATTAAGTAAAAACTCATGATGCAAATGAGCTCTCTGTCCTAGGGGCAGCTCTGTAACATACTTCTTGTACTTTGTTATGGGTTAGTGAAGTCTGCCCAAGCTTGTCCCATGTTCAGATATATTCTGAAATACTGTTGAGCTGGTGTAGGGAAGAGAGGAGTGGGTAGTGTTTAGATGATGTGCTGTTATTAGTGGAGTAAACCTTATCTTTTGCTAGTGGGAAGGTGTGATTTCCTCTATGCAAAGAAGCATTGTGTTTTTAAGAGGAATTTCAGTAGGAGTGACCTAGCCCCAAACAGTAGGATTTGGAGTATTTCAGGCTAAAATGTTTCCAGAATCTCTCAGCTTCAATACAAAGAAGAAACAGGTGAAGTTATTTTGCATTTTTTGGTCATTTCTTACAAAGATTTCCATCTTTATGCACATTGCTAGGTACCTTAAATACCTAATAGTGTTTCCAAAAAATGTGAAGTAAAACTGAATTTCTATGTTATACTTCCAGACAGCCCATTTGAATCAGAATGGTTTTTGAATCTAGTCAAAGTTGACTATTTGCTGTTGTCGGAGTTCCTCAGTAGCCTGTCCTGACCAAGGCATTTTTGGTGCATTCTTTTCTGCTGGCAGTGTTATTTTTTTCACTTACTTTGACCCTATGAATGAAGCATTTCTTGACTTTGTCACCCGAAAAAGCAGTGGGAGGGAGGGGAGTTCCAGCACAGAGTATCGCAGTGTTAATTTTGTGCTTTCTTCAGGACTTGCCATTCAGTTTTCTGTTCAGCCTTAAAAAAGTTGCATTTGGCATTCTGGAGCTGCTTGGAAATCTAGGTATTAATGTTTGCTCCAATACTCTGGATTAATTTAAATACTGGCCAGAATCTGATATTACTTCATGGCAGGGATTTACATCATCTTCATAGCTGTGTTGTAAATACAAATAAATGCTGTGCATATTAAGTGTGTTTTGTGAACTAGATTTCCTTCTTTTCTTTTGCCACTGACCTGTAAGGAAGTTCTCCAGAGCTGAAGCAACACTTCAGGTCACTAGGGAATGTTACAGGAAAATTTTTTTCTCCTTCCACTTTTTTCATCCGTTTTTTCATACCAGCTATGTGACTCTGAAAGCTTCGGTGGTAACAAATGGGCTTGGTTGTGATACAACTATCACATTAGGTGATAGTTTTGGAATTGCCTTAGAATAGCTGAAGTGTTGAACTATAAGCATGGTAACGTTTCAACCATAAAACTGTAGGTTGTATTCAGGGAGATCTGCATTATGCCCAAAGTATATAGTCAGATGATTGAGGCTGACCTTCCTAGCTTGTTTAGGAGCTTTAGTGCTTAGAAATTCAGATCTCAGCATCACTGTTTTTGCAAAATAATACTAAAAAGCTATTAGTAACCGAGTATTAATGACATTTTGTTTATAAAATTGACAGTACATATAAATAAAATTCCTTGGACCCAGCCTCATTGTAGAGTGTTGTAGCTTAAACACATCATAGATCCAGTGAACACTGTGCTAGTAGTTCTGCTATGATTGCAGTTCAGGGGTTTGGGAACAATTTTGAGAGTTAATGATCTCTGAAACACATGGGAAAGAATATGAATTAATAAGAAAGTGACTATTTGAGCAAGGAATGCGGGCAACAACCTAAGTAATTTTGGCTGAGACGTTGGTGAAGATTTGTATCAGGTCACAGTGATATCCGTATTACTGTCTGGACTTCTCCGGCAGATTTTTTTAATTCTACTTGTCTGCTGGAGAGCAGACATTAGTAGCTTTTCCTTTCCTGATTTTGTATGCAGGGAGGTCTAACTCATATTTGGTGTTCAGATAGATCCACAGACTTTGCAAAGAAGGAGGCACTAGTAATTAATAGGAGAAGCTTGCCTGATACCCTTGTGAATTACAGCCGCAACGTACCATGTTCAAATTGTTTTGGTTAAAAGAAACTTTTGGCATTTGAATTGTATTGATCTGTTTTCTAAGACAGTCAACACAAGGAGATATATTTTCTTAAAAAGCTTATAAAAATAAAATATGTCTTTTTAAATTAAGAAGTTACTGTAGCATCCTTGATATCCTTGATACTTTCTGGAGCTGGGATCTCTGGAACTAAAGCACTGGCAAAGACTCATGCTGAAAACCAGGACAGCTTTGTTTTGCAAGGGAGACTGGAAAACTAATGCTACATTTTGACTGACAGCTATAGAATAGTCTTGAATACTTGTTCAGAGGAGGTATCTCCGTAAGCCATAACAATCTTTCCTGCTTCTTTACTGTGTCTTTTTATCTGTACAGGCACAGTCTCTGTAAAGAAATTCATAATAGAGTGAGCTGAAGTGTTTTACTAGCCCACGATCCTGCGTTTTATGATCTTGGTCTCAGGCTCTTTTTTGGAGTGTTCAAGGAATTTTCTTTCTGATCAGTCTGCTGTAGAAAGGCACCGTCTTAAACTGTGAGGACAGGAGGCAGTTGATCACATTTGATCTCGGCATTAGGGATAAATCTCTGGCTCTCTTTTGTTTAGCAGTATAAATATGAGCCAAAGAGGTTTTTCTCCTCTCTCTAGGATGTAATAAACTACTGTACATGACTTACTGCTGCAAACCTGGGGGAGTAATTGACTTTGCTAGTGGGAATATGGTAGAAGTAGTCAGTCATTACTACCTGTTGTTGATAATATTCAGAGTAACGGGACATAGCTAAGACATAGACAATTAATACAAAAAGGAGTAGAGTTACTCAATGTATAAAAATGATTGTTTCAAATGAGACATTCATGGGACAGCAAACGGAGACTTATGACAGTTTTTAAGTTACTGGCTCCAAAATCTCTTAATCTTTGAAAGATTTTTTTTGAGAAGACAGATTCCAGTTTTAAAGGGCCAAATGAAAATTTAGCTGCATCGAAAATAGATTTTTCAAAGCAGTAGGCTGCAGAGAAAAGCTTTGCTAGATGACACTATAAATAAAAAGTTACTCATTTCTAAAGACAACATTACAGTGGGGTGAGGTGAATAAATAGAAGGGAGAAAAAATAATGGATTCATTGTGACTATGAGTAAGTGCCTATAGAGAATGTGTTGTTTTTCTTTTCTAGGTCCCTTGCTAGTTTCTAACCAATACTGGAAAACAAGGCTGCTGCTGTAGCTTGTGTAGTACAAGAGAGGCTTTTTGGTCAGCATTGTTGAATGAGTTATTTTAATCTTGAATACTAGCTTCCAAGTGCCTTATTTTCTGCACTTGTTATTAATGGCAGTATCTGGAAAGCCCGCATGAAATACAATCCCTTCCTGAAGGAGTCAGTGTCCTTTTTAAGATTAAATGCTGGGCAAAGCAAAGGAAGGAGAAGCTCTCTTAGAGTATGTCTTTCCAAATGCAGTGAAGGCTTTGGGAATGGTTCTGTAATGTGCTGCTGGAAGTATACATTTGAAATGTTACACTGCTGTACTTTTTTAGCTAACAAGAAATGTTATGTTCCCAGCTGATGCATTTTGCATGGAAAGGGACTTCTGCTCTTTCCAGAGTCTCTTTCAGCAGGACCCAGTGGATGCTGTGAGGTTATTTTTTGGCTCTGTTGTGGATACATGCTTGCTGTTGGACAAAGACAGTATCTTTTCCTGTGGCACCATAGTTACCTCCCTTGTTACTGTTAGCTTACCATTTAGTTGCAATTGCAAACAAGGGTTGATCATGACAAATGAAATCTTACCTGCAGCTAAATGATGCTGAATGTTGTTTGACTTTCTCCGTACTGGAGGCATTGGGCTTTACTTGTACCACTTGGTGTTTCTGATTTCTCAAAACCAAGTAATAGGTGATGTATTAAATGTCCCTTTTGCCTGTCTCTTACCTTTAAAAAGCTAGTTCTACTGCTTTCACAAAACATCTTTGAGGATTCATTTGCTCATGAATCACATGGGGACCTAAGAGAGAAGGTCACATTTTCCTGCAAGTGTCTCTTGTACATGAATCTACATTTATTTCCAAGAAAAATGTGTTTCCAGGTCTCTTCTGAGTGAAGTGTGTGTGAGCTGCAACTTTCAGCCATGGATGTACCAACAATACACTTCTTCCACATACACCCTCTTCTAAGACAATAGCAAGCGTTGGTCTAAGCCTTAGTAAAATACACGGAAAATACAAGATGTTCCATGTATCCTCTGAAGGAATAGTTATGGAAGGAATCTTTGCAACTCCAGAACATTGTGCTTGTGACTTCAATTGAATCAGAGCACACACAGTTTGCTTCAGACAATTTTTTTCCTGTAACTGATACAAGGATGCCTTTTTCTGGGAGGTGGGAGGACCAGGTAATATGAGGAGGCTACATAGGCCCTCCCCTACCTTGTGACTGTCATTCTCACATGGTAGCATCTATCTGCTTGCAGCATACCATGTTTCTCTAAACTCAGCAGTATCCTGTTTTAGCTCACAAGGGCCAAACATCCTTCTTGCAGGCTTTATCATAAACTGTGGCTTGTCCAAATGAACTTGTCAATCAAAATAATTCGAGAGAGATTACTTCAGTCTGCAGTCTCTAACTGTTAAAATGCTTTGTCCAGAAAGGTTCCAATTTCACATATTTGTTGCATTTTGCTTTGAAGATTTGCAAAATATTCTGTAGAAGGAATTCTGGAAATGATAAAAATGTTTATTCTAAAAAACTATGCCATTGAAGAGTTTGATTGTAATGCATGCATTTACACAGGCTAATAAGGGCACTAGAAAACACTGTGGCTGTGTTTACAAGACCACTTTATGGCTTTTGTAAAAGATACTTCTCTGACATGTTCAGCTTTTCTGAACTATGGACTTTTGTAATCTATGGAAATGCTACCTTGGTACTATATCTGGTGGTTGTGAGACTTTACCTGTGTGCAAAAAAAGTAGCTAAGTCCCAGGTGAAATAAGGTATTATTGAAAAATCTTACATTTTCTTCCATGAAAAACTTTATGTGCTAAAATCGTGAGCTGTTCTAGCACTGATTTAGATTTGCATTACAAATACTGAGAACTAGTATAAATTACCTTGCTGTATGCACTGCATTTTTCAGCAGGGCTGAGGAGAGATTTGAAGTGTTTCATTATTAAAAACCAATGCGTGTTAAAGCTGAAAGAGGGATTCTTAAAAAGCTTTTTGACAGGGGAGAGTTTACACTTTTAGGGATAAAGACGCTTTTATTAAGGAAGTAACAATTCTTTTTTCTTTGGGTACAGGAAGGAGTTGAAGTGAGAGTTGCCAGAATATTCAATACCTTTGGTCCTCGAATGCATATGAATGATGGAAGAGTTGTCAGTAATTTTATCCTACAAGCTCTCCAGGGAGAACCACTAACAGTGAGTAATGACCTCCTGGTGATAGGAAAAACCATTCACCTTTATATCCTGTCCTCATGTGTTGCAAATGAGGATAGATTTTAGAAAATACTGATGTTCCCCTCCTCCAGAATTTAGTGTTCCAGTA
Source organism: Falcunculus frontatus (assembly GCA_013398115.1). Taxonomy (NCBI): domain Eukaryota; kingdom Metazoa; phylum Chordata; class Aves; order Passeriformes; genus Falcunculus; species Falcunculus frontatus. Next base: position 515,567 of record VZRV01003339.1, on the reverse strand, counting down.
TACCAAACTTAAATGTATGGAATTACAAATCTGAAGTTGTGCTCTGTTGATGGGGTTAATCTTTCTTTCCCAGAAAGAAACAAGGCTGCCAGTTGCAATCTGCACAAGCATTTCAGCATTCTTTGTATTGGGGATATAAACAAAATCCAGAGTTCAGTCGGGGATTTCTCTAAGAAGCAGCAGACAATCCAAGGAGAAAAAGGATGAAAGTTTTGTGGCAACTCCCACTACTGTAATTCTTGCAGAGTAAAATCTGAAACTGGACAGAGCATTGAAGAGTTTAGGCCGGGGAATAAGTCACGCCCAAGCAAGATGAAGTTTGGCGTCCTGTGATAGAAGTCCTTTAATATTTTTAAAATAGTGTGCCAAAGTATGGCTACTCCCTGCAAAACTTTGGTGGTAGATACCACCCTACTGACAGTGAAATCTAGAACTCTTTACAAAGAAAGAAAATATAAGGAGTTCAAATTATGTATGTTCTGCAAAGCAATGCATATCACCTGACTTAAGTACTCTGATAATTCTTGAGAGCTTGGTCTTCTCTGGAGGTCAGCATTTGCTTGCTTGCTGTTTAACAATGATTGGTCACTTAGGCAATTTGTTACTATTTTTTAATGTTATCAGTGACGAACCCTGGCTACTCTGTTCCTAGCCTTTGCTAAATTTCTGGTTTAGGCTTGTGGTTATTTCAGAGTAACAAGCCTGCAGTAATGCTGTGTTTGCCACCTCTCCTAAAGATTTATTTTTTCCCCCAGAGATTTACTGCTTTTGTAGAAATCACTATTAGTGCTCAGCGTATGGTAGCTATTGTGTGATGCCGACTGTAACTTCCTGGCTGGTGTTCACTGGGGCATATGACATTTAGTCTGCCATGTAAGTCAGCATTAAGAGTGCAGATCTCGGGGCTTATTCTTGGGTAGCTGACTAAACCAGTGAGCCCAGCTTGCTTAGTCCATGATAGGAGTCCCTTCAGCACTACATAGACAACACAACCATGTGGGTCAGTGCTTTTTTCCTATCAAAACATTAAAAAAAGGGAACTTAAATTCCTGCAGAAAGAGTTTAATTTTCTTACCCAGGTGTCCCCCCAGACTTGCTTATTGGAAGACACTAAATAAATAGTAGCAGACAAGAAGGTGGAGCTTCTTGTTTTGACACTTTGGATCCTTGTAGGCCTTGCTTATATCAAAATATGAGGTGGCCATGTGCTGATTTGTCAGTGTCAGTGTTCCCAGGATGGCATCCTTGGGCATAAAGTCTGAGCCTCTAAATGCTGTTTAGAAAATTTACTGGCTTATAGAGGATGAGAAGGTATTTCCATTTTTTAGGTTTGGTCCCCAGTGCATACAGCAAGCTATTGCCATATTTGGCCTGTCAAATGTTTTTTTGATTTATGCGTAGGTTCTCAAGTTTTATTGTTCTTTTATAAGAACAGAGTGAGAACACTAACTGGAAGTTTTGTGAAGCCTTACAAAATATGAAGCACTTCCTCATTTTAAAGCATACAATCCATGGGATATTTCAGAACATCAATAAGAGAAGTCTGGAGTCCATGTTCTTCTGTGGGAGGGGACACTGGAAGCTCTTATTTTATTTCTATAATTGCCATGCTATCTAAACTTTAGCAAGAATGTAATTGTAATAGGGGTTAAAATAAAGTGTTTTGCCCAACATCACTGTTCTGTAGAGAATAACTGTCTGATGTTGAAAATTACTGAATCTGAGAAAAGAAGTAAGGGGAGAGTTCTTTAGCTGACCAGGTCAAATAAAATGAATTACCAGCAATAAGCAGTGGCTGAGACCTACAAAAAATTCACTCCTGTATCATCACAGAATTTTGCTGACAGGAATACCGAGTGTGTTGATCTCTTTAGAAACTCTATGTATTCAGTCTCTCACTTCAGAGTACTTGTTCAAATGGAGTAAATAATCTCTTGAGAGAACAATGTCACTGATTTGTAGAAATTGTGGCCTATGCAAACCTGACAATTGTTTTGTTATTGTAAAGGAAAGATTTATTAAGAGAAATTGAGAGATAGAAACTATATTGTATTTTCCAGCCATTGCCTGTGTGAGGGAAAGATAACCACATGGGTGACTTTGCAAAAATCATGTACAAATACTTAGTTCTGTAAAACTTATCCTACAAGCTAAAAGTAAAACTAAATCCAGGAAGCTCTATATAAATACGTAAATCTGCTTCCTCTTTGTTTGGGAGTCCATCAGGCTGTCAGTGTGCTCCTGGTGCATTCCTCTCTGAATCAGTTTTTGGGTAAACTCTTAGATCCCTGATCTTCCCCAGTGTGTACTGAAAAATGAGTTCTTTTGGGCTCTGAATCAGCTTCGGAGAGCACAAGGCTTACCAAGTAACAGATGGCCTGTATACCAATTGTACTGTCCTTTCTGTCCTCGAGGAAAACAAGCGTGCTTTCTATTCTGTCCTTCCAAAAGCCTTTCTATTTAGCAGGCTGATGGTAAGATGTGTGTGTCCCCAGTTAAACTGAAATGTTTTCACCACTTAAATGTGCCTGCTGATAGCTTTCAGAATGTAAGTATTCGTATTCTAGAGACTTTAGTACTGCACTCAGTTAAGCTGTGAAAAAAGTAATGGTATCAAATACCATTCTGTGCGCTTTAAGTATACATTAATGTCTGAACTTCAGCAACTTGCTCCAAAGTATCAGCATGTTACCTGAGGAGACTTTTTTTTTCCCATTGAAGGTTTTGATACAAATCTGTACAGGTGACTTTGGGAGTCGTACAACCTAGAAATTACTCTGCTTCCCATTTCCCTAGATAGTAATATTTAGAGCCATGTGGTTTTGGGTTTTTTCTGTCCTGATTCCTTTAAATACAGTGCTGTTTCTCTTGACAATTTTTTTAGACCACTAACATTTAGTGGTCTCTTTGAAGCTGGCTGTTGTTAATGAGTGAATCAAAATTGCTCATCATAACCACATCACAGTAGTCTGAAGTTTGCTTTAAATATTTGGCACTCTTTTCTGGCTGAGTGCAGGCTGCACCTTCTTTCAGTGTTCCTGGAGAGGACAAAGCATCACTCTGTCCTACACCCCTGAGAATGTTTCCTTCGTGCAGAGTTCTGGTTAACAAAATGCCTAGGGATATGTTTACTGGAGACAGACCCAAGAGGAAGATGACCTTCAAAGAGCTGATACTTTGCCAAAGGCTCTGCAAGCACAATTTTTTCCATTCCTGTAACATTGAGCTTGTGTCTCAAGTGTTTCTCCTTGAGACATTTTTCTAGAAAGGTAAAGAAAAGATAATTGGGGTAGAGAGGACTTCTGTATTTCTCAACTTTCCTATTTTTTCATATGATTTTAGGTCTATGGACCTGGAACTCAGACAAGAGCTTTCCAGTATGTCAGGTAAGCCTTGTTTGTACTGGCTGATAATTTACTTCATGGTTCTGTTAGCCTGGTCAGCTTTGTATGCATGTGCATTTGCTTTACTTTTTTAAATCATTTTTTAATACAAACACTTTAAAAAACATGCACCCATTGAAATCTGATTTCAGCATTTCTCAGCTGCCTGATCTGCTTTACTGGAGCTCTTAGGAGCCAGCTTGACTTTCAGAAGGGAGACATGGAAGTTTTTAGAAGTGTCAAGAAGAAAAACATTAATTGGTTTAGAATTTTACTTGAGATATTAACATGCTCTTCCCTTCCAGAGACGGCTAGTAACAGACAAGTTTTTAGAGCTGAGCAGTTTGTCACTCCTTGCATTTTAATGCAGTGCTGCCACCTCGTGTCTTTGGGACTGCTGTGGTTGGTGTGCAAAGTGTGCACAAGAAAAAAGCTAAAAAAACCCGTTCTGGACTTCTGGGTTATTTTAATCATTCTTTGCTTGGAAATGTTCTTTCCGGATTATAAGTCATAATGAAAAGGATCTGGATTTCTGTGTCAAGGGCCAAGATACTAAGTTTGTGGCTAATAATCCAAAATAACTTTGGGTTATATTGCTGGGGGAAAGTAACACCAGAATATGTTTTTTAACAAACCTGGTTTAGGAGTTTTTGAAAACAAGAAGACAATTCAAACAACAGTCTGCAAAGCAGGTGGTAGTGTTATGTGCTTCTGTATTACAGCTTGCTCTATTCTGTTTGAAGTGCATTGGAAATCAGCCTCCAAATATGCTTGGATACTGGAGAGAAGAGGAAATGTTAATCATTTTTTAACACAAACACTCAAGAAAACATGCACCCATTGAAATCTGATTTCAGCATTTCTCAGCTGCCTGATCTGCTTTACTGGAGCTCTTAGGAGTCAGCTTTCTTTTTAGACAAGAATATTCTTTATAGAGAAGTGGAAATTGCATCAATGTGTTCTTCCTTCTTTTGCAGTGATCTTGTGAACGGGTTGGTGGCATTGATGAACAGCAATGTCAGTAGTCCTGTCAACTTGGTGAGTTTGAGTACTCCACTCTACTGACTTACTGTGCACTGGTCAACATCACCTCTGTTTTCCTTCTTGTCACTGATACTGATTTCTAGAAAAAATAAATGGAACAGAAAAGGTCCTTCCATTATGAAGAACATATTCTCTCAGGTACTCTCTTTATAAATAAGAAGACCAAGCCCCTAGGTGTTGAGATCTTACAGTTCCAAGAACAGGATAAATTTGCTGGAGTTTTTCATTTGTTTTAGCAAGAAGATATATGTAATTAGAATATGAAGGAAAAAAATGTGTGGGGGACACAATGCAAAATGCACCAAGAAAATGATTGAAGACTGATTTTATTGGGAAAAAAGCACTGAAGGAATACTTAGCTCTAGATAATTAGAAATCATTTCATACTACCCTGAATTAGAGGAAAATGTGATAGTATTTTATGATCTAGTTCTCTAATAATGTTTAAAATGCTTGGAACTTAACTCGTCTAGTAAGATTTTTGTTCCTTCCTGTTTGTTGTCACCTTATTCTTAGCAGTGGATTTAAGAATAGAAAAAAGATGCATATCCCAAGTAATCTCTTGAGTTTGCCAACTTTTGCCAAATTAGATACTCAACTCTGCAGGGCACTTGTTCACTAGATTTTCCTTTTCTCCTGTGGCCATGAATTAATTTCAGTGTTTCTATCCAAATGCCGATATGTTTAAACTCTATCACATGCATTGCCTTCAGAAAACTCAGTATTTAAATCTATATGTATCTTAAGTGCTCAACTTTAGGTCAAATGAGATGTAAAGAAAAGTTTTGAAACAAGGAAAACTAGGAGAGAAGGGAGTTGAGTCTGATAAAGGTGAGCTAATGCTAGCAGAAAGTGTTCAGCATTTTGTTTTGAAATATTGATCAGGAGGTTATTTGCAAGTTGGTTAAAAAAAAAAAGGAAAGGGATATTGTATAGGGAAGCAAGTAGCCCTTATGTATTGATATGTAAGCTATAGTAAATGCAGAAGCAGTTTGCAGCTAAACGAGTTTGGTTTCTTAACTTTGGATGAACCAAGAACTTAGCATACTTCTTCATGATATCTGTCCTCAACTGGGCACAGTCCTTGAATCCAGATTTCCAGCTGATGTGGCTGTGTGGGCTGCTCAGTGACGTAGATCTTTACTGTGATTGCCAACTCTTTACAGACTGACTTTTTGGGGGGATGACTACACCTCCCTACACACACTGAATTACCAAGGTGAATATAATGGAAGACAAATTCCAGTAAGGAGCTTGTCAAAGTTGGGGTTTTTTTCCAACAAAGTAGAGTAAAGCTTAGTGTTTAGCTTTTTCAGAGTTAATCATGCCCCTGTTGGAACCATCTCGTGTCTAGCATGTTGTAAGGTGTTTAATTGTTACTGAAATGAGCATCTCTTATGTTTGTAGGGAAACCCAGAAGAGCACACTATCCTAGAGTTTGCCCAGTTAATTAAAAAACTTGTTGGTGAGTATGATTAGTAATTCTTTGTAAAGTTTATGAAGTACTTATTGTCATTAAATAATTATTACTTGCTTAGAGTGTGTAATATGTGGATAATTTAATTAGTCTTTGGATTTCTTCATGATTTTATCAAAGGCATTTACTCATATCATTAAATATTAATAAATAATCCAAATCCTTTCAATTTTCTGTAAACTATTGCATGAAGAGTAGAATGAATAAATTTTCTGTGTATCTGTGCAATCTATACCCATTAATTTGTATAATGTTTAGGCAATTTTTTAGGTTTGTTTCGGCACAAGGGCAATACATAAATGAAACATAAAACATGTGAATGAAAATGTCCTGCATAATATTTTAGCTGCAGTAGGGATACTTCAGGAAGGTGGTTCTTCACAGTTGTGCAGACTGTGGTCCTTCAACTACCATTAAAAACCTCACGCTGTGGCATCAGTCTTTCTCTGTTCTTTTCACTGTTTCTAACAGTGATTCTTTAAAGGGTTGACAGCACCTGGGAAGAAAACACTGTGACTTCCTCTTCATTCTTGCCCTGACACCTGTAGCAAATCAGAGCTCTCAAGAATGGAAGCAAATGGTCGTGCTTGGTCTTCTAGTGTGGCTCCCTAATGAGATGAAACATCTTGCTGCCGTTAGCCGAGGGCTTTTAGTCTGTACATTCCAGAACTGCTTCTGACAGATCTGAAAAAGACGAGTTCAAACATATAACACAGAAGCTGATGCATGTGGTGAGACTGTTCCCTCTGGAAAACTTTTGTGAATCCACAGATCAGGGAAGGAAATGGAAAAATCAGAGCACCAAAACTATCAGAAACATAGAGTAATTGTCATCTCTATTTGTCCGTTCACAAACAACTTGATGTGTTCCAGTCCACCCAGGGAGGCAATTTAGTTCTAAAATGGCATGTGCACTGTTTGCTAGATTTGATTAGAAGAATTGGCCTCTTTCTGTGTGTTGTTCTGAGGAAAGGCAATTGCTCAGTTATTTAAATCAGACTGGAGATTAGGGGCAAAGAGAAACTGAAGCCCTTTTGTAATGCCAAAGTGCTAACAATCGTGGAATGGTTGAGGTTGGAAAGGACCTCTGGAGGTCACTTGGTCCAACCCCTCAGCTCAGGCAGGGCAACCTACAACCAGCAGTGGCCCAGGACCATGTCCAGATGGCTTTTAAGTATCTCCAAGGGTAGAGACTCCACATCTTCCTTGGGCCATCTGCGTCTGTCTCTGGTCCTGTCACTGGGCACCACTGGAAAGAGCCTGTGTCCCTCTTCTTAATTCCCCTATCTGGTATTTATACACATGGATGAAATTCCCCATAGCCTTCTCTTCTCCAGGCTGAAGGGCCCCAGGTCTTTTAGCCTCTCCTCATACTCCAGTCCCTTCATCATCACTATGGCCCTTTTGTTTTACTCTCTTTGTATGTCCCTGTCTCTCTTGTACTGGGGAGCCTAGAACTGGACCCAGTCCTCCATATGAATCTGTAGTGATTTTGTTTGCATTTCTTACCTTCTGTGAGATAGGAGGTTTGGAGAGATGCAAAGCAGGCTCAAACTTAAAGAATATTAAGAAGTTTATTACTAACAGAGTTAAAAGTAAAAAGAAATAATAAGAAATTAAAGCAAAACCCCCTTTTCTTCCAGCATCCCCCTTTTTACCCAGCTCACACACAGGATAACAAAGGATGATTCTTGGTCAGCACAGTTCCTAAAAGTCTCTCTACTACTTAAGGAAACAGAGGTCTCTTTTGCTTCTCATGGTTTCCAAACTGCACTAGCGACAGACCCACCCGGAAAATCTGCCGCCGTGAAAACCATCCCTCCCATGAAAAGAAATCACAGTCTCTTTCACACTGTAATAACATGGGCCACACATGGGGTATTCTCGTTTAAGGATAGGCAAATTCCAGCCTGAAAAACAACAGCCCTCTTCTTCACAGAAATTTCTAAAAGTCTCTCACAGCTCCTGGGTAACCTGGCATGGTCACCTTTGTTTCTCACACAGGCTGCACACAGAATTCTCATCCCCCCCATGTCTTTAAATGGATTAAAAACAGTTTGTGATACTACAGTTTTTACCACAGTCTGCAGAGAGCAGGTTTAAGCTATGTGCAAAAGGCACGACTCCTCCCTCTTTTCCCCGCCGCCATCTTCAGCTTCACTCACTTTCTCTCTGACCTTGAAGACGCTGTGTTGAAGAGTGGTCTTTGTTGTTCAGGCTTTACAATGGAGAAAGCCTCGCTCCCTTTATGCTGCTGGCTGCTTGATGTTGTCTTTCAGTTCCATCGGCTCCCGCTGGGTCTGCAGGGCCACATGGGTGGGCAGGGGGAGAAGGGAGGGGAATCCACCAGTCCTCAGCAGCCGCTCCGGGTGGTCTCGGCTCTGCAGCCATGATGGTTGTTCCTCAGCTGCCTGCGGCTCTGAGGGGGTTCTCCCACAGGCACCCTGAGCCCATGCCCTGGCACCGGGGGAGAGGAGGTCTGGGGCCACTCTGAAAAATGGAGCCCTGGGGCCCATTTTCCCCCCACCTCCCCGCAGGAAGGCTCAAACCAAAAGAGGAGTTCCTGTGTCTCCACAGGGCTTAAATATGGAAATTTCAAGAAGCGCTACTGGTTGAAAGATCTGTCCATCAACTCAGGTTCAGCCCATCACAGGATCTCATCAGTGCTGACTAGTGGGAAAGCTGATCTCCCTTGTCCTGCTGGCGTCACTTCTGTAGCCCAGGATATCATTTGCCTTCTTTGTGGCAAGTGTACATGACTGGTTCATATTCAGCTTGGTGTCCACCAGGACCCCCAGTCCTTTCCTGCCAAGTTGTGTTCCAGCTGCTTGGTCCTCAGCCTGTACCTCCCCAGATTCAGGACTTTGACCTTGTTGAATTTCATTTCATTGAACTTGAGGTTCCTCTGAAGCTTTTCTCCAGCCTCCATTCTCGAGGTCTGGATGGCAGCACAGTACTCTGGTGCATCAGCAGTTCAGTATTGATCCAGTGTTGGCCCTTGGGGTACAGCACCGGTTACCAGTCTCTAACTGATCACCACCCTCTGGGCCTGGCCATGCAGTTTTCAGTCCTCCTCACTGCTCATCCAGCACTCAGTGAGGGTGTTATGGGAGACAATGTCAAAAGCATCACTGAAGTCAAAGCAGGTGATATCCACTGCTCTGCCCTTGGCTACTGTAACAGTAATTTCCTCATAGAAGGTTAATAGACTGGTCTAGGAGTGTAACTTAATTTTTGTGAATCCCTGCTGAAATCTTTGTGAAATGCTTTGTGAACCCCTGTTGCTGTGGGATAAGTGGATCACTCACCTGTTGCATGCAGTGCATCCGTGTCTGTGCAAAGCATTTCAGTGGTTGAATTATGAAGCAGAGAGCTGCAGAATGACCTGCTGCTCCAGTTGGTAGAAAAAATGTAAATGCAAATCATAGTGAATTGCAGATTATAAATCACACTGTCTTGTTTAATAGGCAGTGGGAGTGAAATCCAGTTTCTCTCAGAAGCACAGGATGACCCTCAAAAACGAAAACCTGACATCAGAAAAGCCAAGTTACTGCTTGGCTGGGAACCCGTGGTATGTACAGATGAATTACTGTTGTGTGAAAAAACACCAGGAGGCAGAGGGGGCTTGAGGGAGGGCCACATAATAACAATAATTTCCATTACTGGAGTATCTGCTTAATGCCATCTCCAGAAGAGTTTTAACATTGTAGTTTTTTCACTTGCATATTATGAGATGTTTACCTTTCTGTAAACCTGATAAATACTTTTAAGTATATGGTACATAGTTACTTATGCTACTAAGCCTGTAGCTAATGGGTTTGCTGGTGTTGCTGCAATCCTCACACCTGTAGCTGGCAACAGGAGTTGGTTTGCTCGGAGAGGTAAGATCTGCCTAATCCCAGGAAAAGGTGTGACTTTCCTAGCCAGCTCCCCATTCTAATTAGCACAGTGGTTTGTAGCCTTTTTTAAATTTGCAGGCAAAAATCATTCCAGGAAACATGTGAACCTACCTAGTAAATGTAAACCTAATAATAGAAAAAGTTAGATCCAGATCCTTCTGAGAGGATTCACAGAGGCACCTGATATTAACAGACCATGTCTGACAGCATAAGGGTGATAGCAAAGTGTTGCAAACACAAAAGGTTTAACTTTTGTATTTCTGGCCTTCTGTGTTTGGCACAGGCAGTAACAAAACTTGCTGTGAAGTAGCAGTACAGTGTTGGTACAGCAAGGCAAGCAGTTTCTGTGCTGCTGTTTTTATCTTCCTGTATTGGTGATGGTGTCAGCAAGCATGTCAGAGCATATGGCTCCTGAGGAAACAACTCCTCTGTTGTTCCTGTCTCCGTATTCTATGCCTGTATTTAAACACTGCAATTTGTAGGATTGCAATTATTTGTATAGGATTTAAGAATATCAAATGAGATCCTGGATGCCGGCTTTATCCTATGCTGTGAAAGAGGATCTTTAATCCTTACAAACAGAAGGGGCTTAAATGCTGGGTGTTTGTCTCTTTCAATGCATTAGGAATTGACAGTAGAATTATGCATGTCTGTTTTGATACTAAACACACCAATCATAACCATGTGTGAGATTTAAATTTGTTGGGTTTTTCGACTTACTTTGTCAGAAAATATATGTGCTGTTTAAAGCTCAGCTGCATCAGCAGTGAGGAGATGTAACCAGCATGTGGTGCTGTTAATACTTAGATTGGCTGAGAGTGAGACTCCCTGGCTCCCTTGTGATAGCTGTTCTATAAAAGATACTGTTGTGAAACAAGCTGCTGTGAACCTAGAGTGATACAATTCTCTCCTCACTTTTGGGAACAGGTCCCATTGGAAGAAGGTTTGAATAAAGCAATTCATTACTTCCGTAAAGAACTTGAGTATCAGGCGAACAATCAGTATATTCCCAAACCAAAACCTGCAAGGATGAAAAAAGGAAGAACAAGACATAACTGAAGACTATTAGTTGGACAGGAAATTTCCTGCTTGACATTTGACAGATGTAATTTTTTTTTAATTTTTTTTTTCTTTTTGCAAGAGAAAGACTTTAAAACAGGTATCATGAAGAACGAACTGGAATTTCATTCTGAAGCTTGCTTTAAAGAAGTGGATGTGCCTAAAAATAACATAAATATTCCCTTTCCCTGCAAATCTTGCCTTGCACTTTTTAAATCTGTCTTTTTATGTACAATAGAGTAGAAGCATCTTTTAGTATCTTCAAGTTTTATATCTTGATGTGAGATCATTTTGTTGTGACTGTCCTTGACAGTTTTATTTACTGGTTTCTTTGTGAAGCTGATGATAAACACAAACGGGATGGAAAATGCCAATTTATTTATAAAATGGGTACTATAAAATATGAGATGTTCTACTATGCATAAGAAAAAAACTAGTGGTATTGTCAGGGGAGAGACACTGACATCTGCGTATAGAAGAGTTTAAAAGAATTCTGTATGAGAGCTTTATGTATTCTTTAAAGGAGAGATTTTTTCAAAGGTTTAGTTTTAGTTGTACACTTGAATTTGAGATATTTTCATTGATTACCATGGGTAAGGATATTTTGAATCACTACTGTGTTGTGCGTACTCTGGGAATAAAGTTAATGTATTATTGGTTACAGTGGTTGAATATGCTATTTTAATAAAATACTGAAACTTCTGTTTACTGGTTTCAGGGTTTCACTGTGGGCATTTCTCTGGGATTTGCACATCTGTGGATTTATTGTGTATTAATTATAAAGTAACAGCCTGTAAATAATCCACTCAAAGTTAATAACTTTGGTCTTGCATTGTTTGTCTCTTAAGAGATGTTTAGTCAGTGCTGCAGGATGTCTGTTGAAATAGATTGGACAAAACCATCCTTATTTACTCCAGTTCAGGTAGTTGATAGTGATGCAGGAGTCTAATACTTTCTTTAAATCATGAAGCCTAACTTCAGCCTTCCTGAGGAAACACTGAGGAAGTGTTTCTATTTTAAGCAGTTGTTAAATTGCCAGTAAATGCTTTCAGCTTTGATAACTATGCCTGTCATCTTAGGAAAAAAAAAAACCCAAAAAAACCACACACAACCAAACCAGTCAAACAAAAAAACCCCTCCAATTTCCCTTATTTTTAATAATTCTCCTAGTTTTTAAAAAGGTATTTAAAAGGTGTTTTGGCTTAGTGCCACTCAAAACTGAAAATCCTAAATCTCAAGCAAAGTGACTTGACTCTATCTCATTAAAGCTTGGTGTTTTTATTAGCCTTTGAGTATCTTTAGGTTGATGGTAAATTGGGAGTTACCAGTAGTGGTGACGTTATGCACAGCCCTGGGAAGACTCTGAGAGCAGTGTGGCATTTAGGCCCCTTTGTCTGAGCTGTCTGCCAGAGCCTCACAGTGCTTGCATGGCTTGGAGTCCTATCCAGTCTGTCTGGTAAAGTTCCCAGTGAATCCAGCAATGGTGGGGTTGCTGCATTCATTGCAGTGCCCTGCCTGGAGTGGGGCTGCAGGGATGCTTTTAAGACAAAATGGGCTTTTCCTTGCTCACACGTGCACGTTTTCTTCCATTGGAAATCTGCCATACAGCTGAGATGGGGAGCCAGGGTGCATTTTCCTGTCTGGATTCAGAGGTGGAATTCAGATATTACACATTACCTCCATCTTTTCACAGCCGAGCAGCTTGAGATCTGCTTTTTTTGTTTGAAGCCTTTTTCTAGGTACTTGATCTGGGCATTTATTCCATACTAAATTGCCTGAAAAGTACACCATGGTGTGCTGCTCCAAATGCGCCTGTAACCTGTCATTACTGAAACACTCACAAAGCACAGCCTCTCCCTGTACTCAAAGCCACAGCTGGACATGTGTGAAAGTAGTGCCCTCTTCTTTAATAGTTCTGTGGAGAGAACTGTTAATCAGCTCCCAGCATGGTGGTTTTAACCCTTAAAATCCCTAAGGTGGAGATTATATTTGGGAGACGATGCTCTTTCTCCTTAGGTTCCACTCCTCATGCAAATTGTGCCATTGAATGCCAAAGTCTATGAGGAGATGGGACACAGGTGCAACCCTGATCCAACATTCAGTGCAGCCATGGAGAGTAGATGGGAGCTCTGGCTACCAGCTGTTATTTCCAGGGCGGTTTTTTATTTAATCCAGTGACTTCAGTACAAAGTATGTGAACTTGTACAGGCACAAGCATTGTACTACAAACTGGCACAAAACGTGTATGTTCAAAAAAAATAATCCCCCGGGAAGTCTGAACCTTTAGATACAAGAAGGATTTAAAAGCTCTTTAGATTACTTCACAGCCTGACTTCCTTTGTAGAAGGAGCAAATTGAAGAGAGGGCAAGTGGCTGGTACCAGCACAACCCATCTGTGAGTGTGAATGATGCCTCCCACTGGGTCCAAAGGACAAGACTGTGTGTTTGCTACTTTCCTCGTATACTGTTTCTAGTTTTTGTTTTAGAGATTCCTGGTTCAGCTCCCATATTGTTTCTAAATAGTATCTTCCACAAACAGCAGCTGGGGCAGCTGTTGCCCTTGGGTTTTGAAGCCAGTGATGGGCCTTGGGGCTGATTTGAAAAGCATGAATCATGTTAAAACAGAATCTGATGGTGCTTAAGACTGAAAGTCTAGGGTACTTTGAAGTTTTGTCTGGTCTGAACTGAGTCTTCAAGAAGGCAGATGAAGGTTTGCATACTGGGGCTTTGCTCCCATCTGAGGTTAGACATCTCAGCAGGAGAAAGAGGCATCAAGTGTGTTAGGAACCACAGGTAAGGAAGAGCTGCTGCCTCTCCAGAAGAGCCACTTTTGATGGAAGGCAGTAGAACACAGCTCTGAAAGCTTAGAAATACAGGATTTGGAAGTATATGAAGCTGAGATACGCCCTCTTTTTTTTTTTTTTCCTCCTAGAAAATTTGAGAATTGGAATTTTCTGCTGTCATCTGGTCAGGCAGACACGGTAAAACTAGCATGACCAAACTTGAGGTGCCCGTTTACTCACAGTGATCTGTACAAATGGGCAGCTCAGCTGGTGTTAGGTGCAAGTCCTCCCCTCTCAGTAGGAAATACACAGTGCAGCAGGGGGAACTGGCCAGCTTGGTGCTGGTGAGTGAGACCAGCTTTCCAGAAGGAAAGGTGTGCAAGGCGCCCACTGCTGTGCGATCTTTGATCCTCCCAAGGAGGAGCACTCCTGCTGCTGGAGGTTACTACAGCATGAGATCCACAGTTGGATTTTATTATTTTTTTCAAGCCTGATGTAGTTTTCCTTTGTTTCTCTATGTAGGCTGGTAAGGAGCATTGTCAGCCACATTGCTAGTCTACAGACAAGATACAGAGGGGTTTGCAGACCTAATTTATTTTAAGTAGTTCCATGAATATGTAGTCTAGAGAAGCCTCATGCCTATCTTTTTGCTATATGGGGAAATATATGAAATGACAGTTTCTCTGTCTAAGGTGTTTGTAGCTTCTCTTAACCTATATAGACTCTGGTGGGTTTAGTAGCCAGTGAGTTCACTGCCGTCTGGGTATTAATGTGTCTTAATCTATTTTTTTCAATAAATTTTTAGAAATGTAATACATTGGGGGGAAAAAAACATCACTTTTTGTCAGGGTTTGAATTGAGTATCAAGGTTGAAAGAGGCATAATTGCCTTAGAGAACAGACTACAGAGGGCAGAATGAGGTTTCGATTAGTTTGATGGATTGAGCCAGTCCCCAGCCTTGCTAGTATTGAGTTTAATGCTACTTGAGGCCAGGAAGTCCCTGAGGGTTGTTAGGGGCTGATCAGGGGCCACCTGTCCACAGGAAGAAGATGCTTTGTTAACAGCAAGGGAACTGTATACTCTACACTGCTAGCCCTAGTAACCATACATCCCTTCCCTGAAATTGCTGGGAATGTAGCTGCCACAAATCCGTAGTTCCTCTGTTGTGAACGTTTCCCTGTGCAGGGATTTCAGGTGGCAGAAGGGAGTGCCTTATTTGCAGCTCTTAACTCCTTCGAGCTACCAGGAAGAGCAGCAATAGTTCTGAAGTGAAGCAGGGCTCCTTCTGTGTGGCAGGAGGCTCCTGAGTGCAACTGTGTAGCAAGGGAGTTTTTGGGAGGCTTTGCTAAAATAACAATTCCTATTTCTTGCAAGAAAACCAGATTTTGATTCTCTGTTCTATGTCTCAGTCCTTCTCTCACTTGCTTATTTCGTAATAGCAGATCTGGCAAGTGTTTGTCCATTTTGGTTTGTTGCCATTTACAGCCTGGAACGAGCACCAGTTTGTTTATTCTTGCAGTGTTTTCCCTAAGTGCTGACATGCTCTTCAGCAAGGAGCAGGGTCCTCTAAATGCCGTGGTCCATACCATAGCTGAAACAGCTGGAAGGTCCAAAGCACACAGCCAAAGGGAGCAGTGGCCTTAAGTGCTGTCAAAGCCATGCACAGCAATCTGGGCTCTGTCCACCCCACTGCAGAGAAAGCTGTTTTAAGTGTGGAAGGTGACATCTTCCACCTGGGAAACAGTTCTGGGACAGACACACTCAATCCCCATCCCCAACATGTTCGTGTCACAAGTAGGAACTTAAAGGGAATGATGACTTGTCACTCTCCAAAAAAAAAAAAAAAAAAAAAAAAAAAAAAAAGAGGCTGCTGCTGAAGATAATTTGGAGAGAAAGATCTCGGTCTAGACTTGGGGAAGTGTATGAGAGTGGCTGTGAGGACACAGCAGCACCATGTTTTGGCAGAAGTGTTTGCACTAGCAAAGGAGGCAGCAGTGCCCTGTGAGTCTGATGGATCTGCCTGGCTGACACCGACAAACTCGGGGATGTTGCAGCATCAGGCTTTGAAACATGAAGCTCTGGAGCATGGCCAGGCTGTTCCTGCTCTGTAGGGAGCCACAATGAACAATTGCTGCTCTTCTGTCTTGCTGGAGAGGTTACATGATGTCAGTGCTGGGATGGCTGAGGGTGATGGTGGTGTGAAGTGCTCTGTGCTGTCTGCACAGCGGAATGGAAATGCTGAGAGGAGGTGCACAGTTCTATCTATGTTTTGGGACATAGAAATAGTCAAAGGAAATTAAACTTCTAAGTACTCCATGCATATCTGATGATTTTTTTTTTTCTGATAGTCTTTCTGCTTTTGCCCAAGCCTGATGGCTCCTCCTTGCTTGTTTTCCATCATTGCAACTGCTGCACTGCAAGGCAGGTGCACCCCTCTGCAAGAAGGAGGGTGCCCTCACCTCAGAGCTATTGCCTTGTGGTGGGTAACCCCAGCCAGCAGCAAAGTACCATCAAAGCCACTCCCTCCCCCTGCCCCAATGGGAGAGAATTAGACACTCAGGAATGAGTACTCTTGAGAGCTGAGGTAAGAGTAGTTTAATAAGTGAAGCAAAGAAGTGGAAAACACAAGTGATGCCACTCACCATCTCTCCTAAACAAGAGTGGTGCTCACCCAGTCTCTGAGAAATGGCTTCCCTGGAAGGTAAAGCCCCCGTCTTATTCTTCTTCCCAGCTTATAGTGTTGAGGAAGTCATTATATCATTTGGAATTGGCCAGTTTGGGTCAGCTCTCCCTCCCAGCCTCTCACCCACTCCTAGCCTGCCTGCTGGGGGAGAGTGTGAAAAACAGGCTGTGCAGGCACTGTTCACCCAGAAGCAAAAACATTTGTGTCCTGCCTACACTTTTGGTTTAGTCACAAATCTAAAACATGGTATCATACGTGTTGTTAGGGAGAAAGGTAACTGTCCCACTCCTTAACCCTGCAACACAATATAATGGAAAAGACTTTTTTTCTTTTATTTTTCCTCTTAGAGAATTCAGAAGACAGAGACCGTAGACTTGGTTGTGAGCCTGAAAGGCACAGAAGACTAGACTGAGTCAGCCTGCAGGAATGGACAGAGTTTACAAAGGCCTAGGGAGGGATGATCTTTATTTACAGCACTTCTTTTATTCTTCTTTATTCAGCAGGTCTGAATTACCAGTCGTAAATTCTGGGAAATGAACGAAATTCAGCATACGTTTTTGATAATACGCAAAATGGAAATATTCTTCCAGGAATAGGTGTTTTCCTGACGCTGTTGGTAGAGTTGCCGTAGGAGGCAACAGCATCCTTCCTGCAGACATCAAATCGGGTGGCTGCAGTCCTTTCTGGCCAGCTCCTTATCTGAAGGAGCAAGCCCTAAGCTGGTGGTGCGAAGGAGCATCGGTGGAGATGAAGAGAGGGGCTCTCTGTGTGGGTTCCAGAGTATTTATTAATCTGGAGGGTCCAGGGACAAAGGGCAAAGTCAGGGAAGGGTCCAGGGTTCTTATACTGCGGGATAACGGGTGGAGAAAAGGGAAACACCCAATCCAGAGTAAGAAGAGGGGTGGAGTTAACAAGGTAATAACCAATGGGGACAACTTTGGAGGAGGGAGTAGGGACCAGGAACAAATGGGGCATCGAACAAGACAGGAACTTCTAGAAAACATACATACTAAATAGGGAAATTAATATGCATAGACTCTCTACATAAAACTGGGTGTGCACCAAGTAAACCAATCAAAGTTCAATATGTAGAATAATAACTCTAGAGCCTGTGGGTATTCACCCTATCTAGGGGTGAGTCCTAAACTTCGGTGCCCATTCACCAGGACGTGTGGCCTTGAAATTCACTGTTTGGCTCTGTGGTGGCCATGACCACCGCAGCATTTTCCAACTGTGCAAAAGAGTCTGTGCTTGACTCAGAATGTGATTATTCCACATTTGGAATAAAGGCTCTTCTACTGAGGAAACACACCAATTTAAACCAATTAAACTGGCAAGGATTCTGCCAAGATTAAGCCTAGGGAAGGCTGAGGGTTTGGAGCATGTTTGACTAGCATGGATCTGCGTGTGCAGAGAAGTGACCAACGTGTTCATTCAGTTTGGCTCTCTCAGCAAAGAGCTGTCTCCTGGGAAGTGTTCCTCCAGGGAGCTGGATAGCGATGGGCTGCGTCTCCTAGACACCAGTCCATCACACAATGAGGGCTTTAAGCAAAAGATTAGGAAATACACTCAGAGTTATGAAAGAAGTGAAGTGTAAAGAATGATGTTGCCATGATCCATGCTTTGGAAATTTCCTGTAAGCTTTAGATGAGAGACAGCTAAAGCATCCATGCTGTCTTCCCTGACTGCTATAGTTGGTAGAACACACTTAATCTCTCTTCATCCTGATTCTTCAGTTCCAGAAGTCATGGAGTAGCCAGCCGTCCTCACCCGCCCCTTCCCAGTCCTCTACATTTGTCAAGTGCCAGCAGTGCTTTCCTCTGCCCAGCTCCTCCTGAAGCCCCTGACAGCTGAAATCTCCTTCCTAGGCTGATGCTGCTGTGATACAAAAATTGGTTGTGTTTTGGGATTTTTAACATACATGGTGCCACCAAAAGTCCCCCTTTAATCCGCTGTGTTTTACTAACAGATGCCCGGTCTCTGATATATTTTGATGCTCAGCCTAATGTGCGTGTTCCAGTCTGAATTGGGGTAGAGGGAATTTTGCAGTAGGAAATTATGGTGTCAGGGAATTGTGTTGGATGCTGTCTGACACTAATTTAATTTTAAATAGCTTACTTTGTTGTTTTATTCCCTATTTTGAGCTAGGCTGAAAGCTTGATGCTAAGTGGAATGGACACAAAGGGGAGTATTCAGCAAAGATAACCTTTGGGTTATTGTGCCTGGGAGGGGTTGAGGCCGCTCAGGTTGGATGCTCTGAGCCTCAGCAATTACTGCTGAAGTCAAGTTCCTGCCTTGAGCCCGTTCCCTGGAGAATCCTTTCACAGGCTTTGTAGGTAGGCAAACTCCTCTGCACTGAATTTAGCTTTTGTGAATATCTGTGTCCTTGACCCAACAGGAGCTGCCGAAGTGCCATGTCGGGCTTGGAGGGCTATACGCTGTAGGTATGGAAACGGCAGAGGAGGCAACAAGGCAGCACTTCAATTGACAGGAATTCTTTTATTCTTTTCTCCCAAGAATAATTGGACTTATTTGTTAATAGGAATGTGAATGGGCCGGCACACCTTAAATGTACTGGCTTATATTATGAATTATATATACCAAAGTAGATGATAGAATGTAATTTTGCAATTGATTGTAGGACAGCTAATTAAAAAGCCCTTTAAAAATGAATCTATACTAATACGGTTGCAATCAAACTGCTGTTACGAAGTCTACTAAATAATGGCAACCTGTTTATTTTATCGAAAAAGCTTTATTTCTATAA
The DNA here is from genome assembly GCA_013398115.1 of Falcunculus frontatus. Taxonomy (NCBI): domain Eukaryota; kingdom Metazoa; phylum Chordata; class Aves; order Passeriformes; genus Falcunculus; species Falcunculus frontatus. The sequence goes on along the minus strand of VZRV01003339.1, from coordinate 496,472 downwards.
CACTTTATATGTATAGTGTACTACTAAGTAAAGATAGTTAAAAAATGTCATGTTGCTTTCATCAAAGTCTGGCAGTTCCTTTACTCTTGCTGTTTGACATGAATAGAAGAAAAAGCGGGGTCATTCTGACTGAGGGAGGGCTCAGCCTCACCCAGTGCAGCCCTACAGGCACAGCTATAGTAGGATAAATGGCATTAGTAATCGTCGTAGTTGACGCCTGCTCCGTGTCTGAAGGAGTGTGGGTTTCGTGGGCCAATCGGAGAATCTTCATCGTAGTGGTGCTGGTAGTACCCACCATAGTATTCATTACGAGCACGGCCCAAGTTTGTCCAGTAGGAGATGTCATCTTCAAATTTCTGTTAGAAAAAAAAGACAGCATTTGCTTTCCAGCCTGAAACTACAGTGATGAGATGGAACAGAAGTGGTGCAAGAGCCTCTTTCAGAAATTCAGATCCTTTGCACATTTGTCATAAAGGAAATCTTTAGACCTAAGGGGTTTTGTGGCTTGTACCCACCTTCTCTATGGGATTATCAGGACCCTGTGTGCAGGAATTGTCCTGCCTGGCCCCATTTGGGACCCAGACCTACACCCCCTGCCCACTGCAAACTGCTTAAACTGAGAGCGCCTTCACCTGAAACGTGCACTAAGCACCTTTTATATTTCTCTAACCTTGTCAATGGTGGACTGTAAAATTACATCAATGTTTTACAGTTAAAAATGTAAAGGTTTTGTTCTCTCTTGCCCTGTGCCTTTAGTTGCAATGTCCCTGACTGGGGTGCAACAGGATTTTGCATTCTGTCTGTGATCTCTCACTCCCACCTTGCACGGATGAAAAGAGAGGTACAATGCAGCCTTCCAGCTATGGAAATGCAATGAGCACTTCAGATCTGCTCACAACAGCAGAGGAAAAATAGTGTGCAAGGATATCAAATACTTGCCAAGCCAAAGCCTTTCCATCTGAATGACTCTTTGGAAATATTTTTGGCTGAGATTTGGGGGGGGAAAAAAAAAGTTTTGCAAAATACACAATGATTAAGTATGGAGCAAGTCCTTTGCTGGAACAAAAAGTTATTTCATTGTTAAAACTGTGTCTTAATACTCAAGAAAAGCTACTAAGTGGATTCATTGTATCCCACAACAGGCCTCATTTCAGTTTTTGAAACGCATACAGGAACTCAGAGGAGAATTCACTTTATCTGCATGGTTTGTCCTTGTTACTTTTGGTATTTGCCCCCAGTCTTCAGTTTCTGATGTATAAAACCACTTTTCCTATTCTTCCTATTTGTGTTAGATATAGCCATGCTGTTGAGAAGTGACTTTTATCCACATAATATCCAGGAGAATTTAGAAAAAAGTACCCGTCGTTATTTTCAGCTCAAGCAAAGGATTATTTTTCTAATTGTTGCAGCTTTGAAAATGAGTGCATTCATCTTCCAAGCAATCCACATAGCATGAAGCTCTAAAACGTATTCCAGCTTGCCTGTGCCAATGCAATCTCATTAAACATATTCATGCAGCTGACAGAAGCCAAGAATTCAACATCTATAACTATTTTTACCTCTTATTAAAAGCAGAAATGATTCTACATGTGGGACTGCAACCAAACACACTTTTTTTGCCCTATCCCAGCATCTATTTAGTAGAGCTTTGTGCAGAGTTTGATTCCACTCCAGTGTTTTTACAAAATAACTGTTTTAAAAAAATGTATCCTTCTCATTTGAAGGGTGGTTGGCTGAACACTATCCAATGGTTTTCCTTTCCCATATAGAGTGGAGGCACAGCTGCCAGTGTTCCTGATGGTCAGGAGCTGCCCACACTGTGGAGGCACAAGCCTGCATTGGGTGCGTAATGTCAGTACCATTTCCCTGAGGAGTGCCAATCACAGCCAGCTTGGTGTGGATTTCTCAGCGTGCTTAAAAGCTGATTAGGTTGAGGCTGACAAATTACTTTCCTGAAATAAAAGTGAATGCTTTGAGTCTGGCCACTTATTTCACAAATCAAACTATGTTCGTATGTCCAGTTGAAATTTTTTAAGCTTAAGTTTGACAGCAGGCAGGAACTCCATACAAGATATTAATGTAATTTTTTTTCCACTAATAAAATAATGTAAGGATCTCTAGCAAGAAACAGAGCTTATACTTTAGTGTGACATTTGCCACTTTAAAAGCAGAAAACTCAGTATCTGTGAACAGAAGCTCCCTGTGGTGGCTGAACATCCATACTCATGACCATTCAGTCTGAACCTCTACTGACCCTTGAAAGCCTTAGGTAATCATGGAAAAGCTTAGGTTGGAAGGGACATTGAAGATCATCTAGTCCAACCACACTGCCATAGGCAGGGACACCTACTAGACGAGGCTGCTCAAAGCCCCATCCAACCTGGCCTTGAACACTTAGAGGACTGGGGCATCAACCACATCTCTGGGCAACCTGTTCTTGTGCCTCACCACTCTCACAGTAAAGAATTTCTTCCTAACATCTAATTTAAATATCTTCTTTTTTCATTTAAACCCAACCCTCATTGTTCTATTCCTGTCTATTCTCCCTCTTTTTTAAAAGCCCCATTTTCTCCATGTTGCTCTCCATTTCTTACCTGCTCATCAAAGCCCAGGTATAGGAACTGCTGGTACCACTGCTGCACGTCGGGCTGGCTTCTGTCCCACAGCTGGCGCCTCTGGCGTCTCAGGCTGCTCAGGAACTCCTTGGCCGCCGCTTCTTTCACTGACACCTCAGGCTTCACAGCAGCAGGGGCTGAAATTAATTCCCCCCACAAAAGGCATGCCAGGAAATTTTTGGTCAGCCTGAAGCATACTGCTTGCAGCAAGTAAGAAAATGATTCTCACACCATGCCATTACCTTTGTGCTTGCTGGTGCAATGCTTGTAGCAGAGTAACAGTAATAAACCCAGGAATCACCAATCTAATAGGATTTCTCAGCTACCCTCATTCTCCTGGATTCTCAAAAAACATTTCTGAGCTCAAATACAGCAGCTAACTGAGGAATTTAAATAAAAACACCCAAACTCAATGAGCATATACATGATGTGTTATATGCTTTCAGGAGAGAACAGGAGACTGGCCCTAAGTGCTACAGAAATTGGGATGAAGATGAGAGGTGATGTTAAAAAGACTGAGGAAACTGGAGAAACACTGCTAACATATTGGGGTGAAGGGAGAAACACATAAAAAGATAGAGTTTTGAATCTGATATGTAAAAAAGTAGCATTTAGATGAGTGCTACTAAATGCCCTGTATGCCTGAAAATAAAAACCCATCAGGTTTTCATAGCACCCTGCGTGGGGGATGCATGGAAATGCCCTCAACCTGCCAGACCCAGACATGCCATCTGGCTTGCTCCATGCCTGAGAGCAGCTCGCTGTGGCTGCTAGAGGAACTGATGCACCTCCCAAAGGCATGGATGAGAGGACTATGCAGGATGAGAAGAAATGGCCTCAATTTATTCCAGGGAAGGTTTAGATTGGATGTTAGGAAAAATTCCTTCACTTAAAGAGTGGTCAAGCTTTGGAACAAGCTGCCAAGGGAGGTGGTAGGAATTGCCATCTCTGGAAGTGTTCAAAAAACATGTAGATATGGCACCTAGGGACATGGTTTAGTGGTGGAGATGGTAAAAGGTTGGACTCAATCTTAGAGATCTTTTCCAATCTAACAAATCTATGATTCTGTGACTGGCCAGCTCCCGGCCACACACGGAAATGGTAAAACATGGTACTGATCTGGCAGTGAAACAAGAAGTGTGTAGGAGTAGGGGGAGTCTTGGCTTCAGATGGTTCATTCCAATGAGGGACAAATCAGGAACACAGTTGTGCGTGGGATTTTTGGAGGATGGGAAGAGACTGGGGTAGACAGGGAAGTCAAGTGGAGATGTGAAAACCACTGAAGTAGGAGCTGGGCAGACTCACAGAGGAAGGCAAAGGACTGCAGAGAGAAAGAGATTCTGGAGATAAAAGTGATAGATGAGTGTTGCAGTAAGTGGGAAACAATAGGCTGTCCTTCAATGAGCTGGAAACTGAAAACTCACCGTGAGCTTGAACTGAGTGTTACTACTGGGAAGAGGGACAGCTGAGCAAATGTCCCATGAATGAGCCCTTGCACAAGGGACACTGCCAGCAAGGGAAGCAGTGTTGTGCACTTGGCCTGCTTGCTTCAGAAACCAACCAGAGAAGGGGAGCAAGGCTGGAATTAAAGGGTTTGCATATTCCCTCCGTCATCAATTTTGCAGTTCTTCCTGGTCTAAGCCATGTTGTCTGCATGCTCCAAGAGCCTTCTCCAGGCAGTCCCTCTCCGCAGGGGACCTGAACAAACAAGTGGCCACTGCTGTGGTGCAGGAAGGTCAGTCCTATCTGCACATAAGCGCTGCAGAATGGTGATGCAAGGAACCGGCACACAAGGAAAACAGAGGTGGGCGGGTTATATATTTTAGTGCTGGTAAGAGGTGTGGAGTGATGCCAGAAAAAAAAAACTCAGTAAGAAATTAGAAAGCCTTGCAGAAAGAAGGAGTCCCCTCTGTGGGGGTATAAATTCTTTGCTTCAGCCATAGAGCAGGCTGAAGGGAGCTGGCCAAAACTTCTGGGATGTTTCATCTGCCATGGTGCAGCTTATTCCCAGTTGGCATTGTTTCCACCACCTTCCCTCAACAAGTGAGCCATTCCACACTTCTGACTGCTGGGCCCTTGGCCATCATCTCTCCCGTAAGAGAGCAGTCTTCCAAAAAGGAAGCACACGTAGGGCCAAGAAGACAAAAAGAACAAGTCAAGGCATCATAGGCAAGCCAGGTTTGCACATTTTCTTCTCAGTGCCTGAGCCAGCAGTATTTCCATGCATTATAATTCCTTGGAAAAGTTTGTGACTTCCCAGAATAAATCAGATAAACACCACGTCTGCCATGTGTACACTGGAAAAGGTCTGTGCTGTGCCCTGTGTAGAGCTAAAGACAGGCATTGTGCCTGAGGCTGGGAACCCCAGATTTCAGAGGGAGCTGTGGGAAGCAGAGCCTCCAGCCCAGCCCTCCATCCCAAACGGGCACGCAGGCACAGGCTCTGCCTGAGCAGGAGGTTTTGGTGTGGCCCATAGTGAGAGTGGCCCTGTGCTTGTAGCCTCCTGCTCTGTCTGCCCTCTTGGAGCGGGAGGTACAGGGACAGCTCATCAGCAGCTTCGACTGACAGCACCCGACTCGGAGGAAAACAAAGGAAAGCACTTTGCTGTCTCTTTACTTACCTTCTCGTTTCTGAAGCATCAGTTTAAGTTTATTTCCCCTTGAAACATCTAGACAAATAAAAACAAAACACACACATTTACTGAGGAGGAAATAACAACAACAACAAAAGATTATTTCTAAAAAACTGCCAGAAGTATTTTTGTCATAGCTCCAGCTCAACAGGCAAAGCAGACAAGTTTCTCCCAGGAGAAACTTGCTCTCTTTGCTCCCTTTTCCACAGTTGAGCGCAATATACACTGCAGGGAAGCTTCTGACACTCCAGCATCCTCTCCCCATCTCTCTTGGCAAGAGTAACCCGATAATGACCTTCTTCACAAAGTAAATTATTAGATTTTCCATCAGAAGGCTGCAGCTGGTGCCAGTACCAGCACCCAGAGCAGCAGGATAATGCTAGAAGTCCCTGGTCACTGGGTGAGGACTGTGCTAACAATCAGACTGCTCCAAAATTGTGCCTGGCATCCTGCCCCAAAGCACATCGAAGCTGTCATCCTGTTGATCCCCAGACGGGCAGCGCAACAGGAGACCTGCAAGCGCTCGGCTGTTCCGAAATGCTGCAGTCGAAATGCTTCTCTCTTCCCTGGCAAGCAAGCACCTTTTTAAAAAGATGCCAAACTTGCACAAGATTTGGAGCATCCGAAGGCTCTCGCCCACGCGGGATGCCGGGGGAAGGCTTTTTGCCGCTCCCCGGGACGTGCCGGGTGATGCTTTCCCTGTGCCCCGCATCCCGCACGCCGCGCTCACTCACCGGGGGCCGCGCAGAGCAGCGGGAGGAGGAGGAGGAGGAGGAGGAGGGAGGCCTCGGGCAGGGCCCCGCGGGGACACGGCGGCGGCATCGCGGCAGGGGCGGCGAGGAGAGGAGTCCCACCTGTGCGAGAGGAGACGGAGAGGACGGAGGTGGAGGGAGGGACGGAGGAGCAGGAGCGGAGAGAAGGGCCCGTCCCGACGGGCGGGGAGGGGCGGGGAGGCGGCCGGGCCGGGGGGGCGAGGGCAGCGCTTCCCGCAGCCCGGGGATCCCGTGGGACTGCGCAGCCTGCGGGACCAGGCACCCACCCCGGTGCTCGGCCACCTCCCTGAAGCACTTTTTTTTTGGAGTTACATCTAATCAATCCAGTGAGACCGGTAAAGACCTTTCAGTGGTTCATGCAGGCTTTTCTGACAGGGGAGTTAAAAAAAAAAATTAAAATGGCTGTGGCACGTCATTTCACATTGCTCTCGGTATAAACCCAGTTTGTCACATCCTTGTAACAGCACGTGGAAACAGAAAGATTGTCTTGATGGAAAAACTAAACAGAATCAACCAAAGGTGACTTAGTTCAGGGTTTTCTCTGTCTCCCTTCCTCCCACCGCCCAAACCCACAGAGAATTGGAATGCATTTTAACTGATTAGCTTTAAAAGATAATTTGGAAATTTTTTTTCTGCGTATGGACAGTTTTACTTAATTGTAAGAACTCAGGGACCAAAAGCTAAACTCACAAACTAAGAGCCCTTGCTCAGCAGTTTCATAACTCTAATGGTGCCTAAACTTACTCTTGTCTTTTCCTGATTTGGACTTAAACCTTCTCTCTATGAATTAATCTTCTATCAGTTCCTTCCTCTGCAGATGCCAGAAACACCCCATATGAATTCCTAATGCATTCCTTACCCATCCTTAGACACAAACCTCTCTCTTCCCTTGCAGCAGAGACCCACAGCACTCAGTAGACCATAATGAGCATCTCACCTCTTGCTGAACCTGTGCCAGAGTAGAGCAAGGGAGAGCTGGGCTCCCTCTGTAAACTACTTGTGAGAAATCTGGCAAGTGCTGGGGCCTTGGCTCCCTGATAGAAGGATTGGTTCCAGATCAGTTGCAGATGAATACACACACACACACGCACAGAGTGCACGCTCCGTATATTGCAATTGTAAATAAATATGTACATTGAATATGGATGTGTGTACATACACATAACCACGAATGCATGGTGAGGGAGCTGTGCAGTGGTGTGGCAACGCCCTGTGATGAGATGTGGAACCCATATAGGCACAGCTGATTGTGGGGGTAGGACCAGACCCACTGGCTTCACCACTCACTGTAAAATGCAGAAGGATCACCAGCATGGGCTGGTCCCTCAGCAGTGCCCCAGCCCCAGCCAGAATGCTGCTTCGGGAAATTGCTCCTGTTTGCCCCATACATCTTTCCTCTTCTGAAACAAATTACTTGGATCTGCACTCAAAGCTTTTCCCTTGCTGCTCCATATCCCCCAGCACCCTTGAGCTAAAGCTAAGGCATCTCTGCTCATTCTTTTTATAAGGACTTGTTACAAGGACATGTAATGACAGCGCAAGGGATAATGGCTTCAAACTGAAAGAGGATAGGTTTAGATCAGATATTGGGAAGAAATTCTTTGCTGTGAGGGGGGTGAGACCCTGGAACTGCTTGCCCAGAGAAGTTGTGGATGCCCCCCCCTTGGAAGTGTCCAAGGCCAGGTTGGATGGGGCTCTCTGAGCAACCCGGTCTTTGGGAAGGTGTCCCTGCTTATGGTGGGGAGGGGCTGGAATGAGATCATCTTTAATGTCGCTTCCAACATGAACCACTCTCTGATTCTGTTATCCCAGCCCAAGTGACAGCAACAACAGCTTCAACCAAAGTGCCTCTTGTTCTCTGCAGGAGCTGCATCTTCCCACAGAGGCAGAGAGGGAGGGAGCAACACCTTCCCGATCCTTGTGACGGAAGCACTTCCGTAGGAGGCTGGGGTCCCAGCTCAACTCCCATGCAAATATGAACCAGAGCTAGTTTGTCTTTTCTGTCACTGTTTTCGAGTGCTTTTTCCTTGTAGCCCCATGCTTCAAGTGTCAGCAGACAACACCGTGTGTTGGAGCAAATGCCCCTTCTCCTGAATCAATGCACTCTTTCATCAGCTGAACGCTGACAGCCTGTTCACTAAACCCACCAGAGCTTCTGGGATAGTTACTTGCAGAATATAGCTAGAAGGGACAGAAGTGAAGAGCACATATGCAAGGCTACGTGAAAAAGCTATGATGGAGTTAATTTATAAAACCAGGGGAATTAGTCATGAATATTCATGGTTTAGTGCTATACTAGTAATGGCAAAGGGTGTTGTGTTCAGCTGGTTGGTTTGTAACAAGCCTTGTGTGTGAGCTGGGGCTCTGCAGAACTTCAGGTGCTTTGTGCCTCTGGGCCAAGGAAATACAAAGCACAAGACCTCCTCTGGATATCAAATACATCATGATGAATCAAGAAACTGCTGGGATAAAATGCAATCTTGTGAAACCCAGAGAACGGATTGACTCAAGTACAAGGTTATTGTAGAAATTCATTGCTCTAGTGATGAAAGAAGTGATTGACAGAAGACTATAATGCTCAGGTTTAAACTGAGTGCAGTGTCTTCGAGAAGAGGTCACTTTCCCAGTTCAGGGGACAGAAGTTTTTGACATAAAGTAAAGAAAAATACAACAGCACTTCTTTTCAAAGGCAAGGGTGAAAGGTGACTGGTGTTTTCCCAGTAGCAATCTCTATTTCTTTTCAGGTTGTTTTAAGGACTAAGGCAGTGTTGCCCTGGTATTGTAGTAAGACACATATTTTTATGCTGAGCTTGCAACTACTGCATTGTTATTCCAAGTATTTACCCCCAAGTGAATATCCAAGTTTATTGACATGCTTGCAGTACCCCTTTCTATTATTTGCCATGAAAACCACAGTTGCTGTGTGTGCAGCTTGGATACTGCAGTGTTTTCCTGGGATCTCTCCATCAGCAGCGACACTGCTCTCTTTAAAACCTCCCTTTTTTCAGCATGGAGGAGTTTAAGGCGTGTCTTAGGGCTTGATTTGTCTCCACTGGCACACCAGTGCTGGAAGGTCTCTGCTGGCATGGTTGGGCAGCATTCCCAAGTGCATTAGGTGAGCAAGTCTGCGCTAATGATGTCATTCGGTTAAATATCTTTCATCACCACTGGTGACAGTAGTAAACCCTTGATGTCGAAATTTTATTGAAAGATGTTAATTAATGCTGTCAGCAGGACTGTTCCTCAGACAGCTCTGGAATGAGGAGCAGTGAGCAGGGCCCCTTTCACGCGTGGTGTAAACTCCATCAAGCCCTCAGCATAACAAAGACCACGAATTGGAGGGGTGCCTGTGGCAGGACAGCAGAGTGGAGCTGGTGGGTTCATTACTTTCATGGCTTGGGGTTAGACTGAGGACTACGGTCTTGCAAGCCTGAAGCAAAAATTTGGGAGCAATCCAGTGGAAACCACTCTTAACCCGACTTTGAGAAACTACAGTCAGGAGCAAGGCAAGGAGCTCACTGAAGAAATTCTGATAGCTGAGTCTGCTGCTGGCCAGCTTTGTCTTTGGAGCCTGCAGGACTTTGTGTATGTTTTTTGGGGTAAGCAAAGAAGGCCCTAGATTTTTAAATAGCTCTTCAACTTGCAGCAGGTTTGCTGACTACTCAGGCAACCCCATTTCATCTGTGTGATCTCTGAGTTTATGCACATTGGTTTAAAGCCCAGCAGTTTAAACTTAAGCTGCCTGAAACGGTGTGGGCATGTGTGGCTCTTT